>JANEHU010004122.1:0-347780 GCA_027563435.1 Nasonovia ribisnigri | reverse complement strand
CAAACATATACACATAAAAATATATGCAAATTTGTATGCACTAGAAAAAAGACAATTTTGAATGAATTTATTAAAAATGTATTTAATTATTATTAATGTATTATCGAGTTTTCCTTTTTTAAATAATTATACCTATTGCTCTAATGCTTATTAGCAAAAAAAAAAACAATAGGCCGATATGAGTGGTAAACATATGTGTCATGGAGCGCATGTCATCATCATATGGAAGCGACATGGAAGTCACACAATATTTACACAACAATGGTAAAATACATCACATTTGTGTAAGTAATTTAATTTTTAAACTAAATTTTATGAAGTTTTTTGTGCTCTAATAAGTAAAAACCTTATAACCTTATTAATAAATTATAACAACATCCAAGTCCCAATCATGACATCAAACATTATCATCAAGTATTTTAAATATGTCAATTGCATCAGTAAAAAATTATTGTAATATATTCTGAGTGGCGAATAAGGTTAGGTTTTAGACCAGGATTGAATATTTTTTATTTAGGGCAATTTTAAAACTTTTAATTTAATATTAAAAATGTGTAGATTTGAAATGTGTACAATTTTGATAAGAAAGGATCAACATTCATTTTATTATAATAAAATGATTGAGCTATCAAGCTATGTATGGTAAACTAAATTTAAAAGCAAACTCATTATTCGTTAATATCGTTAATATAGGTAGGTATCTAAAGAAATGCAGTTTATAAAAGTTAGCAGTTTAATAAATGCCTAATGAAAACATACTTTACAATTTAAACTTAGTGAACATTATTCGTACAAGAGTTTCAATTGATTTGTGCAAATAACCTTGTAAAATATAACTACAATCTATACAGAAGTCTTTAAAAAGTTATATCAATATGACAATATAGGTACCAACTAATTGTTTAAAACACTCGCAATACTTTTATTTGCAATAAGTTATATACTCTCAATACAATATGATTATGATTGCCATTTTAAACTTGCAGAATTTTAGTCCATGACAGAGGTTTAAATTAGGTAAATCGTCTTCAAAAATTGTATTGGTTTCTATATTTAATACACTATTAAATGCGACCAATGTTTAAACAAATTAGTAGAAAATAATTATAAGGCATTCATAAGCACTCAAAATGGTTGCTTTTGTATGAATAACCTTGTAAAATATTACTGCATTAAAGTTTAAGTCAAAAAGTTATAAATTCTACAATTTTATTAACACAAACCAACAAAAAACCATACATGCAAATATTTATTAAGTAAATTATTGCTCATGAGTCATGAGTCAGGAATTAAAGTAAAATAATATTAAATATATTAGCAAATCTAGATATTTAGGTGCTGAATTGTTCCACTTTATAGTAAAAATACATATATCATCAGACATCACAATGACACAATAATATGAATAATATGGAGAATATAATTTCATAAAAAAAATGATGTCACGTTTGAATTCTTAGGAATAATGACTTTTAGAGAATTAAACATTGCTTTTTCATAATAATTTACCATATATAACATTAAACTTTTTAAAGAAAATTAATAATATCCAATAAAATGTTTAGTTTAAATTTATGGGCCAAATAAAAATGAAAAAACAAAGAATACACATAGAATTGTGATGAAAAAGCGAATTTGAAATTCAAAATCCTAACCATAACCTAACCTAACCTAACCTACCCAGGTATAAATGAATAATGTCTTTTAGAGAAATTGAAGAATATTTGAGAATAATGATAACTATGGAATTTAAAAATTATCTTATTCGAAATGGTTCAACTTGTCTACATTACAAGAATCTTAAAAATATTTTAATTGTTTAGAAATAATTACTCATGAGTCACGAGTCAGGAATTTAAGTAAAATAATGTTAAATATGTATATTAGAAAATCTGGATACTTGTAAATAAATAAAAATTACATATTGAATTGTGATGAATATGGTAATTTCAAATTTGAAATCTTAGATAAGTACGAAATGTACAATGTAATAACTATAGATTAATAAATGTATAATAAGTACATCTTAGTGGCCATTAAAAATCTAACAAGGTATAATCTACATTTCAAGAATTTAAGAAAAATGTTAATTCTTTAGATTTAAAATTTCCTTATCATAAGATTAATAGTTGAAGTTTAAAGAATTATTGGTCTCAAAACCTCCAATAAATATTAGGGTTAAATCAATCTCTTATCTAATGATATAAAAATGTATATTGTTTAATGTAAAGGTAATCAATAAATTTATTAACATTACCACTCAGAATATAAAACTGGATATTAAGCATTCTATATTCACATACCAACTACCGATATAATTAAATATGATTATTGTATTCAGTGGCATATTTTGTAATTTGGTACCTTTTTCGGCCAGAACATAAAAGATTTTTAGTAGGTACTGTAAGATTACAGGTCATGAATGAAAGAAATTTATCAATCAGAGAAAAAACAAAAATACAATAATAGGTACATACTATTAAGTCTTCAACATATCTTGCATTAGTATATTGTTATACTATCATAATTAAATATGACATTGAAGGTATTAACAAATTGATAAATAATTAAACTATAGGTAGGTGAATAACATTCTCAAATTTTAAACAATGATGGTAATGAATAAAAATATAATTTTAACAAGAAAAATAAAGTACCTTTTAAGTGTAAATAGATAAATATACCAAATTATCGAAATTACATATTCTGATGTCAGTTTAAAACGAATGCAAACATTTCCAAACAATAACAAGTAGTTAACAAAAATTCAAACGCACTAACTACCATAACTTATAAAAACAGCTAGATTGAAATAATGAATTAATTCATAATATCTATTTTAATTTAATTTAATTTAACTTTTAAGTTTACTGTTTAAGCATTTGTCGAGGTTTTAAGTGTTTTAACTGTCATATAAAAATTATAAAGTAAGAAATGACAAGCGTTATCAATTATCATAGAGGTTAGCACAAGCTGGTTTATAGACATAACCACGATGTAGAGAAGAGAAGGTGATAACACTCCGTGAAAAAAGTGGCTTCTCTTCTCTACATCGTGGACATAACCTTTGATTTTTGGTAAACATTAAGTAATTTTAAGGTTATAAAATATAATATCTTATATCATTAATAAAATTATTTGATAGTACAAAACACTATTATCATGTTCTTGATTATACACTCAACGGTTCTCAGATTAAGAAATGTAATTACGGCATCATAAATAAAAATAATCTGTAACCGGTTATAATATCAAACGGTATACAGATATACGTTTTGAACCGACTACTGTATACTGTAATAAATTGATAATTCGATACCCGGATTATTAAGGTCGCACAACGGAAGCACTTTTAGTATTATTCACTGTTGACATTTTATAAATTTACACAAATATTCAGATGTTCATAGCTCCTTCAATTATTAACACATTAATGTAAACTACCCGTCAAAATTCATAGAAAATTAAACTGCACAAAAATCATATTTCAAAAATATAGGTTCCCATTTGAATTTTAAAAGTTGACCCTCGAACCCCCTACACTAATTAATAAAAAAATTATTTAATATCAAATTATTTTAGATTATATGATTCAAAAAGGTTTTCATATAGGTCATTTTCCCCTAATTTAAATATATCATGGTGAAATCTGCTGTCACATGAAATTTGGAACACCCTGTATATTATTATATCTATTATTTTTATCATTATAATGCATACTGCTCTAATACTTGTACAGTGTGTAAGTTATTAATATATACCTACCTTTATTTTATAGTATTTATATAATCAATAATAACAGTTAACAATAATTAACACTTTTATAGACTTATAGTAGGATAGTATGGTTCGTATAATCGTATATTATAAGTTAGACTGGAAGATATTATCTACAAGTCACAAAATATAAAAAATATTTAATTATGTTAGACACTGGCAAACAAATATAGGCATTCGAATATTATAGATTTATAAAAATATCAAATTGGCATAAATCAACTAGTATTATCATGGTCCACGATATGAAATATAGTATAGACTATAGCTGATAATAATTTAAATATTTTATACTTATATTATTGAATTCAAAAGTGATTCATATTGAAAAATAATTGGACATAATAAGAATAAGTATTTTATACGTAATTGAAAATTGTTAAAATTATACAAATTAAATATTTTTAACTGCAATAGTTTTTGAGTATAAAATTAAATTTTTTTTAATATTTGTTCAACAAAGAATTTGAAAATATGCTACAATATTAAGTATTTTAAATATTAAGATAATTGGTTAAGTAACACTAATACAGCTTATACACATTACACAATATAATAATATCATTATTTTTAAATGTTTCATTTAACAATTTAACAGTAAATATGTTTATTAATTATTGCTCATACAAGTTTTACAAAAAAAAGAACCGGGGTTGGAAATAATGCACAGAAATATTGACATCGACTTTTTATACGAAAAAAAAATCAATTTTCGATTGCAGATTAGTATTCCATATAGCTTATAGGTAGTGTGTCACAACCCTGCAATCGATTCTGAAAGTTTGGCCATTTACAATTTAAAGAAAGCGAAAAGGAGGGATATAGAAAAATGTCTGGGGTAGGTATTACAGCATAATGTTGTTTCAAATAAAAAACAATATATTATTATATTGTTGAAATTGGTTTTGCATTAGATCGTTTCAAAATAAATAAAGCACAAACATTTCTCAAGAATGTAGATTAGTTGATATATCCTTCAAAGACGTATCGTAATTAATAATAATATTAATACAGTTTATTTTTACAATTTACAAATATATTCATGTTAATATAATTTGTTGAAGCACAATATAATTTCTTTATAATTCTTAACTTATAAAAGAATATTATACAAATTGTATTCTCAACATAACGAACATTTCGTTATATCAAACAAGATAACCTAATACGACAATATGCTACTAATTTCCGCTGAAATTTAAAAATACATTTTACTCGACGTAAATGAAGAAACATTTTAACTCGGGCCGTGTGTACGTAATTAATCACCACGATTATAAAAATGTAATACAAATTCTAAGATGTTTAGTTACTATAGCTATAATACCTGTACTTTATAATTTTATACTAAGCTATAAAATGCAACCAAATATGTATTGGGTACCTACATATTTACAATTAACATCTGTTATAATATATTATAATATTACACTATTTTTTTTTCGTTGCCGGCAATGTTTTAAAGGGATTTGATATAATTTGATTGGATAACATATTTTTGATCGTCCATACCTAATCGGAACGAGTAGAGCCCGAGTAGAGGCGTTTTATCAAACGACCGTGTACAAGGGTCCAAACAGAATAACTACGACCGGATTTTGTCGTCCGATTTTATATGATATATATTTAGAGTAAAATGGTAAACAATATGGCTTATAATTTATATTATCTTTTACCATATGGTAAACAGACAGTGAGGTTTTTCGCCGGCTGGTCCAGACTCCGGTTTGCACTTCACGCCGGCTCTGGCATAGTCTGCAGTGGCGTGGCGAGCATATTTCAAACCCTAAGCAAAGTATTTAAACAATGACCCACCCACTACCCTCTACTGAATAATAAATAATTTAAAGCCGTATGCTAATTTAGAATTTTTGTTATAAAACGCCATCAATAATTTAGCATGAATAAAATACTATAATAATGGACTCATCCGCGCTGATTTTAATTCAATAAAATAAAAAAAATAAATTTATAATTTATAATGCAATTGCGTTAAGGTAAACGTCGTTCACCACGCCACTGTGCATCCACTGTGTCCACAAAAACAGGGTACACTCTACAACTAAACGACTTAGTTACTTATCATAGGTACTCGGTAATCAATACGACGGTACCCTTATACATATTTTTGGGATTTGGGACTATAAACTTTTGGGTCATAAATTCCTATGACTATTGACTTACGATTTTTTAACTCGTGCAATTTGCGCATGCGCAACAACTACACTTTTTCTGTGCACCATGTTCTCGTGGACATGGTATATAATCTTATTGCGACCTAACCTCGGAGGAACGCGGTGATGTTACCGGTTCGGAAAACTGTAATAATACTATGAAGTACTGGTACTGCACCAATGCTGACTGATAAGTGTACCGACATGGCGACGTGTTGTTAAATATTTAAATACGTCTTATTAATATTATTATTATAATAATATCATAGATTATATTATGAAATGTTATTAGGTATATCTTCGATGATATTTTAAAAATATTAAATACAAAAATCTTTTAAAAACAAGGTTTTTCGACTACGTTTTTCCCCAGAAATAGCTTACCACCGACGATACAACGACGTACGATAATTAAACTTTGTTATCGACTTAAATGGTAAATATTTGACGAACATAATATTACGGGATAAATAATTGTTTCCTTTTAACCTATTTGGCTATTTTTAGTATCGTTTCATTAGAGCTCACACGACGACACTGACATCCCAAGTCTCGACCAAAATGGCATATTAAACTTGTTCAGTGTTCATTATAATATCCACGATTGTAATTTTGTCAATGACACCTGACGTTACGGCCGTGTAACCGGTTGGACGCTGACAAGCTGTTATAAAACGATTAAAGGCAGTATAATGAGTATGTATAACAACGAAAAGATGAATTAATTAATTCTGCCGTGAAATATTTATAGTATTCATTAATTCATTCTAAAATAATAAATAGCTGAGAGTAGTTATAGGTTAACTACCTACATATTATTATAAATTATCTTGCAAAGATTGCATATTTTGTTCGAAGACTCGTACTGCTGATTCTCGAGCTCCACCAAAACTTTGCAAGTATTTAAAAGTAAGTAATTCTGAATAAAATTTTTTATTTGGTAATCGTAATGAAATAATGAATGTCCTGTAGGGTTAAAATCTCCCCAGATCCCAACATGATACAAACTGTATAAGAAATTAGGAAGTAAAAAACAGATAATAAATAATAGTTAATAGGTAGTTAATATAGCTTGGTAATATAAATATTCTTTTACCTATAAGAAAATTATGCATTTATTTATAAAATTTGAAATTATTCATTTTATATTAAAATATTTTCATATTGCAATAATTGATCTACATATAGATACATATTATATAAATATTTTATTTAATCATTCAACCATATATTTTAAGATACCAACAAAATGTGCCTAGTATATTAATCTATATATGTAGGCATTTTAATTTTCACATTCCAATAATTATATTGGCAATTTATAAAGCAACAAATATTTGTAAAGTTAGTTAATAATTATTTAGGTATTCATGTATAAATTAATTTATTACTTGGAATACTTTCTATCTTACACATATTTTAATATTTATCACTAATCCTTAAAAATATACACATGAATAATTTTTTTTTTTATTTGGTTAAAGGTTTCAAATTTCAACTATGATGAATTCAGTCGTTGATTGTTGTCGTCCAGTCATAATTGGGGTTATGTGAGAGGTGAGGGTACACAGACTACAGACACCAAATGTGAAATTGAATATACACTGGATATTAGATTTTATATTATAATGAAATACTAATATAAGTTGCACTCTGTCATATTGATGGATGGTCATCGTCATCAACCTGGTTATAGAACATCACCAAGAAAAGCCAAGACGGGTATAGCTGGCTCGGTCCTCCATCCAACCCCTCATGTGATCGAGTAAGATGTGAGAGTCAACCTAGCCGTGCTGTTTTTTTTTTTTATATATATATAGGCCATTAAAGCCCTTTGCTGCAATTACCACTTCTTCCCATCGTTCTCTATTTTTTGCCATCTCTTCTTGATTCTCTACTCCTATCAAACTTAGATGTTAATATACACAATCACACAATCGTTGTTTCGGTCAACCAAGGGGTCTCCTTTTGTCCGGTTCCCATGAAGTTATTTAATTTAATAGTTCTCCTTCAGCGCACTAGACAGGTCCTGCTCATCTGATTATTTTGCTCTTCATTGCAGCTATACTATGCTTTGTTGGTTGTATAGACTATTCAAGTTCTGATAAGTTCTGTGCTCATAATCATTGGTTTCCTCATTTTTTTTGTGGCCAAATATTCATCTTAGTACTTTCTTTCAAATATTGCTAATTTTTTTCATCAGTTTTGGTTGACAGCCATGCCTCACATGTGTACAATGCATCTGGTCTACTAAGTACTTTATACATTGTTATTTTTTTACCTTTTTGGAAAGATTTTAGATTTAAAGAGTGATTTTAGCAATCCAAAACATCTATTATCTGCGGTTACACTTATTTGTTACTTTATCATGTCTTCCATTGGCATGTCCAGTCTTTGTCCAGTCTTACTCCAAGCTACTTAAAAGTTTTACTTTTTCAAATTTCATTTGTCCTACTACTAATTTTGTTTGATTGTGGATTCTGCATGATGATATCACATACTTTGTATAACTTTCATTGATTATTAATGCCCTATCCTTACTTTTCTCTATCAGAACCAAAATTGCCCGTAGTGTTTGAGAGTTGCGTATCTATCAGAGACATTGCAAAAGTGAATTTTTGTTTCATTTAAACGTAATTTTTAGTGATATTGGGCATTTTAATGCAAAGTGATTGAGCAAAGTCAGAAGTGGAAGCAATAACGCATCGTTTGGTGTGCGGATTATTGATTATAGTGCAGTATTTGTTGCATAGGCCTATAGTTAATAGATCTTTGATTTGTCAAGAAAAAGGTATGTTAACATCAGAAACAATATATTATATGATTATTGTGTAACATTAGTAAATTAATTTCATAAAAACGAGCATTTAAAAACCTTGGTCCAAATCTGTGCAAATTCTCAAATGTCCATCAATAATGAAGTATCAAGTTTTTTGAATAGAGCTCTGCTAAGAATTTATTTGTTTTAAAAGACATCTATCATTTAAACGTTTTTAATGAGACATAACACTCCCGTTAACAAGCAATGCTTCTGTGGAACGAGTTTTTAGTATAAGTTATGCTATACTCATGTACAAAACATAATAGAGGACGAATAACTGATGATCATTTTGAAAAAAACTATGTTTATTAAATGTAATAATTTGTGATTTAAAAGTAATAATATTAATTTTTTTCAGTAAAATTTATAAATTCTACGATTTTTAATAATAAAGGAATTCCATATGGTTACTTACCTTACTTGAGCACTTTAAATGAAACAACCATTCTCAAAAAATCAGTATTATTGCGCGTGCAATTCTATGCAATGTGGCGAATCTTATTACATATTTATTGTTATTTTATAAATGACTAATGTCTAATACAGTTATACATAATCCAATTGAAAAATATATTTGTCTTAATTTATGTGGTTAGGTTACAAAATTCTAAAGATATGTATTGAAATTATAAAATTTTAATAAATAGTGGTAGAATATTGTGTAGTACACATAGTCCACAATTATTTTGTACAGGTTGTAAAATAAATATAAAAAAAACCATGTTACTTAATATTATTAGAAAATTAAATTGATATTCAAGAATACAATTTACTTTGAATTGTAACCACATTATTTAAATTAAAATTATTTCTAGTCACTATAGGTATATCAGGATTGGTAGTATGACTTAAAATATTAATTTTCTCTAAATTAATTATTGTATTATTGTTGTTTTTAAATGTTTTCTGAAATTATTAAACCATTTTAAAATGAGTCATAACTCACAATATACAATTTTCTGTACAGTCTAATTAAAGTAATGGTACACGGTAATATAAAAAGAAAAAATCAAATCCTGTATATTAACATCTCTAAAAAATGCTTGTCATGTACAAAAAAATATGTATAAAAATTATATATAATTTAAAAGAACTGATTCCAGACATTTGAAAAATAAACATTATTTAAAAATAACAAGCAAGTTATATTTGTACTCATTGTTATTGATTGATGTTAATATATTTGGCAACTTTGTGTGTACTGAGCTTGGCAGCTTGCTCAACTGTATTAGTTTAGGGCATAGTACTTGCAGTCCTAAAAAACACTAGATTTGCAACCACAAATGCTTTTAAAACCCATACAATTTATTCTAAAAATAAAATAAATAGGTATTATTTGCAATAAAAAACTAGAATTTCCTATTTTAAATATTATATTTTATAATATTCCCAAATAAATAAAAACTAGAAAATAGTCAATTAGGTTGATATTTGGTTAATTGATAAATTTAATATACTTGTAATTTCTTCTCCTGCACATGTGAAGTGTGTATGCGTTATTGTGCCAGTGACTTTAAATTATATAATAATGAATTTTCATTCTAATAATGAACATAATTTAAGTATGCATACAGCTGCTATATAGTGTGGTTCTATTACTTAATTTTTTAGTGCTTAGCTTATACCATCCATGTAATATATTTAAAACTTATGAAGTTGGTACTGATAAAATACACCATCTTATGTTAGTTGACATTTTTACAAAATATTGGTTTCTTGCTTTTTGATAATCATAACAAAGTTAAAAAAAAAACAGAATGCATTAAAATATTATGTAGCACACTAAATAAAAAAAACAACCAAGCCGCTATTATTTGGTATTATGTATTATTATTTATTCACAATTAACAATTATTAAATTAATTTAATTTAATAACAATAATAAGTGGGAATTAATTTTTATGATGACAAATAAAATACATAATTTGTTTTTGATTGGTACATTAATCACAATGTGATCACATGGTTTTTGTTTTCATATTGTAACGTACATACAATAGGTGTCTACGTCACAATGTGATCACTTCTAAAAATGTTTACAAAATATTCTTTTCTAGCATTCTAAAAATAATAATCACAATTAAAAAAATGAATATAATTCATTATGATGTAACGCACTAAATTAAAAATACAACTACAATCTACAATAGGAGCTAATTATTAAATTATTAATTTCATCAGTTACATAATTACAATGAACAATTATAATATAAACTAATTTAATTTGATAAAGTAACAATAATAAATAGAATTTATAATTATAAAAACAAAGAGAAAGAATTACTTTTTGTATTATTACATTATTATTATATTTATAATATATCGTGATCAATAATATACATTTCACGAAATATTTTTTTTATGACATTCTGATAATATAGGTAATTAAAATTTTAAAAAAAGAATATAATTCATAATAAGCATAACACATCAAAAAAAAATTATTATTTAAAAAAAAAAAACAGTTAAGTTGCTATAACCATGTGTATAACAGTTATTTAGTAACAATTAAAAATTATTAGATAAATTTAAATTTATACAAATCAAGGTTCGGTAAAAACTGCCCACCTTCACTGTAAAACATTGCTCTATTTCTGATTTTTGTTCATCATTTGCGAGAACAGAGAAATTTTTAACCTAAAAAGTTTTCCAATCTCGATTCTCGATTAGTCGAATGATGAGCGAAAATCGGATATGGTGCAAAATTCTACAGTGGAGGTGAACGCCGCTCTTGCCGCGACACAACCGATATTGTGGCCGTATAATTGACGCTACCTACACTTAATTCCAAGCCTGGACATAAACGGGTTAAAAATGAATATTTTAGTTAATTTTAACTTTTTAAAATTAAAATTAATTATAAATATATAATAAAAGTATTATGAAGATACATATAGCAAAAACATTATTTTTAATTATTTCAAACCATATTACTGGTTATTTATATGTTTAAAAAAAAAATAATAACTTAACTTAATTTAATAAGTTAATTGTAAGTTTCAATATAATTTTAAACTTAACTGACTTCAAAACAAATTAGGATACGTAACTATTTTAAACTTTTTAAAATGTTCTTTATTGACTTAACTTAAAGTGATTAAAAATTATCAATAACTTGCCTAGGCTTTCTGAATTCTAATTCAGGCAGTATGCTCTCGCCTTACCACCGCTCGCTTGTGATCGGTGAAGTAACTTGGTGAGAGCTCTTGACACACGTTCTAATCAGTGACGTAGCGTAGCTGTTTCCCCGGTTCATCCCAAAATTCTCGAGGTGGTGAAACAATCCCGCTTGCTGCAGCACACGTATCTGCATCCGTAAGAGTGTCCTTTGGTTGTTTGGATTTATTGCAATACACCAAGCAATCATGTGACAAAATCCTTAAATCGATGGAAGCGGATGCGTCCGTCATCCAACCTCCTACCAATACGCTGCTGTCCTCACTTTCCATTGGTGCCAATCATCGATATTCAATGGAAATCATTCGGGTCCGACCGAAGATTCGGTAAAGTCTGCCTACCTTCACTGTAAAACGTTGCTCTACTTCTGATTTTTGTTCATCATTTGCGAGAGCGGAGAAATTTTTAGCCTAAAAAGTTTTCCAATCTCGTATAGTCGAATGATGAGCAAAAATCGGATATGGTGCAAAATTCTACAGTGGAGGTGGACGCAGCTCTTTCCGCGATGCCATCGGTAATTAACGCGGTCGTACAGTAGACGCAAACCTCGAATTCTAATGTAGGCAATACACTCTCGCTTCACCTCACCCCACCCCAACTCGCTTGAGTTCAATGGCGTCTCATGGCGAGAGCTTCGATCAACCACGTGGTCTAACTGTTACCTCGATTATCCCCAAAATTTTCAGGGGTGGGATGCGACGGCGAAGGAACCACTCTTGATGCAGTAAACGTACCTGCGTTCCTCAGTAAGTCCTTTGGTAATTTGGTTGTGTGGCCATACTCCAAGCAATCACGTGACGATATCCTTGGAACCAATGCGTCCGTCATCCAAACTCCTACCAACGCCGTTCAATTAATTTAAAAAAATGCTGTCGTCCTCGGTTACCGTGGCTGCTAATTCTCAAGATGCAATGGAAACGTTTCGGGTCCAGCAGAAGGTTCGGTAAAAACTGCCCACCTTCACTGTAAAACGTTGCTCTATTTCTGATTTTTGTTCATCATTTGCGAGAACGGAGAAATTTTTAGCCTAAAAAGTTTTCCAATTTCGTATAGTCGAATGATGAGCGAAAATTGGATATGGTGCAAAATTCTACAGTGGAGGTGGACGCAGCTCTTTCCGCGATGCCATCGGTAATTAACGCGGTCGTACAGTAGACGCAAACCTCAAATTCTTAAGTAGGCAGTACACTCACCTCACCACTCCACCACTCACTGTGATAAATGACGGAGTGTGGCGAGAGCTCCACGACACGCTCCGATCAGCCACTTGGGGGAGCTGTTCAATTGATTATCGGGGAGCGAAAGAATCCCGCTTGCTCTAGAATACGTACCGGCATCCTTCAGAAAGTGTATGTTGTCTGGTAGTTCTGACATACACCAATCAATTACGTCATGACAAAGTCCTTGGAATTGATGTGTCCGTCATCCAAGCGTCAAAATAATGCCACTCAACTAGATATTTCTGATGCTGCCAATTTTCAAGATGCAATGGAAATCATTTGGGTTCAGCAGAAGGTTCGGTAAAAACTGCCCACCTTCACTGTAAAACGTTGCTCTACTTCTGATTTTTGTTCATCATTTGCGAGAGCGGAGAAATTTTTAGCCTAAAAAGTTTTCCAATCTCGTATAGTCGAATGATGAGCAAAAATCGGATATGGTGCAAAATTCTACAGTGGAGGTGGACGCAGCTCTTTCCGCGATGCCATCGGTAATTAACGCGGTCGTACAGTAGACGCAAACCTCGAATTCTAATGTAGGCAATACACTCTCGCTTCACCTCACCCCACCCCAACTCGCTTGAGTTCAATGGCGTCTCATGGCGAGAGCTTCGATCAACCACGTGGTCTAACTGTTACCTCGATTATCCCCAAAATTTTCAGGGGTGGGATGCGACGGCGAAGGAACCACTCTTGATGCAGTAAACGTACCTGCGTTCCTCAGGAAGTCCTTTGGTAATTTGATTGTGTGGCCATACTCCAAGCAATCACGTGACGATATTCTTGGAACCAATGCGTCCGTCATCCAAGCTCCTACCAACGCCGTTCAATTAATTTAAAAAATGCTGTCGTCCTCGGTTACCGTGGCTGCCAATTCTCAAGATGCAATGGAAACGTTTCGGGTCCAGCAGAAGGTTCGGTAAAAACTGCACACCTTCACTGTAAAACGTTGCTCTATTTCTGATTTTTGTTCATCATTTGCGAGAACGGAGAAATTTTTAACCTAAAAAGTTTTCCAATCTCGTATAGTCGAATGATGAGCAAAAATTGGATACGGTGCAAAATTCTACAGTGGAGGTGGACACAGCTCTTTCCGCGATTCCATGGTATGGCATGTGGCCGACCGCGGTACACAGTAAGTTGTAAACGCTAGTACGCTACATTACTACAATAGTACACTGGTACACTATGGTCTATGACTGTATTATGAGTGTTCACGCAAGTGCAATGCAGACGGTCCGCTCTCGTTTGGCATCTCCCACCATTACTATTATGATCGGCGACGTGGCATAGCGTGAGTTCGCGCGACCCGCTTCGGTCAATGACGTGGCAACAGTTGTCGTGTACCAAGGTTAATATAAATAGATCTATTTATATTCTCCTTGGTTGCGTACGGCCTGCATCACAACTACTGCCGGCATGATATCACGCATTGTACTACAACTTTACTGTGGTACTAACCATGGAAGATTCCTGTCCGAAATGTTATGAAAAGTCACGTCATTACAATGATGGCGAACCCACCGTGATAAACTGATAACTAACGGCATACAATTTAAGTTGTACCACTGGAGTATTTTATTTTTTTTATATTCAAATTGATATTAAGTAATAGTTTTTTTTTTTTTTTTTTTTTTTTTATTGGGGGGGATTGAAGGCTTCGACAACTAAGGTCATTAGCCTGTTTTTTTGGGTGGAACAGTGGGGGTGGAACAGTTGGTTTTGGTTTTTGGTTTTGGTTGGTTTTTGGTTTTGGTACACGTGTGTGTGTTGTGGCAGAATTTCTAGTGGGGCACCCGTAGGTTGCCGCCCAGTGACCGAGAATCGAAGCGGCGACGGCAGCGCCGCCACGCCTTGACCGCCGGCCACCTCGTCACCCAAATAATAGTTTATAAATACATTTTTTTATAATAATTGAATACAATTATTTCTTTTATTAATGTTGCAGATATATTTATTATGGGCGTACATAATGCGACAGAAAACATTTTTTTATACATTTTAAATACTTGTATATATTATATCTATACCAGTGTAAGTTGTTACTGTAGATTGGTATAGCCCATGACTTAAAGGTGGATTTACACTACTCCGTGATCCCGTGAACAGTGATTTACGGAAAAAAAATTATCCATGATTTCTCATAATTATAATATATTTGGTCATGTTTGTGATGAAGTTGTGAACATAATGGTAGTGGCCAGGTTTTTTTGATCACAATGAAGCAATCGCTTAATAATTTTTATTTGATAGTTATTTTCGTGACCAGTAACCACATAATTGTAAACAGACATAAATAGGATTGGATTCTATTTGATGGTATCTGCAATTTAACGTATAGAACACGGACTAAGTTACAAAATGTGAAACCAAATAAAACCACCAGCAGCGCTGAAGACATTGGGTCCCCAGTTGTGTGAGGAACCTTTTGGCGGCCGTCCCCCCCCCCCCCCCCCAAAGACCATGTCATTTCCAGTCCAGTATAATATAGTGGTCGCCGTACAGAACAACTGGTCCAGAATTATCGTATCCGTCAGAATGCGTGTCGGACCGTAATGATGTCGTTTTTACATGTAAAACAGGGAAAATATAGGTTTTTTTGTTATTATAATCAAATGGTGAAACTTATGAATAATTATTATAGAACATTTTTTTAGGGCAAATTGTCCCCGATCGAATAAATAATATGTTTTCAAGAATATACGACTTCTAGACTTCTAGATATGTAACTGTTTTAAAAAATACTTTTAATTTTATACACCAATATATCAATAATATAATATCAATATTCCTTATGTAATTATTAATAAACTATAATATATATTTACATTTTTTTTCTTGTGATAACTCGCAGGTGTTAATATTATATTATTGATATATAAGTAGGTAGGTAACTATATAAAATTTATATTTTTTAAAAGCAATTATATCTCTTTGCCTAGAAGTTGTATATTCTTGAAAATACATGTATTCGATCGAGGACAATTTGGTCTTGAAAAACGTTCTACATAGTAATTTTATTGTTCATAAGTTTCACCATTTGATTATAATAATAAAAATCCTGATAAATAGATAAATTCCCTACATTGTTGATTCTTGATAATCAAAACCGATAAAATCATAAAGGTTCCAGTCCTTGTCACCAAACTGAGCTTAAATGTTTGTTTTCCCCGAGTGAAGATCTTTATAAAAAGATTTAAAGTTAACTTATATTTGTATAGCTATATTTTCATAAAATTAAAAATTATATGTGTTAATAAACTTTTGGCCCGCTAAGAGCATTTGATATTTTTTGTGGCCCTTCAATAAAAAAGTTTGGAGACCCCTGGTCTAGAAAGTGATTTTCAAATTTTCGAAAATATCGATACTTAATATAATAATATATAGGTACATTGTAACTATTATTTATTTCATGATTTAACTAATACACATTATTACATAATTAATAAGTAATAAAATATAATAATACATTATTTTATAATTTTAATTGTAGGTAGGTATTAGGTTATTTCAACGTTAAATTGGTATTATTCTTTTAAGTGTTGCTTTCTATTAAATATTATCATGTTTTCTTATTTAATTAAATTGTCTTTAGTATATTAGTAACTATAATATTATTAATACTGTTCACTTTTGATTTAAGAATTGAATTGATTTTGTAATAAGAAAAGCTTATAAATCCGATTTAAATAGACTGATAAAAAATATTTTAATATAAGAGTACCATAGTTACGGTAGTTACATTTTGTGTAATACAATATTATGTTTACCTACTTCAGCCAAAATTAGTTTATTGCCAACGTTTTATTAAATGGTTAAAAATTCACATAAATGAAGTATGTAGGTATTCTTTTTTAAATTAAAAGAACCTACATTTATGTCACATATGAATATGAATCTGTTTATCTTCATCCCTCAATTCTCATACAATAAAATTCCACTCCGTAAAACCAAAATAATGGGCTTTATATAAACATTTAAGTACCTAGGCACCTACCTATATATAACTTAATTATTTTAAATACCTACTGAATTTTGTCTGTAAACAAATACATTAAGTATGTACTTTAATTTTTATAAACTTTGATTTCACCATCTGCAATACGACTTCTAGACTTCTAGATATGTAACTGTTTTAAAAAATACTTTTAATTTTATACACCAATATATCAATAATATAATATCAATATTCCTTATGTAATTATTAATAAACTATAATATATATTTACATTTTTTTTCTTGTGATAACTCGCAGGTGTTAATATTATATTATTGATATATAAGTAGGTAGGTAACTATATAAAATTTATATTTTTTAAAAGCAATTATATCTCTTTGCCTAGAAGTTGTATATTCTTGAAAATACATGTATTCGATCGAGGACAATTTGGTCTTGAAAAACGTTCTACATAGTAATTTTATTGTTCATAAGTTTCACCATTTGATTATAATAATAAAAATCCTGATAAATAGATAAATTCCCTACATTGTTGATTCTTGATAATCAAAACCGATAAAATCATAAAGGTTCCAGTCCTTGTCACCAAACTGAGCTTAAATGTTTGTTTTCCCCGAGTGAAGATCTTTATAAAAAGATTTAAAGTTAACTTATATTTGTATAGCTATATTTTCATAAAATTAAAAATTATATGTGTTAATAAACTTTTGGCCCGCTAAGAGCATTTGATATTTTTTGTGGCCCTTCAATAAAAAAGTTTGGAGACCCCTGGTCTAGAAAGTGATTTTCAAATTTTCGAAAATATCGATACTTAATATAATAATATATAGGTACATTGTAACTATTATTTATTTCATGATTTAACTAATACACATTATTACATAATTAATAAGTAATAAAATATAATAATACATTATTTTATAATTTTAATTGTAGGTAGGTATTAGGTTATTTCAACGTTAAATTGGTATTATTCTTTTAAGTGTTGCTTTCTATTAAATATTATCATGTTTTCTTATTTAATTAAATTGTCTTTAGTATATTAGTAACTATAATATTATTAATACTGTTCACTTTTGATTTAAGAATTGAATTGATTTTGTAATAAGAAAAGCTTATAAATCCGATTTAAATAGACTGATAAAAAATATTTTAATATAAGAGTACCATAGTTACGGTAGTTACATTTTGTGTAATACAATATTATGTTTACCTACTTCAGCCAAAATTAGTTTATTGCCAACGTTTTATTAAATGGTTAAAAATTCACATAAATGAAGTATGTAGGTATTCTTTTTTAAATTAAAAGAACCTACATTTATGTCACATATGAATATGAATCTGTTTATCTTCATCCCTCAATTCTCATACAATAAAATTCCACTCCGTAAAACCAAAATAATGGGCTTTATATAAACATTTAAGTACCTAGGCACCTACCTATATATAACTTAATTATTTTAAATACCTACTGAATTTTGTCTGTAAACAAATACATTAAGTATGTACTTTAATTTTTATAAACTTTGATTTCACCATCTGCAAGTAAAGGAGAGTTCAAAGGGTACTTTAAAATATTACTCTCCTCATTATATTGTATAATTAATTATAATATAGCAAGCATTAAAATTTGAAAGTAAATCACTAATCAGTAAAAGTTTAACGTTGATCCGAAACAATTGAGTAGGTATTTCACCAATATGGAATTTATGCTATATTATATAGCTTTTATTTTAACAAGAATGATATATTTGTTAATTGTTGTCGAAATGTGCTCATAACTCATAAGTCATAATAATATTAACTTGTACAACCATGAATCATAGGCGTATCTAGGTGAGGGGGCTCCCCCAGAATTATTGCTGTCTATTTCATTCAGGTAAATAAATCGTGCTTATTATATTGAACTTGTGGCAATAGTACTAATATATTATCACATTTGTAATTAAATTATTTATCATAATCATGTAATCATGTTTCATATCATGACGTCAGAACATAATAAATAATAATATAGTTTTTTTATTTTGTATAATTTTAACACCGAGAGGCATTCATCATGCTGCATGAATAAAAATAATAACTAATATAACACGCGATATAGTAAATTTTGATTTTAAACGATTAGTTATGATACATTGCATAGATTAACGCTTTAACATTTAATTTTCGATTCCAAAATTATCAAAATTTTCCTCATATAATAAAATTTAAATAAGTACACGAAGAAATAATATGCTTTATCTGTCATCGTTATTATTAAGAAATAATACCATAAATCTTGTAACTTGTAAGGAAAAAACGACGTATATTCGACTAAAATATTGGTTTTAAAATTGAAAAATCATATTGAACGATGATTGGTTACTATATGGAACGGTATTTTTTAAATACTTTATTCTCGTTTCAAAGATAATAAAAAGTAGAACTTTAATTTTCAAGTACGAGGAGAAATCGAACGTTAAGCAATTATTATTTGAACCATACAAGCATTTTACTTTATGTCCTTAAAAAAGAAAAAAAAAATAAAAAAAATAGCTATATAGAGTTTTATTTTAAACTGTCACGTCTATGGAAAAGCATGAAGTGGCAACTTCGAGTTCATTGTTAAAATTTGAACCCACTTATAAACTGTCAACATCGCAGTCCAAAACTATAATATGTACACTCACTTACTCCTCAAAATAATGCACTGACATCAACATCGATTTCTAATTGTGTGCTTTTCTCAATTGTCTCGAAACACTAGTCACAACCAACTTTATTGATGATAATTTTACTACTATTCAACAAAATCATTATTCTATTATAAAAACTAATTTCGTATTTTTTTTTTCAACAGACAATATTGACTTACTCGTAATTATATTTTGATAGATTATTGAATTTCAGTTCAATTGTTTTTAATCACTTTATAAAAAGTTACAAAATGATCGATAATGTTCACTTTTGAAGATATTATGCATATTATAAAGAAAAACTAATCTCCGTTTTCTTAATTATTATACTGTTATCATGCTAACCTATAGTATGAATATCAACTTTAAGTCATCCGCGGCTTAATTAATTTAAGTAAGTATATTTTCTAAAAATTCCATTTTTGTCGACATATCTTTAAAATATATGTAAATATCTTATCGATAATTTTTACATTTCCAGTACCGACACACTGTACCTATACGGCTAAATTGATTGAACAGATACAGTTTGAGTTTAAGTAATAAAACGAAATTCTTTTTTAATTGTGTATAACACACGTCCCATTAAAATAGTTTAAACATTAAAATTAATTTAAAACGTTAAATATACTAAGTAATATTTTAATATCGAGTTATTTACTTATCTGCAATCTGAACATAACTATTATTTTTTTTTAATTTCTACATCAAATGTAATATAATTATAATACTGCATCTTTATAAGGTCCTTTATAATATTATTGACGGTTATAATTATTTTTTGAGGGGTGTTTAACTTTATTAGTTAATTTTTTTTTTAAATTAACACAATAATTTTCTAGTAATGTAATGGATATCACAATAATAGCCAACGTGTATAATTTAGGTATAATATATTATATGTAATGATTAGTGGACTACACGCTTTTTAGTCCATTTTTTTAACGACCAGCTGTGAACGTTCCAAATGTCCCAGCATTTTCTTATCGTCAGTATATTATACTCGAATGGAAGAACGTTTTAAGCACTTTATATTTTCGTTAGTATTCACTATAATATATACTCTTTACTTCATTTCACTCAGAATACAAACGTACCTCGTACAATTATTTTTGATATATAGCATTTAAACTTATAATACGTTAATACACATAAAAGTAAGTAGGTACACGAGGTTTTAGTATTGTTCCTGTAGTAAGTAGGTACACGCAGTTATATACGAGGGTGAAGTGGACGTAAATATTGCCATGTTTTATAAATGATAAAAAACTAAATTTAAATATCGAGTAATAAATTTATTTAGTTTTTTCTTACTCTTTAAACCAAATAACATAATAATACATTAATGTTCATTTGAAGAGTATAATACAATAAAGCTGATTATGATATAGAATATTATTATTATTATTATTATTATTATTACATAAACTTAGATTTTTTTTTAGATTCTGAACGGAACGATATTTATTATTATATTATTGGTATTAGTTTTACAACGATATGTGTTTTTTCTTATGTGTAGTCTGTCAATAACTTTTTATGCAGTAAAATGTTTAAATTTTAAACCTTGAGGGTAGTTTATAGTAGCAAAATATTAGATCTATTTAGTTATTTTAGTAATATTTGGGAGAAACTAAAAAAAAATCAATTATGGATAGTGGGAATAAGTATGCAACACCAGGTTTTGACAAAATACATTTTATTACATTTTTGTACATTATTATTATTATTGCTATAATAACGCCAAACTACTGCGCTTAATATGGTTGTACAAGATTTGTAATAAATAGAGGGGAAGCATTTAAGTACTTAAAATTTTCACTATTAAAAAATATTTGCCATATTTGTCTTATTAAATTTTGAATTTTGAATTTTTTTAGTAGTTTTAAATTTCTAATCATAAGTTTAGTAGATACTAGATACCTTATATTTATGCTGGCTGCTGTGTTTATTCGTTATAGTTACTTGTGAAACACACCTTCCTCGTTTATTTTCAACCAAGTGACTGTCGATATTTATAACTAATCCTATCCAGTTAAGTAGTAGTTGGTTAGCTATTCTCACTAAACGAACCAGCCTTGATAACCGGGTTGTTGAATCGATACAAATAAAGCTTTCTATGTTATATACCTGCGTTCATAAACTAACCCAATCGAATACAAGGTTTATTACATTATTAAAATAGTAATAATATTATACAGTACACTATCACCTGAGTAGCCGTGTTATTAAGGATCGTATATTGAAGATCACGGGAGTAGTGGACTACGAGTTGAAACAAATTTAATTATTATGATTTATATATAAGGTCGGTTACTACCTATAGTAAATAGTGATTTCCATTTTTTTTTTTATCATTATTTCGTTTATTTTTTTGTTGTTGAAAAATTTAAGTTTGAGTCTTATAAACAGACTTTTACATATTAAAAACTTTGATCTATACAATATAATATGACTGAAAACCATAAAAAAAAAAATATATATTTTGAGATAAAAAATATATTTAAAAATCACTATTAGCTATGTGATAATAGTCTTAGTACTCCAATCGGAATAAAAACCAATATATTAGTGTTAATTCACCTACATATAGGTGTCAACGTTCATTATAATACGGTATATTGCGCTGTATTAATATACATTATAACAATTTATAATAATAATATGTATACCAGCGTGTGACCACAGTTTTTGGTTAACATTTTTTAGCGAGTTAACATATTCATCATAAGCGTAAAAAATCATTATCTTTGACAGAATCTTAATTAATTTAAGATATTTTATGCTGCTTGTTTGATGGTTTTTTTATCGGACGTAAAATGAACAAAACAGAAATTCGATTGTTTTATTAATCTCTTTGTTTCGTTATTATTTTTGATAGGTACGCAATTCGTTCAACGTCAAAATAATTGCATACCAAGCAATATAATAAACTTAATAAATTACTACTGTGTTATAGTCATAAATAATAATATTATATTCATTATAAAAACTTAATAACTGTGGTAAGTAGGTACCTACAACTGAAACACTATGCAGCAGTCACCTCTGCCGTGTCACGCGAATCGTCTGTCGTTCAAAGCTATCGTGAACAATAAAAGTCCAATGTGTAGTCGAAACACGTTTTTGTCACCGTGACAAAAAGTCTCCATATCATTAGATTTGCTTATACGTCTTGATGTAAGGCACCGTTCGGAAGCCACCAATACCGGTATCGAAACGGAAGTACCGAAATTGCCTATACACAGCGCCGGCCAACGGATATAAAATAATAATAATGTATTGATAATATTATTATTATCGATCGTTTTTTGAACGGATAACCTTCCATCATGGTTCGGTGGTATTGACGTGTATAATATGATAAATTTTCTTTTTAAAAACTAGTTGGATTATGATATTAAATTGTATCCTTCCGTACACCGTAAAACGTTGTCCTATTATGATTCATAATGTGATATTATTTTATTTTGATTTTATGTGTTTTTATTTTAATTATCAAGAATTTAGTTGCATCATATTACCGTACAAACGTACTGTGAAATTATACCTAGTCAATTTTTTGATAGAGTCTATAATATAGTTTACATTGACAATATTTAATAAAAAAAACTGTATTTATACTCACTTTTTTGGTAAAAATATGAGTTGCCATTTAAAATTAATCAAACAAACAGTAGGTATAATATAATAATATACGAACAATTATAGAAATATTTTTGAAATTGAGATTGCTTTTCGAAATCTTTATTTAAAACATTTATTTTCTTTGTTAAATCGCTTGGCATTTAAAATTTAAAATAATGATAAACGTCTAATTTATAATTCACGTCAATCATTGTTTGTTGTTTTCATTAAATGTATAACAAAATATACATTATTGCTATACAATACAAAATCAGCTATTATAAATCTATAGATTTTATAAAGTATAGAACATTCACAAGAATAGCATAAATTAATTGTTTAAGCCCGTGCATTATCTATAGTGTCGGCTATATAATAATTACTATTTATCATTTTATTATTTCTGAACATATAGAAATGAACGATATCATACAAATTGGAAATTAAATAATAATGAGTAGTATTATGAAATAAAAATGTGATTTAAATAAGTACCTAAACTGCATAAGTATTAACTGCTTAGGTTATACACAACCTACAATATAAAATGTAATTATAATTCACAACACACATATTATGGAGTTATGAGTGTTCACTCGTTAAATAAAAATATTTATGGAATATTCCTTAATTCTATAGTAGCTGATAGTAATTGTTTAAGCTGACTACATATGGTATCATTGATTCAGTCGTGTTGTTTTTTGATCTTTTATTTATTTAATTGTAATTAGTTTAAAAATATTTTATTGAAATATAAATAATACTGATTATAAAAATAAAAGATGAGTTAATACAGTTGATTACATTATAGATACCTATTTCAATGACTATATTA
Organism: Nasonovia ribisnigri; assembly: GCA_027563435.1. Taxonomy (NCBI): domain Eukaryota; kingdom Metazoa; phylum Arthropoda; class Insecta; order Hemiptera; family Aphididae; genus Nasonovia; species Nasonovia ribisnigri. The sequence goes on along the minus strand of JANEHU010004122.1, from coordinate 323,516 downwards.
ATAGTATGTACTCTTTATGTTGTATAATATTTTTAAGTTTTTAACTCAAGTCTCCAAGCTAAGTTAAATTTTTTAGCAGATTATTTTAACATACGTTTTTTACACGGAGTAAGTCTGGCAGTTTAGCGTGTGTTTTGCCCATAAGTGTATTTTAAGGAGCCCTTTTCCTTTTATTCAAAGCATGACGTTATTGGATTTGCACGAAAAATAGCACAATTCTTAAAATGTCAAGAACGGCCATCTAGGAAACAACATTAATTTACCGTTATTATTTGAATAGGTACTTAAATAATACACAGCTTAATGCAATTTGATATAACTAATTTTAGTATAATTAATTAGTTTTGGATTTTGTTTATTATATGAATTAAAATATTTCGGGAAAGTACACATTTTTTATTTTTGTAGTTTGTTTGGCAATTAAGTAATTTTGATTATGTTTATATACCGATATTGTGTACTATTTAAAAGTTCTTGGTATTTTTATTTTTAAATAATCCTGATAATATAAAAAGACTGTTTAATAACACTTTACATAAATTATAATTATAATATATTCATATATTCATAAAATTTAATCAATTACAGATGTAATTTAAGTACATATTCTGTTTACTTTCATAAAGTTAGATTAGCGTTGCATTGATTAAATGTCCATATAATGTAAGACCCATTTCTAAAATCAAAACAATCAATGAAACAGTGTATTTCTGTTATTACAATCCATTCTTAGTTCAAAATAATATCCAATTGGAATTTACTGTTCAGACTATATTTGTTCACTGTAAAGTTTCTGCGACGGACACTTTTGTTTGGGCATAATATCTTTGTTTAGTCTAATTGGAGGTAGCCCAGCCATCATCTCCAACTGACTTATCTATAAATCATTAATCAACCGTATTTTATTCATACTCTTATAATATATCATATCGAAGAATCATTATGCTAATTTTTTATCAAGCATATTTATTTTCACAAACAACTTATCAAGATAATTTATTAATTGATTAAAGTTATAAGTACTTACTTCTTGTAAATTTCATACAAATCTTTTAAAACGTATCATCATAATACTGGTTGAACCTTATCGTATTCGGCCTTTTAAACGATTGTAACTAATTGAGTATTTAAAAATTAAATTAATCTAACTAATCCATTCTTGTTATATAGATATTATAATTACTTAACCGATGAAATAAAAAAAAAAATTACCAATTTTAAATACTATCTAGATTGTAAATTAATATTTTTTAATGTCTACTTTTAATATTATACTGCAGTGTATATTTTACGTAACGCAGATGAACTAACTTTCCGGTAAAAAAAAAAAAATAGGTAAATCGGTCATAATTATACGAGTAAATCATGTTTATGCAAATTTATATTATGTAGATTTCAATTAATGATACCGTAAAATATATGGTGAATACGAGTAAGTTTTATGTTTGATACACACATTCCAGGATTAAATATTTATACAATATATAATAACTATAATATACTACCTTCACATTACATTATTCTGAATATAATATTAAAAAATAAAGTTGTTGAATTAACAAAACTATACAGTTCGTTTACTAAATATAACCCATTAATCTTTAACGTTTTTGTAATAATATTGTAAGACTTAACTTTCACAAAGTTTTTTTTTTTAAATAAAATTAATACGATTAAAAGTTTTTTTTTTGTAATTCTATCATCTAAGAATCAATATTTACTCAATGAAGCTTGAAGAAATGAGAGTGTGGGGAATAAACCAGATTCTAAAATGGCACGCAAGGTTGACACGGAAGGAAATGAAAAATCGGTGTTAAGTAGTTTTTAGTAAGAAGGCGAGTAAAACAAATGAAACATGATTAGGGTGAGTGCAACGTTTAAGATACTATGTCGCGTTGAACATGGAATGGATTACGAAAGTACTCTAAGGACAAATCTAGATTCAGCCATGAACTTTGTAAATAACTTTTCAATCTGTCTTTAAAATATTTTAAATTATTGAAATTATCGAAATTTAAAATAGGAAATATATTATACTGTTTCACAAATGGTCACACATATACAGTACTGATAATATTATATGAACAATGTTAGTAATTTAGATTTGTTGAATAATATTTGATTTAGTAAAAACAGAGATGTATTAAATAATAGGAGTTAGTAAATATTCTAAATTGAAATAAATAAAAACTACTTCGAGCGAAATGCATCTCAATTATTCACCAAGATACTTAAACATGCATGACACAGAAAAGAATCAAGTAAAAAGACGAATTATAAATAAACATTTAAAATATTAACTGATATTTTCTCATTTCCAAAGTTCTAATATACTAATCTCTGACATTGAAAAAAAAAAAGCGTATTAAATACTTTCAACTTTGTACTTATATATTTATATGTCCGAACAGTATTTAAGACAGAGAATATACAAGCATTGCTTTTGGATAATATTATTAGAAGATTGTATAAACTATTTGATTTAATAATAAACGTGTAAGTTGTAACATGTATATTATAAAATATATAAAGCAATCTGTTCTCTCTGTAAAAAAAAGATAATACTACAGCCTTAATCCGGACATGCTTATCACTTCATCTAAGAACTTAAGATGATCTCACTGTTTATTTCTTAATCAATATTTATAGCAGTGGACAGTGACAACTATTTACCACAACAGAGATTAAAACTTTTTTTTGTATAAGTGTGTGTAATTAAAATGTACACATCCCTGGTAATTTGTACTTCAAACATAAATATTTTGTAACGAAAATTACTAATGAAATTTTTTTTTATAATTATATATAGATACGCATTGTTATATTTTGCATTTCAATACTCAATAATACAATATTTTAACATTTTTCAGAGCGATAATTTAAATTTGGATCGAAATGTATTATTATATTTTATCTTTTTATACATTTATTGATGAGTTATCAAAATGTAGGTATGTTTTACGTTTGAGTTACATATTTTTATTATTAGTTCATAGCTGCAACGACTGAGTTCATTAACCTGTAAGGTTTGTAGGGCTGGTACGGTAAGGATGAACTTTTAGTTGAAAACGGTTGGTTAGAAAAACGTGTATGTGTGGAGAGGTTTTTGCATACTACGAACCTGGGTGGTCACTGGTCACCCATCCGAGAACTAGTGGCAGCGGCCGTTGCTTACTTTCAATCACGTAGCATTATAGGTTTCAGCGACTGCGCCATGTGGCAACCTCTATAATTGTTATATTACATTCTATCATAATATCCAAATAACATTCACCACTATAGCTTGGAAGAAACAATGCATTTTAGTTGATAATGTATAACTTATTATAGCTTTGTGATTATTTATATTTATAGGTAAATAAAAATAAATTTAAGTGTGTATTATATAGTACCATATTAGTACAATTCAAAATCATTTAATAGTATAAATTAAATTATTTATGCCACAAATCACAATACGTATTAAAAAACTTGTATATTATGTATTCTGCAAAATGTAGCACTTCAAAACGAAGAAGATATTGTATTGAATCATGAAAATACATAAAATAACATAATAATACATTTTTAAGCCTTTTCTTCACAATCCATATTTTCGTTCAATATAATATTGTGGCAGTAGAGATGTGTAAGATGTGTTAACATAAAAACTTATGAAGTCAGTCAAAAGTTCTCGTTCTCAACGTTTATATTGGTCTTCGTTATTTTTTAATAGTACAATAATAGAATCGTGAGACTCCAGACAGCTGGTCTGTGTATAGAATATAACATAAAGGCTTAGTCGAGTTCAATCAAATCATATCTAGTCGAATTCCCTTAGTCGTGCAATGCACACATTTATATCAAAAAATGTTTCTATCAAAATATATTATATATATTATATAAATAGGACAATTCAAACACCTAATAATGATTGTTGAAATCTGGAGATTTTAAACATTTATATTATATATATTATTATATTGTGTGAGAGACTATAATGAAATGAATTGAGTATTTACGAATTTACAGATAATCATTTGTGCGACCATTTTAAACTAAACCCAGTGGGATTACGCCGAGGAGGGCCGTCTTGGCACGAAATACTTAATTACGAAAATGGCCTTAAATACACACCATTCACCAGAGATAGCGCATATCTTGAGAACGCACGACTACCTACGGTAAGTGAACGCTATATTATTCATTAGGTATATGGGTCACATATTTGTGGTTTACATGGATTGCAAAGGATAACCAAATACAGAATAAATTAAATAAATGTGATATTGGATGTTATAATTTTATATTCACATTGTTAGATAGATACCTAGTACCTACCATAACGTATAACATCAAATTTCTATTGTTAGTATGTAAACATAAAAATTAAAATTACTTTCAAAACTATGATCTAACCTATTTAAACAATTAACACATTCCTGATGTTTAAAACTATTCAAATCATATATAATAGATATCACCTATGTTATGATACATCATTTTAGATTCTGTGCAGATCGATGACTGTCTTGATTTTAGAATGATGTGTGTTTTTATTTTTTTTGTGTCTGTGTACACGAAATAATGCTTCAATTTTCTACTTTAGTAACTTTTCTGGCTAAAAAGTAAATCTATAGTTGACGCAATTAGGAGGTCAATATTGTAAATTTCCAGTACTAAAGCGTTGGGAAAAACAAAAAAAAAATTAAGAAAAAGCTTTAAAATTAATTTAACCTAATGTAATATTATTACGCCGAATATTAAAAAAAATAATAATTTTAATTACAATAATAATATTATAAAATATATTTAGTAATATAATAAGCTGACTTTTATAGATCTTCACTCAGAACCGTTTTTCGTATACAATGTTTTTATACATATAATTGAACCCAAATTTAACACATCCATTACAGTGACTTCTCTAGAGTCAAGACTTCCACAGAGCGTTGTCCACTTACCTGTTATTTGTATAAAAAATTATTATCTAAAAAAAAAAAGTAACTCGGTCATATATAAAATTGATTACATGTAAATTTGGTTTGAAATCAAATATATCCCATTAAACTATTGATTGTTTTAAAATCCTACACTCTTGAAGCATATAATTACCTATAGGTAGTGAATATGATATTCAATGGCAGTGGATTTACGGCCAACTTTACCACGTTAATTTGTTAAGTCATTCAAAATATGACTATGAAAGACTTAAGCACTCTAACTGATAATATATTGAAAAAGAACATTAATCAGAGTTTTAAATGATAATTATACTATGATTCAAAAATTGAAGCAACAACAATACCTACGCATTGACATGAAGTCTCGCTGAAATTAAAATAGTCATGTTTATACGTTAAGTAACAATATTTATCTAGTTATTATTTATTAACTATTATATGGTTGAAAAAAAATTTCAAATATTGTTAGTAATTTTTTACAATATAATAATAAATATGATATGTCAATAAAAAAAAATATATAACAAAATAAAACCATACCGCTATTCAATATTTAATTTTTCCTCGAAATACAAGGAAAATCTATGAATCACAAATATGTTTTTGTTAATAAGTAACCATGACAACGAAAATGTCTATTTGGCGAAATTGGTAAGAAAATATCGGTTACCCAGCCCAAATATATAAGTTAAAATACACGTTTGGATCTAATAATATATATATATATAATATAATAAAGCATACGATATTAAATAAATTGTTAACTGCGTACTCTATATTTATATTTCAAAATGAAAATTGTCTAAATTATTATGATACGATTAATAGTTATACAATAATATATACAACTATAATAATATTATATCTGTTAAAAACCAAAAAAATTTCATCATAAACACTAACAATTATTTTCATATCTGTAACTAGATACCTACTTAATAATAATTTTTTTTCAATAGGTATCATGAAAATAAAAATAAATAAACCTCATCTATTTCATGTTACTTAGGTTATTTTTGTAGTGCTTATAGTGAAAGACATAAATTCTTGTCACATATCATGTCACGTCTTGACCATTTAGCAGATTTTCTCTCACCACAGCTTCAAGACATTTCAAAATGAGACTGATTCCTGTGTGAAATGAAGTAATATTCTATTTGATTTTTAACAAGAAGGCAAATTGCTTCATCAGTCCATGGGAACCACAAAACATCTGCAAACGCAACTCGACACCTACTTTGGGGGATGGGTAAATTGATCAGAGCATATTGCATTACATTTCACCAATAAACACCATCTCAGTTTCATGCAAGAATAAAAATATATAAATATGGGTAAGTAATATTAAATGACACAGGGTATGTTATATCAATCAATCATTTTCGATTCTAAATTATTTTATAGCCAAATAATAGGATAGCGACCTTCAATTTTTATATTTTTTGATAAAATTAAACATGCCATTTTTATTTTATTATATTTTGATAGTTATGATGTAAATTATACGTTCTATTGCTTCAATTATATTGATATTATTGATTTTTGAATATATATTTATTTTTTTGCTCATAATAGATTTAAATTGTTAAGAAAATCTAAAACAAGAAATTATTATAATATCTGACATTGATAACATGCAATATTTCAGCAGTTATTATTAATTGTTTTATACTTTATATATATTAATAAATTTTGAATTGCATCAAATAAAAAAAAAAAATTATGTGAAGCATTTCAATTTACATGTATGTATATTTTGTTCATGCATTTACAGTAATATTTTTCTATTTATTATAGTTATAAGCGAATAATATTCTTAATTGTATACATACAATTTCCAGAATTTAAATATTTATTGAAAATATATGTCCCACAAGCTATACAAATTTAACGCTAATAATCATATCACTTAACCCTCAGGTAATGATGTAAAAAAATATAGTTAAACCAATGGTTTTCATCATATAATCATCATAAATTGGGTATAAACTATGAGACATCGTGGATAATATATTTTTATGATCAATAGAAAAGAAAGAAAAATAATAACAAAATGTCTCTCCAATTATACTACTGCGTATATAATGTTTTTTTTCTTGCCATAACACGAGAGACATCCTTAATACCGTATTGTTAATAAATATATAATTCATACGCGCTATGGGAACAAAACGGCGATGACGATTACGATGGGAATACTAATAATAATAATGCAAAAGTTTTACTGTAACCTAACCGGCACAAATGAAATAAAGGGAGAAACTGTACATATAGAAGCAATAATCAAATGTAGAATAGAATTAATGGTTGGCCCATGCACCTCAAACTTTTTCTCATATCCTTTACCTTGTACATCCAGTAAATGTTGTAAACTTCAATCATAAATTTCTAAACGTGTCCCCACTTACCCTCGACCATATTCCCGAGTTACAATATAAGCTCTTCAGTAACTTTTCTATTATTAATATTTCCATCACACGTTTCTCATATCCTTTGAACACCTTTTTCGATATTATAATACATATGAAATTAGTGTATACTAAAAAAACTTTATTTTAACAATTTCTAAAATATATAGGTAGGCGTAGGTTATGTGTATTTTAAATAATTATAATAATATTATAGTTTTTAAAATTTTATTTACATTTATCCAACAATTTACTTAATACTTCAATTTTATTTCAATTTCGATACCAGAAAAGGATATGAAATACCTAACTGTGTTAAGTTAGGTAAGTAATCATAAAATATTATTTTCTTAATCCATGTTACCGAGGGATTTATTCATTTTAAAATTATACCATAAACTACCTACAAAACTGTATTATTGTTTACTTTTAAGTTGAAATTATTAACTTTTAAGTCTATTTTAAAATACAAGAACACTTCAATAAATATTGTCTTATAAGATTCTATAACACCCATTGTATGGTGTAAAAATAAATTCAATTAAATCAGTTTAGGTAATACGTTTAGGGTATAATAATACGAATGCCTTAACCATTATACATAATTATCTTAGATTATATACCTATTGGCTATTACTATACGGGGTGATTTACCGAGAATGCTCACCCCATTTTTTTTCTTTAATAATGCAGTTATTTAAAATCTTATTTTTAAATTTTTAAATAAACTTTAAGACCATATTTTGTTTATTTTACTTAAAGAGTGTCCCGTGGAGATACAAAACTTCTGTTTTTAAAAGAGAACCTCCCTTTTCAACTTTAAATTATTCAGTAGATAATATTTCTGAAAAATTTGTCATATCACAATCAAAATTCGTACTAGTAATTTTTGAGTTATTTAACTTTGTGTTCTAAGGATAAAAGGTCTATAGTAATGGGCTTATAAGATTGGAGAGATGTTATAGTGATTTGACAATTTTAGTCATTAATATTAATCTATCAACAATAACAATTTGTTAAAAATGTCCCAAGTATAATATAAAATACTAGTTTGGAGTTCCAATATTACATATATTTTATATTTTTGAAAAACCATTTTTAAAGACACTATTATATAGCCTTAGTACAAACATCTTAATAACCAAGAAACTATTCATTCGAATATTTTGAATGAGTAGGTACATCAACATTTTCAAAAAAAATAACTTTCCTCTAAAAGAGGTGAGGGGGGGTCCTTATTTGAAAAAATAAGTTTTTATTGTCACAAAACATTCCTTAAGTATCACGAAAAAGTACAAGAATTTAAAATAAATTTCCTTGAGTATACTTAAAAATTCAAAAAATCAGAATTATGGGGGTGAGCATGCTTGGCAAATCACTCTGTGTCTGTTTAATATAATAAGTTGTGATTTAACAGGTAATTGTGATATAATTATCAACAATGTATTTTTTGTTAATTGTATCAAATCGTATAAATCTATCGTGGGCAGTTAAACATATTTATTCTAACGTTTTTTTTTTTAAATCATAACAAAAGTTCTAAATTACAATATAAAATATTCCTATTGTTTTTAAACCATTTAGTATTACTTATTTTGAGCACAAACTAAAATAAAGCTATATCATAAGACACCATTGATACAATAATTTAAAAAGAACGCAAAAAAAATATATGTAACGTAATTTTAGCACAAGCCAGTATCCCAGCTGCAGATGCTTAGGCTCAATGAAATAAAAATGATGTAATAAAAACATAATATTATGTATATATATTTCATATTGCTGACACACTTAACAAATACTATGTATTTAACGACCCTGTAAACTAAATTTCTGTCAACCAATGATTGCGTGTTTTATTTATTCTGACAGCGCTCTAATATATTTGTAAAAAAATAAAAACAGGAATTCAATTTTTTTTTCGTTGAATAAAGTAGAAGGTTATTTTAGTGACCATGCAAACTTGTACCACTGTTAACTTGCATTGGTTATATGTTAATATTGGAATAATTTGTTTGACAAGCTCGCAGGGTCTCACGTTTCGGTTATAACTCATTGGGTCTCGAGGAAAAAAACCAAATAATGCAAATTGAAATAAATATAAATGGCATATTTTTTTTTATAACAGCTCAATAATTATTATACTTCCAAATATATTAGACCTTTCATATTATTATCATAATATATATGGCTCTAAGTAAAAAACTGAAAGCTTTCCGTGATATTATCATATCTTAGATTTTAGAACATTATCTATGTCATAGTTAATTTTTAAAAATCTAGTATATGGCATTTGATAAAAATATTTATAATGTAATTCGTTGTACAAGATTATTCATTGATGTAATTATAAAAATACATTGATAATTGGGATTTATTCTAATAAAATAAACAAATATTATTTATTTTATAAACCTACTTAACTTTATACGATTTTTTTGTTAAATTATTGATCTTTGCGCAGCACAAATTGCCAAATCATCACTAAAATTTTATTGAATTCGCATTTTTATTCTAATAGATAAAGGTATAAAGAATTTATACAACACTATAATCTTCATTTTTAAAATTTGGTTTAAGAAAAAAATATATAAATATAAATATATGGTAATATACTCTAAATATTAAAATCAATTTTCTATTAGTTTTTAAATTACAAAAATCACAGTAATATACTCTTAATAAATTATATATTACACTTAAGGTACCTCCCAAAATCTCAAAAACCAAATCATAATGTATAGTAGGTATTATACATTTATACTAGTTCACAATCAAATACATTTCAGTAACTTATATAAAACAACAACACCTGGTTTGATTAATATTTATTAATTACCATTGTGAAGTATTTTTATTTTTTTGATAAATATAAATAATATCATAGGAGTTACAACTCATAGCATCATCGTGTTAAATCATGTATCCAGATTTTTTCGACTTAGCTCATTAAACATTAAAAAATGAGAATACCTATGTGGACTTATTAATTATAAAACCATCACTGTATTTATTTGAGACTAAAAAAATGCAATAATATTTTGAAGTAAAAAAGCAACACAAATATTTGGCATTTAAAACCATAAATAATTAGTTGGACAAATAATACATAAAAACATTTTATCGTATTATTGTTATATTTTTGTACCTTACTAAAATAATGTTATAATTGAAATAACATGACATTTCAATTTAATTTAAAACGTAGGTATTGATACTTTTCAAACCTTTTTGAGCTTCATAATATATTATAACTAAAAACGATTTTTGATTATTCCTAATAATTTATATATTTACAATCGTGCAACTCCAATCGGTCTGCATGCGCGGTAGACTCAATTTACTCTTATTATAGTCGTAATCATTATTAAATGTTGTAGCTAAATAATATATTGGGGAGTCTGAGAATTTCTTTTAGATTTGTGGATAAATTGTTTACTTTTATTTTCGATAGGTTTTTAGGAGTCATCGTACGGTAAAACTAGTTCACTATATTGAGTTGTCACGGTGGTCAGAATAGTATCTATGGTCGTGTAACCACGGTTAGCTACGTTGTGACACGGACAGTATTTGACAAGAGCACGGATTGGCATTTCGTTACAATCTATGAATCTCCGTAGACGAATGTTGTAGAGGTGCAGTCGGGATACCAAACATTTCGTCTTCTATTATTGACGATTATAACATGTATATTGTATATTATAATATTGTATTATTCAATAGGTACACAAGATAATGATCTAAGGAAATTATATTATTGGATTAAACTTTACGTCAAAGCTGCAAACACAATAAAAAATCTCTGTTCAGTAATCTGACGATTTTGATAAAAATAAAAATACTAAATCCACACATAATATCTCCACTGGTTTTGTTCTAATAAGTTTTTTTTTGTTCTCAAGATATTGTTTACCACGAGGGGAATTCCCACCCAAATTAATCTTGTTAATCATTTTTAACATTTTTTTTTACTATGTAAAATATCAATAGAAAAAAATCATCAACGGTAACATTGTAAATATTACCTTTGGCCATTAGAGTTCTATACGTTTAGTTGATTATGTTAATCAGAGCACAATCGAAACCCAATGAAATTTAATTACGATTTCAACCAATGGCGCTAATACAATGTTGTGAAACCTGTCGACTGCTATTAAATTATAAATAACCTGTATGTTAGTCCTAACCAGTATCTCATTTTCCAACTCATTCTTTTGATATCTAAATCTTAGTAAATATACTTTTATTAAATACCTTAATCTACATTTACTATTTATCAGCTTACTTCAACTCAAAACCAAATCTATGTATTTTTAAATTTGTTATAATATTGTTTAAACGTCCATATGGCCAAATTGTCAACCTGCTTATTCTAACAAAAATATTTATAATTTATATTAAGTATTCGTACACAAAAATTACGGTATAGTTTTGTTTAAAATTAAAATTAAATTGTTTTATAAACATATAGATAAAATAAGAGAATATTGTAAAAAGTAGAAAAATGTAATATATTGTTATTTTAATAACCAAGAGCGTTATGTAAAAAAAATAATACAATTGTACTTTAATTTTGTAAGTATTTTTAAAAATAATTTAGACAGTTTTTAGTAAAAATGTACAAATTGTTTTTATCACTGATATTATATAATCCTGTATATCACTGAAAAATTCTAGTAACGATATATTTGGAATGTTGATTAAAATTGTGAGCGACAGACCCTAAATCTTGTATCAATTGTCACTAAAAATGTTAATGCAGGTTTGGGACTGTAACTGCCAAACAATCTTAAAAATAGAAGAGTATCATTTTAAGTGAATTTAATGCACAGAAAAATCAATTAGTGGCTATTCTGTTAAAACTGAACTAAGAATGCTGATATTCCACTGTTCCACTCACATCTTTGTTTTGTCAGACGTTTCAGTAATTTTCAGATTCCATAAGTAAAAGTTAAATTGTTTTTTTTTGTTTCCAATCATGCTGGTGAGGACCACTTAATTCAGTGATATTGTGATAAGTCCTTTAAATTGCGTCTGTTAAAGTAATTATTATTACCGAAGTTCAATAATATCCACGAAATTAAATCAGGATTAAGCTCTTAAATGATGAACATTTTTCTTTTCTTATATAAAGAAATATAAAAAAACACCTTCGATTATCTACGAGAAGTAATATTGCTGAAACGAAAAATCTACTAAAAACTTAAATCCAATAATCCTTCTTCCTACTATAAGATTAATCCAGGATAGTGAAACTTTATAACAACGAAGTTCAAGAACTCCAGGGATATTGTGTGTGATCTCAAATTATTGTTGAATTTCTTAACAAAGTATGATAAGCAGGTATAATACGTGTTAGTCATTATCATCGTGAAACGACTAATAAACAATGTAATCCCCTAATTTAATTAGCAGTATCATAATACTTATCGTAAATAGTATAGTACATATTCACAAGATCTAAATGTATGCAAAGTAAAAAAAAAGCAGGTAAGTGGATGTCACTCTGCTGTAAAGAAATTTACAAGTGGGTCGCTGTATAATATATGGTATTAAATATGAATTCAATGATATAATATCATTGTCTACGAAAAACGATTTTGATCGGAGACGGTTTGTCAGTGTGGATATATTATATTATATTTTTATTGTTATTATTTATTATTAATATGGTGGCCTGTAAGTTGAATTAATATTATAATATTACTAAATTCGTTATTCTTGGTTATTTAATATGCGATTTCATCTACATTTTAACATAAAAAAACTATTGAAAAAAACTGTGTTTTATATTTTTCAGATTTTTTGGTTACAAAATAACCTACTAACGTGAAACCTTGTTTCAAGTTTTCAATCTTTAGGTAAATTTTAAATTTGATAAATGTTATAAATAACTGAACTTTGAATGCTTATATAAAAAATTATGCCTATGTATTAATTTTTCACGCTTTTTGAACCAACAAATAAAATTGTATTGACATTTATAGAAAAAAAAAACTAACGATTATAGATAATCATTCTTTTTTATTAATTTTTAACTCAAAATAATTTACACATATTAGTGATTTTTACGCCTTTTGTCAAAATTCGATCTTAAAATGCTTATGAATTCACCAACTAAATTCATTTCCCATGGAATAAGATCCTGTTGAAGAAAATTGAAGCAGTTTTATCACTACAAACGGTGATGACAGTCACAAAAAACAGATCATTTTAAAATCAATAAATTCAACGCTCCGCTCAGAATCTAATAATGTAAATTAAAATAATTAAATAACATTTAAGATTATTTATATGTTTAATAGGCTCATAGCCACTAGGTGGATTAAATATAAATATAATAATATGCTAAATATTTATACTGAAAAATCATTCATTATTAAACATATTTTGAACGTTATTAATCCTCTACAATTATTAATTCTCGATAATTTAACGCAGTTCTCGGAGTCTCCATCTTCCTTATTAACTTTTGTCCTTGGTACAAAATATATAGTATTATTATTAATACCTACAATTAATATGTTTATAGTGAGTCGGCACGGCGCAGTAACTGAAACCAATCACGCTACGTGATTGAGAGTAAGCAACGGCCGCTGTCACTAGTTCTTGGTTTGGTGACTACCCGAGTTCGCAATGTGCAAAAATCTTGCCACACATACACGTGCTCCTAACCAATAGTTTTCCACCACACCAACCCTACCAACCTTACAGGCTAATGATTTCAGTCGTCAAAGTCTTAAACTTATAAAAATATATATTATTATTATTATTATTGTACGTATGTATAAAGCCCTAGCCGGCTTTATATAAACAATTTTATTTGCAACATAACATAATTTTATTTTTTATTCATTAAGTGTATAAAATATGTTTAATTAAAATAATGTACATTTGTTCGAATGCAACGCTAATGGTCAATTATCAAGACAAATGGATATTTTTTTATACAGTAAAATACAATATTTTAATATGTATTACACCTGTGATTTATCCTAATAATATGTACATATATTTTTATTATTGTTATAATTTGATAATTAAATGTCTTGACTTCCATTAATACGTAATTTAATACCAAATATGAATAAATATACAGTGTGATCACGCTAAGTGTAGTCTACACTCATAATCAACTATGTGCAGGCTTCATATATTCAATTCTGATTTTTTGGTTAGCTAATAAACATTATTATACACATTTTCAAATAATTAGACTACATTTGTGACGGTTAAATTTGCGCATGCGCACAATAACTTTTTTTTTAAATGGCATGATCCATTTTTAAACACAAATTATTTTTGTTTTTATATTTTTTAATGAATTTTAGTGGTTGAATTTATTTTCTAAGTCAAAAAATGACCGAGTTATAGCAATTTGATTTCATGTTAATTTGTACGGGTATAACATATTATAAAATACGTATTTAATAATAATTAAAATACAAACATTGATTTTTTTTATTCATAAAAGTTTTATTTATCGAACAAATTGTTCAAACTAGAAAAAAAAATCAATGTTTGTATTTTAATTGTTATTATTATGTATTTATTATTATTAATTACGTATTTTATAATATTATATCTTATGCTACAACCACAGCTGTCACTTCACAATACCTCAAGACCAATTTTTCTTGTGAGCAACATGAACACTTCCACCCATTTCATAGTCGAATACAATTCACATGTGACTCACATTTGAACTAAGCTCACGGATTAGTTCTTTTTACACAGAATCGTGGAACTTTATTTGTAAATTATGATAATTCACAAATCTATCTAGGGTTTTAAAATTGCATGGCATTTTCATTAAATATTTAACTTATGTAAAAAAAGTTGTTTATTATATCTAAAAGTTTATAACCTTATATAGCAAGAGGACATTTTTAAAAGTTGGTATATTTTATGTAACAAAGAAATATGTAATATATAATATAGATATTTTTTTAAAATTCTATATTACTACAAACAATACAATAGATACCTTTTTATAACTATTAACGAAGAATTTGTAAGCCATGATGATATAAATATATATCATCGTTTTTTTCTGTGAATTATCAATGATCATTTCTAATCATATATATCCAAAATAGATACGTTTAAAAAAAAAATAATATTTTTTCATAATTTAATTGAAATATTTTGAAATGAGTGCAATTTTAAATTTTAAAGTATTTATTTTTTAATTCAGAACCTATTAATGCTATCCTGGTGAAAATTTAGAAGTTGAATTTCTAGCTAAGCGTTTTCTCTCAGCACCATTTCAAGATTGACTAAGATTTAATTTCCTTTTTGTCATTATGTAAAGACACTTCTGAACACCTACCTCCTAGATTAGAATAAACGAAGAACATGGAGAGTGATATTTATGTTAGGTGGTACTTAGGTCCTATTATAGTTACGTTTCTACCCAAATAGCCACGTAATTTCCTTGACTGCTGAGGTGATATCCTCAACTGCAGTATACGGATGGAAATTATTATAAACTACTCTTAAAAGTTTTATAATTTGGATTTTTGTCTAAATGTTAAAAAAAGTTAATTCAATTTATGATAATACTTGTTCTTATAATGCTCAAAAATTGCTGTACCCAATTAGTAGAGAAGTTCTGATATCACTTATATTAATTGTCCATTATATTTGTAAGTAGGCCAGAACTCTTACAAAGTTATTTTTATTGATAACTTAGCATATTATATTTTAAACATATTACTTCTGCCCATCCTACACGTAAGTTTACATTAAAATTAATCTATTTTGATAAGTGTGATGTAAAAATCTTCAAGTTTTGAAAATATCCAACGTTATTATAATTTGGGATTATAACATTTAAATATGAGATTATATAAGATAAACAAACTATGATTTCAAACCAAAAATTGTATTCTTCATCAATATTTTTAATAGCTCAGAAGAATGGTTAATACAATTTTAGAAGGGATTAATGTTTCTCTTTTTAGTAATGTGTTCTGTTGTAAGCCGCAGATAACTGTTGTTTATTTAAAGCAAAGTCATTAAAGTTTGAAATTGATGTGTTCTTTACTTTTTGAGTTGTTTTTTAGATAAGATAGTTGTTAAATATGTGATTATCAGAAAAGTATTGGGAATTTTGCCAATTTCTTTATAACATAACAACAGTTATTTATTATTAAAAAATCAGCTCTACGTATTGATGTTTTTCTAAATTTCTGATTTAAATTTGTTACGAAGTCCAAAATAATTTCTAGAAAAAAATTTGAAAGGTAAAACAAGTGTAACTTATACACTTGTTGGATTAAATTGTCTTGGTGCTATCATACATGTTAGTAAAAACATAAATATATTTATTGTTTGACCCATGAATAAACCAAATTGTTTATTTGCAATACTAAATATTAATAATTTTCCAAACTCTTAAATTATATAAAATTTATACAGTTAAAACAATATACAATGGTTGTTGAAAAACTGTGAATCGTTTTTGAGATAGGTACTGCCAAAAGTTCTGATATCTTGTGGTTGCTAAGTTGTAGGGATTTGTCATTTGATAATCATCTCCCAAATTTAATATAGTTGCAACTATGCACATATCTTATAAATGTGTATAATCGTACTCAATAGAAATACGTAGACTATAGATTCCCTAATTAGTTTTTGTCAGCATTAACAGGTATTCACTAAATATAAGTTAAAAAGCGGATTTAAACATTTCAAATTCTATCATATTTGAATAAAGTGTTAGATAAATATTTGATATTTTATACGTCCGGGTGAATTAGTTTAAGCCTTTAAGGCTATTGGTACGTTTTTTAATATATTGAAAACTGTAATTTTAATATAGATTTGATATATCATATTTATTTCATTTAGAACTATATATAGGTACCTATTTTGGAATATTAAAGATCTAAAATAAATATGAATTGAATAGATCAAATAACTGTTTTATTTTTAATAAAATGACAGTGAAAATGTATGGACAAAAAATTATTATAGGTACAAACTGTATTGCAATAAAAGATATATGATAGAAATTAAATTGTTTTACTACAGTTTATTTACGATACGTCATGTTTGTTTGCTGTTTTCTTATTTGATTCGTTAAAACAATATAATATAATATATTAAACGATTATCTAGAGTTTGCTGTCAGTTTATTAAAACTATCAATATTATTTGTAACAAATATATTAAACAGAGTGTATGCGTAATATAACAACATTTTGATGTAAATAAAAATCCAAAACCTATGCATAAATAACAACCTAGGGTGTTGTAATAACAATAACGCACAACGATGGCTGTTGTGACATTGAAAAAGGTTTTTGTCAGTTCAGATATTCGTTATTGATATTGGTATGATGGTATATTGTTATGGATACGAATTTTTTTTTTTGACGAGAAACAAAATGTTAATAACGTGAATACGGTTAAATTCAACCGCGGAATTATTCAATGATGTCAAAGTAATGTTGCAAGATTCTTGATGTGTAATAAATTATCTTGACTCGGGTTATACAAACTACATAATTCGTGTCTATTTACAATATATTATACATAATACCTACAGGCTAAAAGCAACATTGAATATTTTAGAGGATTAGAATAGATAGTTGAAACTATATGAAAAAAAAACTCTGTTATCGCTGCAAAAAATTTAACGTGGAATCTGAGACAATAATCTCCCAAAGATTTTTATATTAAAATACTCATTATAATACAAAATAATATATTTTGTTAGTGTTTTTCATTATTGTTGAGGATAAATTTAGCTAAAATAATTAATAAACAATTTCTGTCCATCATATATATTTTTGTTTTCATTAAAACTTTATCTACTGCGTATGAAAATTTGAATTTATTTAATTAAAGATTCTCATAAAAATAATAATAATAATTTGAAAGAAAAATATTTTTTGATAAAATATTTATTGTGAACTTTATGTTTGTAAGTACGAGTATCTATACATTGTTTGGTGAACAAATGTTTATGAATGTAAAAAATAAAACTGTGGTTTCGTTATTATGATCAGAAAATATGTTACATGTGCGATCTGATTATCTGATCTATAAAAAACTTTGAGATGGACACAATCGATGTTCCATTTTTTTTTTTTTTAGTTTACCCTAGCCCATAGTACAGTATTGTAGATTGTAGACCTTTCAAGGATGAGTTTAATCTAATTTAGTCGTTTTGAAATAGAAAAAGAAATATTTTCGTTATTCCACGTTATTTTTATAACTCACAGATCAAACAGAAAATATATCAGATGGACACTGTCTGAAACATGACAGATAGGTTACACGAAATAAGAGTAGAACGAAAGAAGAAAATGTATGACCCACATAACTTCATCTCGGCTTAACGTCAGTTAGTAGAAAGTGTTAGGACACATCTAGTAGTAACGAATAGTTTAAAGTAAAACCTATTACATAGAAACTAAATAACGTTTTGGAAATAGTTTGTATTTAAAAATGTAATTACGGAATACAATCCCATACAAAATGCTTACCATAAATGATCAGCTATTTAAATATTTTAAATACATTCACTCAAACATTTGTTTACACATAACTACATAAGTCTTATCATATCATTTGTACTTTGATTCAACGTTTAAATTAATATCAATGAGTAATAAGTAAATATTGATAACTTAAGATTAATTTTTTCTTAAATCTGAGCATAGATTAGTAATATATTTAAGTATATTTATAGGTAAAATAAACGTTTGGATTTAATCGTCTTGTTTTAACTATCATTAGTCGTAAGCAGGTATCTACGAGAAAACAATTTGTCTCAAATGTCCATAACTTGTATTGCACATAGCATAAGACTTTAATAAAAAAAAATATCTAGAGCTATTAGTTTTTAAGTTAGGAAGGAACAATAAAATAAGAAAATCGATTTTTTCAAAAACTAGATTTCCGCTAAAATTAGGTACAACAAATCCACTTTTTTTTTTCTTTTTTCCAATTATTAAGGTGAAGCATTTTTAGTTTTTACTGTTCCAAAATGTACCCACAACAAAAGAACAAATTGTAAAATCAACACGTTCATTGCTCCGCTCACAATCTACAGATTAAATAAAATAGTATATACCTACAGACATAGTTATATAGTATGATGTTATTTATTGTGATTTTTTTATATCATTTTCTAGACGATTTTTTTAGTCGATATAGTATGTTATTTATGAATTTTTGTCAGTAATAATATATTAGTAGAGTATTATTGGAAACAACTAATAATGTTTTGTTATTTATAATACCAATGTAATATTATAATTAAATGAATAATCTCATGAATCTACAATGTGTACAAAATATTTATTTGTAATATGTGTATTTTAGACGACAAAATTAAATTTCTAATATATATTCTTAAATTTTTGAACCACAGAACAAAGTCAACACAAAATTGGTCAAAGCGAAAAATCAAACGTGGCAATTTTGAAATTCCGTCTTTGGTGCACCATTTCTCTGAAAAAAAGAAAATCGACAGGCTATACTAGTCCGTAAATCCAATTTCCTTTTGTTTGTACGTGTTTTTTTTCAAACATTATTCTGTCAAACGAAATTTGACACAAACACTCAGATATTATAATCGAAAACGTGAAAATAACGTGGAATATTATCTTATTGCTTAGTAAAAAAAACACTATAGTTTTTCTCATAAGTCGCTAAAATAAACATAATACACAGGCAGGTAACTGTTGTTATAAATAAATAAAGAAAATCTATTACCCAAAAATTTGAACATTGCATATTATATATAAGCACTAAGCAGGTTTGATAGAAAACAAAATGTATATATCAAATTCGTATTCAACGCATGAACGTAATATTTTAGCGTACAAAGGCCAAACCCATATAAAACGTTTAGGTGTTTTTTTTTTATTTATTCCCGTGACTTTT
Organism: Nasonovia ribisnigri; assembly: GCA_027563435.1. Lineage (NCBI taxonomy): Eukaryota > Metazoa > Arthropoda > Insecta > Hemiptera > Aphididae > Nasonovia > Nasonovia ribisnigri. The sequence continues at coordinate 303,262 of JANEHU010004122.1, read as the reverse complement.
CTAAATGTTATAGATAGAATTTACTGCCAGCCGAGAATCGGCTTTGTAATAACGTGTCTAGAATCTCTAAGTGTTGAGTGCTATTTTTGTACTAGTGGCCTAATATACCATATACAAATAATAACGTCTTTGCAATATCGCAACTAATTGTTATTTGGTTTATAATGTTAAGAAGTAAATAAAAATATATCTAAAAGCACTGCAGTGACATGTTAATCAATATTTTAAATGATAATGCGTATTAATAAAAATAAAAAACCGTACCATAAACGCGGGTATCAAAAATAAGGAAAATTATTAATATCGTTTAATTACTTTAACTATATTATTAACGGTATTGATTATTGAATACCAATTTGAATTATAACTAACTTTAATATTGATTTTTGGGTGATTCGTTTTATATTATTTTTCTTACGAAATTATTATCATTTCATGAATCGTGTGATTTAAAAAAAATAAAAAATAAAACACGGAATTGATGTGTATTAATACATTTTCATTGTGGACCGTCTACAATCTAAAATTCTAAACCAATACAATAAAACTGTTAAGACACTATGAGATAAGGTTTTCGATATTTTTTTCTTTTATTTTACTTTTTAAAAGAAGCAATAACGCTTTATACCAATGTTCCGGATTATTTGGCATGACCTGAGTGTGTACAGAGGAACATCAATCAATCATTGCATCGATCGACCAACAGATATGTCAACGTTTTTCCCCCTTGAGTCTTATTTAACCTGCAGCTGTTAAATAGAGGAGAACAAGTGGTATGAGGGATGGATGAAAAAAATTACAAAAAAGAAATCAACAAACAATTTTCTTTTGAGTATTCCCGCGTATTCGATATCAGCGAGTAATTGAGTAGAAATCGGAGTAAAAATGTGGTGAGCAAAATGTGTCATTCAGTTATCAGTACCTACTTACACACAGATTTAATGAAATTTGTACTGGTTATGGTGTTTGTATGCAGCGATATTTAAATACGTGTTGTCAGTGCAAATTATACGATTAGAATCAAAAATCATACACAAATAATCAGTAAAAAAAAACAAAATTGAAACGATTAAATTAGTTAGATTTTATAAATTTAAATTTATTCATATTATTTTAATCTTTGTGCAATATATATTATTTGAATTGGAAATCTTCAATTAAAATTATTTGTGAACTTAAAAATGAAGCAAGAAATATAATGGTTTTCCAAATGATAGTAATAAGTCTTATTTATACACTCAAAAAACTTATTTGGAAATTTTTCAAAAGTTGTTTTGCGGCACCTCAATAGATTATAAAATAGACATGAGCAACCTAGGTATAAGTATATTATCTAAGTTCACAGAAGTTTACTACAAAAAGTCTTAGTGTATGGTAAAATGTCTATACATTTGTCAGGCAATTGACCAATTTGGTCAAACTTCAAAATTGAAAAGAGCTTTTGTCTATCAAAGAATGAATGAGTTCTAAAAAGTTCATATTATTGTAGAATACTATTTTTATAAAAAATTTTCATTTAAAAACAATTCAACTTACAAGATTTAAATATTATTTTAAACCAGTAGGTATAAACTAACAATAATACTATATTATCACTATTATACAATATACTAATTATGTGTATGTACTATACACATATTTAATATATTGATCACGGTTTAAGATATACTGGTTGCACAACTCCCATATTAAATTGCTTATGATACATGGACCGTTCTATATGTTTTGCAATAAGACTCGTGTAGACTTAGATTGTAGTGAACCCTAGCGGCAAACCCGAAAACTATCCTATCAATAAACTATGTTATTGTGAGATATTACTATCAGACACCGGTAGCGGTAAATATAGAAGAATAAAGATTAGAAAAACAGCAAAAAAAAAAAAAAAAATTACAATTACTTTAATTTTATTGTTATTGAATAGTTTTAATTTGTAAATGTGGGCTACACTTATTTATCTTAAGAGTATTTAATATTTTTTAATTATTATAATCTCCAACTGTTATAATGCAAGAGTGTTGTGTCAAAGATTGTAGATATCGCAATGCATCCTTATTTAGTGTACCTAAAAATTTAAAAAATGAATGGGAAATAGCACTAAATATAAATTTAAACCACAATTCAAGGTGCTACTCACTTTAATCCAGATGATATTATTACAACGTGGGAATCTGGTGTTGGTGCGAGTAAATATTCTGTGAGTACATTTTACTACAGACAAAGATTCGTTTTCTCTTAAACCACAGATTTCTTTTAATATTTTTCAATTATTCTTAGATTTGTTTGAAAAGACCAAAGCTTAAAGGTTAAAGTACACACCATAGTTGGAGCATCACAGTGAAACAGTGTGAAGGATAATATTAAATAATAAATATTAATATTCAACAATTAATAGTAGAATACTATATAATATAATATACAATATAATATTGTCATGTCGATGTCTTTATTGATTCAAAAATCTCCCACAAGGAGCGCTCACTAGTTCTTCATTCTTATCACATTCAATTATGAGAAGGTCCATTTCATTCCATAAAGTTGTGTAACCAGTATATCTTAAACCGTGATATTGATATGACGGTATTATCTTTAATTTTAAGGTTAGGTTATTTTAACAGGTACCAGTTTTAAATTCCTATATCAAGTTTGAAAACACTTGTCTAAAATTACTCATACTATGTTTTATTATCTCCATGGCTTCACGCATATTACAAAATTTGCCTGATTTTTAAGTCAACATTTAATTGAAATTAAATTTAAAAAATATCTAAAGTTTAGTACGTAAAATGTATGCAATTTTATTTTTATATTACTAATATGAATTATTATAATAAACACTTTTAAGGTTGTACAATAATCTATTTAACAGCAGCATCAAATTGATTCCTGATTAGTTTGTAATCACATTTATTAAATTTGTAAAAACATAGGTTTGTTTATTTTTTAAACTTAATAAACTCTTTAAGAGTGTGAGACACTTCCCACACATTGCTGTAACTTATTAAAAACTAAAGACTAAAAATGATCACTCTCTAATGACATGTATTATAAAAAAAATACAATATTTATTATTTAGTGAACTTGTAAAACTTAATGGTATTGAAATGAACCAAATCGATTTTAAAACATATATAATTTGTTACATACGTAAATAATTATATAAACCAGATACAAATTAATTAGTTCTGAGAGAAGTATAAATACCTTCTTGGAAATGATTAAAACAATTTTTTATCATATTATGCATAGTGTTTATTTCGTTAATATAATATGTACGTACAATATTCTAACGAATAAATGTATTATTTTACTAAATACTCTTAGTTAGATTTAGATATCTGGGCTATTAATTATATTGTAGGTACGTAGGTATTTTCTATGTAATTGATATTTTAATAATTTCAAAGCTCGTAATCAATTAAATATATAATAAAAAATATTATTTTATATTATTTTATAAATTCTTTAATACCTTTTTAGAAATAATATATCCTGAAAAATATTAAAAGTAAATCTGGTACTCACTAATCATATTATATTTGCATAATATTTACAACTATTCAGAGAATTCGATCGATATAACTCTGTAAGTAATTATCCATATTTAGAGACAAAAACATAAAAATGAAAAGTTAAAACCATTAACCTAATAAACAAACTATTACTATTTTTTTTTTCATTGAATTCAGTAATATGCTAACATATAAATGACATAACGATAAAATTTATTAATTAAACATTGATATCCAACAGCAATAATTAGGACTAATGGTGCTGGTTGACAGGTGCGATGTTATGAACACAATAGAAATATAACAATTATTCAATGTTCATTGATATAACCGATTGTATTAATTAAAAACTATTTCCATCTACACTTGTATTCAGATAAATTGGACAGTATATATTATTTTTGGTTAAATACAGTAAAGCAATTCTATTTTTTGATATTTAACAATGCATAAAAATATTACAATTATAATATGTAGTAATAGGTATAGTAATAGGTAAAAACATTGTCAAAATGTTTAAAAACTTTTATAATTTAGTGTTTGGTCTTTTTTTTTACTTAATAAATAGTTTACCTAAATATTCATCTATACCTTGGTCATAGATTAACAGATAAGATTTTTTTTTCAACTGTATTTAGGTTCAATGATAGAGTTTTAAGTATCAATTTTTTTTTTTTTAATTCAGTATATTTACCTACCAACTATATAAGAACAAAATTAGAACCTTGTTTTTAATTTTAGCGTAATGTATGTTAATAATTTCCAAGAAGTAAGAACTTTTCACAACTAATTTATATTTTATTTTTAAAATCTATCTTGAAGCATTATGTACAGCTTAAATTTTTGGAAACATAATATTATTATTCAGGTCTTGTACAAAGGGTATAATTCCAGGGATAATTTTTACAACTAATTGAAGTATAGTTATCTATATACTTTATGGTATTATTACTCAAAAACAAATAAATAATCTATTATTGTGTGCTGTAACGGTAACCAAATAAGTTATCGCAGTAGATAATAAACATACCTGAGCAGCTTAGCACCATGCGTATAATGTATGTTTATTTTTGAACTTCATTATGTTCACTTACCTGAAAAACAGAACAAGACAATTCGGTTATTTATAATATATTTTAATACTTAATAAATATTTAACCTATTTGACAGGATATAATACACAATCGAACCGTATACAATAATATTTAAAGTTTACACCATTTTAGTTTATTTATTGATTATGTACTTTAATATGCATCGTCGCATCGATGACTACCCATTATTCAGGTAATCATGTGTAAATTAAAAAAAATAAACAATATATATTAAATACCGATATATTTTTTTTAACAACAAACTGAAATTCTTACTTTACGCTACCCGTGTAACTTCTTTATTGTTACTTTTTAAAGAAAACTATCATCATTTACTTAGTAGTCCATCCAAATTATTTGTTTTTGCCAAGTTTTTAACCATACATTTACTTTGTTTACACTTGATTTAATTACATAAATTATAATAGAAATGGATGATAATTTAATTAATAGAGGAAAAAGTCATCACGAAATAATATTACCTAGCTGTGTTCTTCAGTAATCATAGTTTAAGAGAAATATATTTTAAAATTTACGAGATTAATTACAATTAGCATATTTTTTTATTAAATGATTATGCACTTAGTAGGTATAGGTAGTAAAATTAAACAAAATAGGTCATTTGGTTTTTATGGTACCACACCTATATAAAAAAAAATAATATATATTATAAAAATATAATATTTAAAATTTCGTATTTTAAACATATAGATATAACATTTTTTTTTATCTTATTCACAAAGCTACTAAGTATAATGATTTATTTGATATGATAAATATTTCAGAATATTTTTTTTTAATAAACGAAAAAGGTTTGTCGTTTTAAGCGCAGCATTACATGCAGGCAGGTATAAAATCAATTGTCTACGCAACTATTGATTCAATAGTTTTACGAGCACGGTCATATATCAAATATAATATTATATTGTATTAAATTCTTAAAAAAAAAAAATATAATATAACCGATTGCATTTAGGGACTATTAGTGAGAAAATTACAGGTACCTCGTATTATGTCCTCAAAGGCCGTTGATCAGCGGATCGAAAAAAATACCGACTGGAATCGGGAAGGGTGTTAAAAAGGTTATACGCTCGGGAGTATTTTGAAGTGGGTACGCTGCACGTTGAATGGGCCGGCGGCGGCGGTGGAGGTCTTGTTAAAACATTTTCGACAGTTTCATGTGTATTTTGTGCGCACGCATACGCACTCGGCTCTCCCGGTGCCCGGCACATTATACGCGGTGCCCCGGAGGGACGAAGGACAGGTATTTTATTATACACCCGAGCTGTGATCCCCGACGACCACTGACCGGGTTACCGACGCCGAGTGGTGCGTGTATATGGATAGGCGAGGCGGCGGCGATAAACGCCCAAAAACAAATCTGCCGTTGGCGTTTCGCTTATTTATATATCACACGTACATGTCATGTTTATACACACGCATGATATATGGTATGTATATTAACAAAGTGTGTGTGTGTGTGTGTGTGTGTGTGTGTGTGTGTGGGCGCGTGTGTGTTATTTTTATAGACGTCTCGACAGACTGACGGACGGACGGACGCGTATTTAGGCACGGCAGAGGGCTACAAATCTCTGCTGCAACCGTCTCTCCGCCATACTCCACATAATATTTCTTCTGAGAGAAGCGTGCACAATTAACGGACGATAAATTACCGTCTGGCCCGGCGGAGATACGCGAGTAGGTATATGTGTGTACGGACGATGCACTTTTCGAACACTGGTGTGTGTGCAAAATCTCTCCTTTAAACCCTCCCCCACCCCTCCCCGCAACACCTTTCCACGGGACCCCGAAGTGTTTGCTCTCGTGTAATGTGCGTGTGCGTGTGTGTATATATATAATATATATATATATATACATAGTTTGCAGTATACGTGCGCGATACACCTATATCCGGAACGGTGTCCGATTGACGTGAATTTATTGGCCGTAAATTCAACGATATTAGTCGGCTACACTCGTGTATACGTATATAACCCGCGGCACCGCTTTCCTGGACGATACGCGTGAAATACAAATTCAATTGATGTCTCTGCGCTTAGGTTTTAATTCAGATCGGGGATGGCGAATGAATGGCCGGCGCAGCGGAGTCGCGACCGGCCGATGAAAATTTATATTCGGTAGCACTGCCTCGCCGACATACTGTCGTGAAACTCTCGTCGGCGAAATCGTCCACCCTCGTAGACGACGACTATAATAGGTGGTCGAAAACCGTAAGTACCTGCATAAAGCAATTTAAAATTTGCACGCATTTTGTGCATATCCCGCACCAACAATCACTATACGCCACTTATCTCCCAAAACATATTTCGTAAGAGATTTCGCGAATTCGTGATATCCCGGAAACTTAATTTCAAATTGGAATGGAAATTACACCTTGTTTTTGGAATTTTAAATTATATTTACAGTTGGAAGTATAAAATGAAACGAATCGTTCCGAGGAATAAAATACGATTCAACTATATAAAAATAAAAGAAATAAGAAAAAGTCGATCAGCTTTAAAGTAGGTTTCAAGTGAAACTCGCCGTCATTGAGTAGGTCACTGTAATCGATGTGTTGAATTTGAATTCAATGATACACCATTGCATATAAAAACGATTCTGAGTGAAGCTTCAATTTCTAAGAATATTTTATTTTATTATTTATCTAAAAATGTATAATATTACTTTTAGCAATATTGAACGTTGAACTAGTTTTTGTAGAAAACATCACATCTATATATTATATAAAATATTTGTATATATTATTATAAAGAACTATTAAAATACTATAAAATATAGTATTACAATAATTGTTGTTATTAATGGTTAATATTCTCACAGGATTTGTGATGAATTTGAATTTCTAACAAGTGATAGTATTTAATTTATATTATCTAATGAATTAATAATTTATGAAAACTATATTTGTTGTATTAATCAATAATAAATAAGATAAATAAGAATTTGGTTGTTATGGAACATTGAATTCAAAATATGATTAACACACATCTTACACTCACTATTTATATTTCTACGTAGAATAGGTAGGTAGGTATATTATAAATATTATAATACATTTTGTGTATAGTCTTTCAATTATTTTATATTATAATGTAAATTATTAAAATTACATCCGTTAACACCTTGGTACCTATTATTTAAACTATACTCGTGATAAATGCTCTTTTAAAATATTTAATTTTAATTCCTAATTTGTTTGTATTTTTTTCGTATAAAAATATATGTATCTAGTTAATCATTTGTAGAAAAGGGTTTATTTCATTTAAATCCATCATAATAATATCTAACATTTCAGGGTTTCAAAATCTGAACGTTTTTTGAAACACAAATGGGAAAATAAGTACGATGAATCATAAAAAACGGAGTGATTGAATTCTTATTACAATATTAATGTTATTCTTGCGTATTAAACGCATTATTTTCAAATTAATATTTTTCTCGAGAAAACTAATCTAGATTGAAGGCATACTTTTTGAGATCCAGGGTTAATATAATAATCCGTATTAATCGACATGGCACACTATCTAGATTTTTAATTAGGGGCAGCCTAATCCAGATGATAGATATCATCGTTATACGTATTCTTGACACTATTCTGTACATTAATATTCCATGGCCGTCGGTCACATAGAAATGAAGTGTTTGATATTATTATGGCCATATATAGGTGACAGGATGACGGGGTGGGTAGATCTGTATTATAGTGCTGCGGGTTTTTTTTAATGCTGAAATCATGATTTCGACACTTCAGTTTCTCATGATCAGAAATATATTATTTTTCGCGATAAATTACCAATTGACCCAACGGGTCCCGTTTCCGAGTAAACACATCGTTAATTCGTTTGCTAAAATTGTACATAGACTTTTTTTGTATCATTTTGTTTCAAACAGGTCCGTATTTACAGTTTTAGATTCTGAGTTGAGCAAAAAATGTATTGGCCTTGCAATGATATTTACATTTGTTTAATATATTTTCTACAGATGTTATATAACATTTTTCTACGAACCGAAATGCTTGGAAATGTAATTCCAGGTTCGTCATAAGTTTTTCTTATAGAAATTAAAAGACATCGAAAATAAAATGGCACAATTATTTTAAAAAGTCGAATTGTGATGACATTGATAATTATTTAAACGGAAAATAACGATTTAAGTTTGTTATTTAATATTTCTCTGTTGTAAATAAATAAAAAAAAATAATCGTTAGGATCTGAAACTTTTTGCCATTTCGTATATCGTTATTTTCTATCAACATTATAATTTGTTTTAATATATTTTTTTTTAAGGGTTATCCCTTAAATTTATTAGTGTTTTCAATGAGATTCATTAACTTATTTAATTTTTAAATGATTCTTTAAATGGTACATTTCTAAATGTATAACACACTGCGTGTACATGTCTCACAATTGCATGATAAGGTGAAGTAATGTTTTCAGTTAGGTGGATACATAATATATCCACATTAATTTTTAGTGTTATATAAATACTATTTTAGCAGTTTTATAACACAATGTAGACAACAACGGAGAAGACGTCATTCTTAATCCATGATTTAAAAAACTGTTTATAAATTCTCCAAAAAATTGTTATATTAGGTGGATATTTAGTTTTTTTACAAACACCGGTTGTACCTACAAGTAACTGTAATAATTTTTTTTTTCATTTTTACCAGTAATATACAATCTGTATCAATATACATTAATAATACAATGAGAATATAGGCTAAAAGTACAAATTAACAGGTAATATTATTTTGATGAAAGGAGCCACCCATTGTACTTAGGTAGATAGAACTGTGATTAGTTTAATTAATGGTAACGTCAAAAGACTGCACAGCAATACCGTATTTATTAATATAATAATAATAAGGCCACCGCGGCGGCACAGAAACGGCGGTTTCTCACATAACTCATATACGCGCACAGGCGGTTGGTGAAATAGTTATTTTGTGTTGTATACTTATAATAAAGCAAGTGAATACGATAAACTGAAAAACGTATAAAACAGAAGGAAGTCGATCAACATTGCAACCTGTTAGCAAATTCATGAAACTTGAGGTAGGTAAGGAAAACAGACAAACGCGTGCGCACCGCAGAACTGAACTGAAATAATAAAAAGGTTTTATGGTGAGTTCTATGAGTTTATTTTTACTCATATTTGAATTTTAAAGATTTTATAACTTTTTATATATTGTATAAAGTATGCTGTATACTATTTATGTCTTCTCCGAGGATAATTACTTATTTGAAGCTATTCACTTACCATGATACTGTTCACACCATTCTAAGGTACGTCGGTACATATGGATATAAAAATTAATATAGGTAAACTATTTTCATTAAGATTTACCTAGCTACACATTGCAGAATAATAAATTATTTTTAAGTAAGTGTCAATAGTGTTTTTTTTAAATTTTATATACATAATTTAGATAATATGAATAAAACCATTTGAATTTTTTTGGTAATTATAACGAAGATTAATACGGATGATAATAAAATTAAAACGGCTAAAGTTTATTTTTATCATACATTTTTCTTCGATAAGCAATTATTATTATGTGACATAAGTACTTTTATTAAATGGAAGGTTAGGTACCTGCGATTTTTACATCAACTCACAAACACTGTACCCCAAAAGCCGTTTTCCTCGATAAAAGCCGATTATTTCTTGAATTCTTTAGTTCATCCTCAGTTGGATCAGTTATACTTATATTATTTAGAATCCAGTCAAAAGAACTTAAGCCCATTAAGAAACGGAGTTTGTGTGCTTAAGTAGAAAAATATATATATAATATATGAAACGGAATAAAAGAAATGGAGAAAGCAATAATATAGTATAAAATAAGTTCTATACCGAATTTAACCAACATTGTACGTCTGATTTCGGAAAGCGTTTTTATGTAAACAATAATACTAATAGAGTATGGTCAGATTTAAGTAGGTGTTTTTACAATAAACTATACGGTGCTAAAAATAGATTGAAATATTATAAGGTAAAATATATTTTTACTAAGAAATTGGTGCGTTTATTATTGTCTAAGACTAAATTGTATCGCTAAAATGAATATAGAGACATTCAAGTTGTACGGACACATTTTGTTGTTATTTGAATCACAAATGTGTATATTTTACAAACAATAAATAATTACTGTTGATATGATAATTAATACAATATTTCATTAAACACAATTTTTTTTTTATCATTAAACAAGACTGTAATAATGGTTTATTATATTAATACGTCCCTGAATGCAGAACGATGCACTTCAAGATTCGTTCTGAAATAATGTGTAACAAAAAATATTTACATTAAAACCATCTAGTTATTTTTTACATTTTTGTCAATTAATATGTAAATGTTATAATTTATAAATTTATAGATCGGTGGTCCTACATATATAGTTGTTTTAAATCAAAAAATATATTTTTGATGGTTATATTAATCTAGTATCGTGGTTAGTAAAAAAAAAAATAAATACACTTAAAAATCAACACTGCAAAAATCGAAATAAATTATTTTTTATAAATTCGTTGAATTTATTTTTTTCTTTAAAAAAGTTAAATGTTCTTATAAAGTTTCTACAAATGTTTATTTTTTTTTCTTATCGGCATTAACTTAAATAATATCAACTTATTCCGTTCAATTGCTGTACAAATTTATTTTGCTCAAAAGTCCAAAACTTTTGTGAAAAACGTAACTCGACCCAATCATAGCACACTTGAATGCATCGGACAAGAAGAGATTTGAAGAAATACCAAAAGAAACTATAGATAACAATACTTTTAAAGGATTCATTTTTTGTACACAAATCCTTTGTTGAACGAAAATATTATTAAAACAAAATAAAGATAGAATCAAGTGCTGCTCTTAAAACGAATACTTCTAAGTAAAAGTATGGTAAATGTTATGTTCTTTGCACTTCATTCGGTTTTCAGTGAAATTTTGTTTTCAATTATTCATTATCATAATACTATGGCCCAGTTTTGAGTTTTCTAACTAAACAAAAAAAGTAAAAACACTTCTAGAATTCAATTTAATTTTAAATTCCGAATGGATTGATAATTGTATTGATTTTATAATAATGGTTATTTTTTTAAGGTGCCGAACACTTTTTACAACAAAATATAATGCTTCAAGCATCAGATTGTTTTTAATTAGTATTATAATAGGTTATAAAAAGTAGTCCATTATTTTGATAATTTGTTAAAACAAGAATATTTACTCAATACTGGGTTTATACGAAATCAATTTTGTTTTTTTGTTGTTGTATTTTAATAAATAAATTACTAATTTTAATATACATTTTATATACATTATAAACTATCATTAGAGATAGAACGTGAAACATAGAATTTTCGTTTGGAATCTTGGAATCCTTTGGATTTTTGTATACAATGATTAATCAATTTAAATAAATCATCTATAAAATATGGTCTAATCAAATATGAGATAAAACTTAAAACCCACTATGCAGTTAAGTAAGTTCCCCATTTTTTGAAAAATAATTTCTTCACATCACAGTATTTCAGAATTGTTCGTTAGTTTTGTTTATGATGTATTTATTGAAATGACATAGAAACAATTGTATGTACCTACTAATCTGTGATCCTTGATGACATTAATGACAGCAATAAAAGTAATTAGTGTGTAGTATTGAGTAAATATTTTTTAATCAATACTCAAAACACCATCAATTGTTCTGCAATAATTGTTTAAAGTCTATATTGTTTCATTATATGCTTAAAACTAATAACAAGTAGAGGAAAACAAACAAGGACCATTTATTTATTTTATTTATGCGTGTCTGTGAATTATTATTTATAATAAAACACCAGTTGTTAAAGCATCAAATAAAAAGATTATTATTGTTCATCGACAAACTTATGCAGTTTACACAGTAAGAATATGCTTAAATATACTAAGTAACATTAAAAAATAAAAATAATAATTTGCATACGATTTTGTGAGAACAGTATAATGAATGCAATTTCTATACAGGTAGGTATTTAAAACCATTACTAAGCATGTTTTAATTGTGTTGAAGCAAAAAGAAATTATTAATAAGTATCAAAAAGCATATAATTATGAAACGATATATAATGTAATATGCAGTTGTCTAGTTTCATTAAGTATTTTATCTGTTGAATAAAGTTCCAGCAGATAAACTGTTTCAGTCATAGTATATGTGTTCAAAGTTCTTAACATATGAAAAATGTTGTAGGTTAGGGTACTTATTAAAATAAACAAACTATAAAGGAAGGTTTATAATATTTTAATTTCTTATAAGTTTGTTGAATTTTGGTCACTGCGCACGTCATATTTCCTTAAAATTGCTTTTCAATTTACTATTTATAAAAAAACATATTGAAACCTTTCATAAACCCAATTTGTTTTTTCTGCTCTCAAAAAATAAGAAACATAATATGCAATTTTTAAATAAGATTAGCTGACTATCAAATGTTTTTAAAATATTATTTTATTAGATGATTAAATTAGAATAAAAACTGTAATTGTAATCTAAACTCCCCAAAATATTTTTTGCTTCATAAAATCATTTTTGTATATGTTTTTCGATTTGCGAAAAAATTAACATTTTGTAGAACTTTCAAGTTACAAAATATTTTATCTTTATAACATGGAATTTTAAAACTTATATTAGCATTTATTTTTGTCTGTAGTAAAGTATTTTCCAATTGGTTTTTTAAGCAACCTACTTACCTACATAATACATAAAATATTTCTTATTTTCTTTTCATATATTTTACTGTCTATCTATTTACTACCATTACAAAAACTAAACTATTCCATTTATAAACTGTTTTCCTCTTTCTTTTCTTTCTTCAAGTAATCGACACATTTTATACGCAGTTTCTAATTTAACAATAAATTGTCCAATAGGTACCTTATCTTTTTTATTAGTTATTAATGAATTCTCTGATGAATTAAACTAGCCTGAAGCCATATTACTCCTGCTTATAATTATTGTACTTAACATTATACATGTGACGAATTATATGGTTGTATGACTAATAAATAACTTTAAATTTCTTGTTCAAAAATTGAAATTAAGGTCCGAATAATTACTACCTACTATAGAGTATGCTAATATTACTTATCACGCAATGCTTCAATCTAATTCTAAAAAAAAAAATTGTTAAGTAGATACTTTTTTATAAATATTGATATGATATAAGTATCATTCTTTAGAATCAAAGATTGGTTACCTATTAATATAATTTATCGTTAAACTCCAAAAGGAGTTGAATAATCATAATTTTTTTTAAATTTGTTATTTTTTACGGGCAACAAAGTGCACGGGATCAGCTAGTGTATAATATATACCTATATAAGTTCAAATAGTAAAATATTTAATTATCCTCTAAAATTATTGTTCACTCAATCATATATTCATCAATCTACATTCAACCAAAAACTCTATAAAAATATATAATTTTAAAATCTTGAAATTATATTCGAAGTAAAATTCTAATTTGGTGGTGAATATATTTATTTTTAAACATGTCTCAAAATATGTGTGCCATATAATTTAATACACGGGTATACCATTAAAACAGAAGCGGAAAGCTAATCTTTCAGCGAACAATTGTTTTCGATTAGTACACACGCATGGTGGTACGTTATTACACTTGAGATAATGTGCGTCAAAAATGTGAGATATATATATCAGTTGCATTCGTGAAAGCTTTATTTCGCGATCAGAGTAGAACAATAAGAGCAAAAATAAATTAGCTGTCCCCGTCACACATTGTAGAACTTAGCAATATTATAAATATATATATACGAATATAGTATTATACACTTATTATACACGACAATGGTGTGTGCGTGCGGTTCGTGATTTCGGAGTGGCAGTGAAATACATGCGAAGAGTTAATGCACATAAGAGATACGGTGCAGCGTGAGCGTATGGTCACGAATATGGAAAAAGAAGGAGGAGATGAAAATAATAAGAATGAAGAGAATGATGATCAGTGGGGAGTGGAGGGGGAATAGAGGAAGAAGAAGTAGAAGAAGAGAAGAAAGGAAAAGTGAACCGAAGAGCGGACATCCGGCTGACATGCGCTACCCGTATAATTAATCAACGACGTTTTGCCGGTTAAACGTAATTAAACATGTTTATGGTAGAATGATAAACGGGCTCTCTTGGCCGACGCCGAGCTATATAACCTGCTCCGCCGCACCACTATACCTGCATCTCGTCCTCTACCGACACCTCCATCTTTGCCACCACCGCCGCCACCACCGCCCCTTACTTAAGCCGTTCTCAGGTCTAATCGCACGGCACACGTCGTCTCATCTCTTCGGCTCATTCATTAACCTGCCCTCGCGTGGAGGAACAATCACGCGATCTCTTTTATGTGTGATCTCGGAGGATAGTGAGAGAGTGAGATAGAGAGAGATAGAGATAGCGAGGCGTCGCGAAATATTGTAATGGATTCGCGGCGCACCGTCTCGAGGAAACAATGGTGCAGTGATACTTGAAATCCTCCTTATGTATACACCAGTTTGAGTTCGAACGTATGAGTAGAGGTGGAGATTTCAGTTAGACGCGCGCACACTCGAATTTACCGACAACTTACATATAATTATTATAATATATACACCCGCACAAGTGCGTGAGAGTAATTTAGACACTTCGGGGAATGGTTATATGTCCCGTCGTCTAAGGGCCAAAGCACTCGGCAGCAACGTATCGCGTGCGTTGTTCTGAAAACAGGTTAATTTATCGATATGCAAATAATACGACAACGATATAATATTATTAAGTACATTAAGTGCCATGATAAATATTATAGTATATTATAAGGTTTAAACGGACACTCGCCATGAGCTTTGTAAAATAATTATTATAAATGGGTGATTGCGGGAAGTAGTCCATGAAATATTATAAATTCCAGCTCATAGACTATAATGTTAGTCACGTATATATAATGTAGTATACTAGTATGTAATTTTTATAGTATATGACTGCAAAGATCACCAATTAATATTCTCGGAGGGTTACTTAAAGAATTTAGGAAGTTTTCAGGGCCTATTAAAATGTAACTACAGTGTACGTGTAAAAAGAAAAAAAGTAAAGGCAAAATTAAAAAATTCAATTCAATGAAACCACTTTTGGTTTTCACTTTTCACCATATAAAATAAAAGTTCTAAAAATAAATGTATTGTCTGCGGGACAGACAAATTTCGTTTGCGGGCCGCATGTAGTCCGTGGGCCACCATTTGGTGACCACTGGTCTATAGTGTACCAGTTTTGATAAAATACAATTTTGCCTGTAGTGAAATATAACTATCTACGTGATATTACGTATCTTATATATACAATATATTTCTGATACAAAATTGACATTTAATAGAACTTGGAGTATTAAATCCACATTTTGTATAACAGAGTTTCAACAGTCACCGCTATAGACACTCGAAGAAGTAACAATGCAACGCATGTTATTTTTTAATAATATTATATTAAATACTATAGTTTATAACTCAACTGCTTTGAATAAGAATTCTTCGGATCTAGCATAGAAATAAGACTATACATTTTGTATGAAAAATGTCTGATTAAATTTTTACTGACTAACAATTACCTATTAATTTTAGGTTCGTAGATGTCTTTAATAAATGTCTGAAACTTAAGTATCAAGTATCATGTTTTATGGTAGATGATATTATCTGCTACCTATTATTTGGTAACTTACTGGTTTAGTTAGGTTGAAAGCACTTCTACAAGTTAAATAACAATAAAATAATGGTACCCAATGTGGTAAAAACACACAAACCTCACGGTATGTTAATTTTTAAAACTCAGAGTCCTAAAATCTATTCACCCTTTAACTATATATATCTAGAGGTTTATAAGAGCAAATGTAATACTTAATTCTTATATTTTAATTATGTTTAACTCAAGATATTCAAAATATTTTTTTAGTAATCCTATATTATAGTATGTACACTGTGTGCTAAAAATATGTATTTAGAGTATTTTTATATAAATTAGTGATTAAATTCAACACGAGAATCTTGAATGATGCCACTTACACCTAAAAACTAATATATCTACTCTACATATGCATACATAATTATATTTATGTGTGTCATGAAAGGAATGCTATTATGCATGAGATCTGTACTTCAATTTAGGTAAAACAGAGTTAAAGGCTATTCTAATATTATTACTATGACTCAACTGTAAAAGAGTTAGCTCGTGCGATGGTTTTATTGACATCTGTTTTTTTTTTCATTTATATTGCGGACGTTTATATTGAATGCATAAAAAAATAACTATATAATATTTAGATATGTAAATTATAATTATGTATTCATCTGGATGAATAAAATAAAAAAGTAATTATAAATAGGTACCTTTGTATAAATTTGTATAAAAAAATATAATTCACCAATTATTAAGTAAATAATCAATGTAGTGACACCTACATCGGGTACATGGAATAAGCATTAACTGTCAAAACATCGTGTGACGTATACATACATTATAGTTCATCTCCACCATGATGACATGTCTCTGACGCATTTATTTTTATTTTATAACTTGCAATTCCACTAACATTATTTATCTCTTCGGAATATTTCAGTGAAATAATGTTAAATTAAACATTGTAACTTAATATATTATATATTAAAATCTAAGTAAGCTTTTTTTTGTGATTTAGTTTTGATATTATTTTATGTCAAGCTGACACAATACTAGCATAATGCCTTTTTATCAACGTTTTTTTAAATTTTTAATACCTTCATTTATATTATATTACACAATATTTTTTAATCAAATATCTAATTTATTAAAAAAAAAACATTTTATATATATTTTAATAAAATTATATGCTGGAGAAAAAAAATATTTAAAGAAAAACATATATCATTTATGAAAGACACAATAGATAAGTATGTAAATACAAAATATGTTTTCAGAGGAAAATTTTAATTTAAAAACATTAAATTGCAATACCTAACACAAAGTAAATTTAAAAAAAAACAACACCTTTAAATATATAATTAGATATTTATTGTTTTATTACCTATTTTAACTTAAATACACATATTTCAATAATATAGTATCTATATTACGAGTAAAATATTGTACTCTTTTATTGAATATATCAGATTTGTTTTGTTTTCCAGATAAAACATGATATGTACCCAATTATTGCTATATATTGCTTTTATTTTTGGTTCAGGGAACTTTTCCTAGCTATATGTATCTTAATTTAACGAAATAAATTATTATTTAAGAATAACAATTCTAACAGTATTAAATTACTTAACTCAAGTTATAAAACCGAATAATATTACATTATGCGATATTATACTATTGTAGTTTAATTCGTATTAAATACCAATATAAGAAAATCACATATTACATTTTGATATTATATTGTATAAAGCTTATAACTGTATTGGACTATAATACATTCCAGACAGTAATATTTATTTTAAACTTAATGCTAATACTACGACATAAGCTATACTCTTATGTATAATATTATTGTATTAAACAGTGAAAATGTTTTTAATACGTCTTAATGGATTGCGTGCATTGATGTAGCTATTTTGCCTATACAATGCGCCGGCATTGGATGTGGAAGCAATTGATGCAACAATTATAATAAATTAGAAGATCCCAATTGTTACAACACATGCTTATCTGTCCTTCAAGGCACACCTCTCATACATTGTACAACTGACGTAGATTTAATCAATTAGTGAACCTTTGAACGGCAATAACTGAATGACAGAACAGTAATTGTGGCAAACAATACGTGATAAAAATTACAGAGGGCACGTATGGACAGGTCGAATGTGAAGATACACGACTCCATAGCAGCAGCTGTGACAAACTGTTTTCGAGAGGAAAAAGGTTTTCCCCACCTTGCAATTATAATAGTTATTATTATTATTATTCAAGGCATTATGTCATATATAATATGTATATGATATATGGGTGTACAAATAAATGTGCGTCTATGCATATTATATATACGCAAGTACGTGACCCTTCCACATGCTTTTTTTTCCTGTAAAAATATAGAGGAAAAACATTTTTCGACCTGAGGGACAATTTGACATGCTCTATCGAACATTGGAAATGTGCATGACCGGGTAGCTATCTCTCAGGTAGTGCTAACAAAACCCCCAATCTATTCCGTAGAGTTTCACCATCCACACACGCGTATACCTTCGGTTCGGTTAATTCTTTTACTCTATAAGATTGAAGTACTGATATAGACATGAGAGTTTCTAGTTTTTATTTTCTTTAACCCGCATTTTTTTACAGTTTTTACAAAGGATTATCAAAAAAAAAATAAAAATATTTTGACACTAATATCATCAGCTAGGTTGGTACGTAACATTTTATCAAAATAAAAATAAATAAATATAAACTTCTATGTATCAGTTAATATTATAAAAGTATTGACTCGAAACAACATCAAATATTGACATTTCTCTTTCCAATCGTTATACTATTTGTAATAGTATTATAGTGTGTATACAAAACGTTTGTTATACTTAACAGTATAATATTATTATGTTATTATGTCAGACAGTATATTTTTTCATGAACCGTATTATAAATATAAGTATAGTGTACAATACAACAATACAAAATTGTATATAGGTTATTATTATATTCAGACATTAATCAATATTATTGATGACATTATATTTCTACTTAGATGATTACTAAAAAGATCAAATTATACTATGTACTTTTAAATATTTCTTCAGAAAATCATTATATTAATAATAAAAGTTGTAAATTGTAAATGTGTTTAATAAATAAGTGTATGATGCCTGCCAAAAATAAAAATAAACTTTAAATACAATTAATTCAAGTTTTACATGAGTATTTATATAAATATGAAACTAGAACGTTAATTTTATCCGTAACTCGAGAAAAAAATGATAAATTATTAAAATATTGTTTATTTAGTTTCAAAAAAAAAAATATAAGTAACGCGAATTTAAAGATAATCTCAACAAAAACTTCGTCTGAAAATTAACGATCGATGACGCATTAGGATAGTGAAATGTCAATTCAGTTGAATATAAATTACTTAAATTTAAATCGAATATCCATCTTCACTCTAAAGCTCCGTGTCAACGGTGAGTAGCAAATAGTCTCAAAAGGATTTGTCAACATTTGATTAATCATTAATTCACAGTGCGTAAAAATGTTCTTTGGAATATGAACATGTACCTAC
Source organism: Nasonovia ribisnigri (assembly GCA_027563435.1). Lineage (NCBI taxonomy): Eukaryota > Metazoa > Arthropoda > Insecta > Hemiptera > Aphididae > Nasonovia > Nasonovia ribisnigri. The sequence goes on along the minus strand of JANEHU010004122.1, from coordinate 283,390 downwards.
CACCCTAACGCATTTGAAAATTCGAGAAATTTATGAAAATATTAATATTTTATATCCCTCTATTTATATTGAATAAGATAATTCGCTTGAAACACGCGTTCACATATGATTTATTTAAGTGAACTTTATTCTAATGCGTGCGGCATATTATGGTAAATATTATGTAATTGAAAAATAATGTGTTTCATATTAGGTACTTATTTTAAATTAAATATTATATTTAAACATAATAGAGTAACAGCCTGTGGTATAACGAAAAAGCGCCGAAGGATAAAATATATATAATATATATTCATATTCAAAATAGAATTCGTGTGAATGATAAATGTTTCTTTAAAAACTAAACTACTAAAGAATACAAATATTGATGACTGCAAGGCCGTTTAGCGTGAGCAACAGTGTTTGAACTTCCTCGGTGGAACCACAACCCATTTTTCATATCATGAACCGTAATTACGAGAGCAATAACTGAGCTTAACGGTTTAAAACCATACAAAAGCCATATTATACGTTTTTATTTACATTAAATTGGATAATATAAGAACAAAGTACCTATTTTATATGTATGTTCAAATTTCCTAGAGAAAACTTATGTGCTCGTCAATTTTTCATGATTGTAGTTAGGGGTATTTTCTTGTCTCAATCCTATAATATTTATTTTTCAAAATTACTTACAATATTCTGTAACCGTCAAAAATTATAAATTTATTGGATTAAAATTTTAAATATTTTATTATTCCAGATAACAACGTTAAAATATGTAATATGAGATAAAAACTTGTCCTAATCTACAAAAATACTTAAATTTTAAGAATCTACACACCAGACGGACTAGGTAGTACGATATTATAGCTAACCCCGCGTTTAACAACAAATAAAAATGTGCACCTCTATAGCATACTCTAATGTTATTAGTAAATTGCTCACATAAAAGTTAACTATACACGTTAACGAAACATATTGAATCGTTAAGTATTTATAAATTATGTGAATACCATTTTACTGAAAATGCATAAATGCATTATATTTAAAATATTATTACTTTATTATTATAAAAATATAAAAATTGTAATATAATAGGTTCATTATATTTTTTTTAAATTTTCATACAACGTTTGTATGAAATTAATTCAAATAACTTAATTATACAATTTAAAATGGGCTGAATTTATTTCAGCCATTACGTTCGAATGCGTTCACTGAAACGCTCACTTTACCGTTATTATTATACTGGCTAGGAAACAGCTTTTGAACAGTGAAATACGATTTTCTCTGGGTCTTCCGAATGCGTTTCCGGATATCCACTTCACCGCCAATGCAGCCGCCGCTTTTACCGAATGTCAAAGGTGTAATGCCGCACATGGTACAAATCTTAGACGGACTGCGGTAGCGGTTGCGGTAGCATTGGTACTAGAGATCACGATGACGAAGGTGGTGGCGGTGTTCGGTCAATGGCAGTAGAAATTCGGTTTCGGGCATTGATGAGGGTTCAAACGCACGTCCTTAGTTTCTAACGCAAAGTTCTCAATATAAACTTTACTGAAAGCTTTTGGATGGTTATTATCAGGTGGCAAATGAAGTGTAAAATAAAAAAAATCTTTTCGTTGTTTCTTTAATATATTATAATAATGTATATACTCGCATAGTCTCGTAATTAGATTATTAGTAACATAATATCATGAAATATTATATAATGTATTCGGATTGATATCATTTAAACTTCTATTTATTGCAGTTAATTAAAAACAGTGTTATAACAATTAATTGGCTATTATAAATGGCAAAGACAACATACAAATACAGTTATAATATATAAAACATTTTTATTTCTAATGTGTTGGTTTGCATTAATATTTTGGATCATTCGAATATTCACATAAATACTAAACATTTTAAGTTTGTATGACGGGTAACAAAATAGGTAGTGGAATACCCTGGGGCAGAGTTTTAGTTGATGTATTATGTTAATGTAATGCAAACTTTAGACGAAAAATAAAAAGAAGCTCGGTACGAATTATTTGTACAGTTTCATTTTTATTACTGTATACGCGTCTCCACAACAACTTTAAAATTCCTTTTATTATAGACTAATGTTGTTGAAATAAAATTTAAAATAAAAATACAAACCAACAGCTATAGGAATTGGATATCAAACAAAATATACTTAATATTATTTAAATAGAGTTAACAACGCAAATATTTCAAATTATGTTATGAATGAAAAAACTATTTCTTATTCATTGAGAATTTAATTTTAAAATAATTGATATTTAATCTAAGTATAGATTTAAACAGCATACATTAATGTTATGTTAATTTATATTAAAACGTTTATAGTTTCCAAAATATATTTATTGATTCCAGTGTTGTAATAGTTTTAAAGTATTTATAACTTATTCAAACGATTCATAACTAATTAAAATTATAGGTGATATAATACGTGATAATATTGTTATATTTTTGTTTTAAGTATCGATATTGTATGGGATTTGTAAAAAAAAACAGATTTTATTTACTTAAAAAAAATTAAGCACTTATTTGTCATTTATTTAGAATAAATTATTTAATTTTAATACATCATCATTAATTATGTACAATTTAATTATTTAAAAGAAATTCAATATCATTTTTTATAAATAGGTATATAATATTAAGTTTGTAAAAGGATCATATCCAAACATTTTGGAGCATATATTTTAATACAATATGCGAATATGTAAATTTTTACCTTCTGTAATCGTAACACGATATTTAGGTAAAACAGTGTAAAGTGTAATTATGAATACTCTGTTTATATGCAAACTATTACATTTACTAAGCGCCACACTAACTATAAAGCGTTCACAGACGTAATAGTTATCATAAAAATTAAAATAGTTTGATTTTTTTTTAAATAAAAAAATATCCTTACAAGTTTAATAACATTGCCAATTTTATATAGATTAATATCTTTAAAAATCCACAACCTGTGATTTCCCCGTCTAACATTATTTATGCGTAATGATTTATTGTTTTTGATAAAATCTTTAATGTATAATAAAAAAAATTATTTTTTTGATTCCATAAATACATGCAATTTAAATTCCAAATGATACTCTATAGTAATTTAACTATTTTTGTATTATAATAAAAATAATTCAAATTTAAATGAATAGACCAATGTATTTTATCATTTTAAAACATTATAATCGTCAAGAGAAATTGATTATGTATTACAGATATTCATCTAAGGATAATGACAAGATAAATAAATACATTACAATTAATGATTATTGTACAAATGCAATTAAGATTTAATAGGATACCATTTTATATGGACGGATTAAAAAAAATTGTAAACTGTAAATGGTATTCTGAATTTCTAAATAAATTATTTATTTTTTATAATACAATAATATGTGAAGAAAATTATATTAATAATATCTAGGTACTCATAGTTATGTGTAAAAAATGTACTACACCTATATGTATAGTGGTATAATTAATCAAGACTCTAATTCATGAAATTTTCGTTAATACACTTAAGCTTATCTTCAACAAAATCCATTAACCTATTTTGAATAATATAATAGGATAACATAATAATACGACAGCAACTTATAATTATATTCAATGATAAGTATAATATTTGAAATTAATTTGATCAATTAATGATTTCTGAAAATAGTAAAGCCAATGTATAGAAAAAATGTAGTGCATTTATTTTATGTTTTCATTTTTGTATTTAATGTATAGACAGTAGACACTAAGGAAAAAATTCAAATAAGCTCATATAGAATCATTTTATATATTTTTATGACAAATAATAAATGTTTTATGCAATATTATAGGTATAGCATAATCAATTATAAAAATTAAATTCTGGTAACAATATTTTTCAATCAAAAGAATATATTTTTTAATTATTTATTTCCATTGAAAGATGTTATCAATATGGTGTAGGTATACCTGACTACTTTTTCGTATAAAAAAATACAAATTTACCGTGAAAATGATGTATATAATAAGTTTATTCTAGTCATATAGATAAATGTACTTTAGAAGAAGAACTGCAAACGTTCAAGTGAAAAAAAAGGTTTATATTAAAGTACACCACACCTGTTGCGAGGGTGCATCGAAAACAGCAGTTTCAAAACACATTTATTTTAACGATCGGTAAAATTGTGAACGAAATTTATTTATTCACTTTTCCTGGAAAACAACAAATTCCAACCAATACGAAAAACTGATATTCACTTAGGCCAAATATAATATTAAATTTAAACGTGAAAATATTTTCACTTATGGTCTCAGTAAGCTGGTATGTGTATTCGTAGTCTTAAGAAAGGACTATACATATTATATAGGTACTTATATTTTTTTTTTAGATCTCTTTCTACTACAATTTCTCGCGTTCGGGTCACGTGGGGATTCACACGAAATATTATTACTGATATATTTAGCAATGGAAAAATGTCCATCAAAAATACACCGTGGAACCAGGCAACAGCTATATGAAGGTTTTAGGGTTGTGGATTTCAGATGGCAACGATAGAAGGGAAATCGAAGTGAAGGAAAAATAAAATAAAAACATACTCTCAAAAAAAAAAGGCCAAAGGAAATTCAGTCAGCTCTAGAGGAAGAAAACCAATAAAAACCACGTCAATATTAGGACGTACTTTTTAAGTCTACTCTCTTCATCCCACCACTCATTCATCTATAGAATCAATGGCCTAAGAAAAAAATGTACGGTGAATCATACAATATATATAGGTACACTTGACAGTGCGAAGCGTTTGCAGTAGTGAATACAATACAAAAACCATCAAAAACCAACGCTAAGCTGACAGATGAAAAATATTTTAAATTTGCAAGTGTTAAAAAAACTTAAATGGTTTTTTTTTCGTAAGAAATTTTGATTTCATGGTTATTTTAAACTCGTTAACATAATATATTTTGAATTTCAATCACGGATAAATTAATTTTCTGTATATAAACATATTTTATTATCACTGAAGTAAAATTACTTCATTTTATACTTAGCAATAATAATAATTGTAATAATAATAATAATAATAATAATAACTATTTTTGTTCACAAACACCAATAAAGCAAAATATATTAATATTCTAAATTATTATTGGAAAACTAAGTATTAATAAAAATATCGGATTGCTATCCCCTTAACCAGCGCTTGATAATGTATCACCTGGCCATGTCTCTCAAACAATAAAAAAAATAAAAATTGTAACCATGTTACTAATGAGTAATGACTTATGAGGAACCTTGTATTAATTTATCAACATTTTTAATTACAATCAAAAATTTTACGAATCATATATCGAAAATAAACATAGTAAATAGAATATATCAAATAACTATTTTTTTAAGTTAAATTTCTAGTAATTGCTAATAGCAATATTTTTTGTAATAAACAATCGGTCCCTCAACTTCAAGTCTTATACCATCCATATCTTTCTTACGAGTTTCCAGGCAAATAGAATCAATGGCAGAGGTCAACTGGCGCGATGATCATCTAGCAGACGCCACTATCAACCACTCTCATGCTGGTCTGTATTTGTGCTCTTATACAGACTTGGTATCCCTAAACCACAAATTTATCCAGAAAATGTGAAAGCAGGAATGGGATAACCTTCCAAAGTTCTACGCATCAGGGAATAGAGCTATATCTACAATTATCCCTACCCAATCACTAAAAATAAGTCACGCTGTCTAATCAAATACACGAGATTATGTACTTGGAACAACCTCTTACCACACCATTTGTTCAAATTATAACTCAACAATAGCACGTATTGCCCCCTTCCCTACTGTAGAGGGGCTAACTGCGATTTTCAACATTTACTACTTAATTGTCCATCATTCTCTCAGCAAATGAATCAATTAAAGATCCTTTTTTCAACTCTTGGTATTGCTTTTTTATCCATTACTAACCAAACAAAGTAATTTACATAAAAATGTAGTCCATTTTCTCTTTTTTTCCTTTTAAAACTATAAGTGATTTAGAAAATTTAATATAAAATTAAATATAAAACTAAAATAATAATCATGTCGACAAAATGGATACAATAATATGATACCAATAGAGTTATAATGGTAACATGAATGTCATATATAAGTCCGGTTTGTAGACCGTAGACACGATAGCAAGATTTGTGAGTGAGTGGACACTGGAGATAGATCTCAAAGATAATTTAATGTTTATAATAATTCCTGAATTACCCATGGGTCGGATCAGTGCAGGTGATTAGAATTTGAAAGTTGCGGCAGTACCGAACAACAATTATCTAAATTGACACTTTGAAATAATAGTAATATGATCAATGTTATTGAATTATTATTATATTATCGTCAATCAGTACGATATGTACTATAATAAATTTGAGTCAACATAATATTCTAAAGAAATCCTAATAATTAAAAAATTACGTTCAAAGCTTTCAAATCAAGTATTTTCTGAACTGCGTATCAACCCATATATTTACACGGTTATAAATTCACGCCGAAGTGTTGACAATGGATGGTTTCCCACCCCCTCCCCATTCAGGTCTTCTATATGTATTAAAGTATAGATAAATGTCATAATTTTGCTTATCGTACCACATTATATTATGTAGGTACCTACAGATTGTAGAAATATTGACATTTTAAAATAAAAAAAACCTAAACGGTTATGAGCAGCGCCCCAACGTTTGTTTACATTTTTTTATTCCGGTGTTTGAACACCCAAATAAACGATTCGGGTGCAAATAATTCGGATTATAATTAAATACAATAGATTAAAGTGTGGTGTAGCGATGTGGCAATACAACAGCTAACGGCGCGTTAAAAAATATAAGTATTGACATTATGTCGATGGCGCGACGTTTAACAGTATTTCTGTTCAGTTGTCACAGGCTCGTGCAGTTCTATATCTGAACCCACACCTGGAGGGTAATCGTTATCCATCGATTACGTTTGTCACCCAAGTATTCGGTTATCTTTTTACGAGAGTTTTACCTACCTCCGTGTTATAATTATATTCTATTCCCGTTATTAATACAATATAAAACATGTAAAACGCCATATACGAGCATACAACATGCCGTTAAAACAAGTCGTTATAGATGAATTTGTTCACAAACGATTATTATTTATTCCTTTTATCAACTCGTTAATCGTTATTGTTCGATATTCGAACTGCTGTTGACATGACATGATATTATTTTTTTAACAAGTACATATTATTTTATTTCAGATAAGTCAGAATAATGTTGAATTTCTGCGTTATTATTATTTTTTTTTGTTATGAAATAAAATATAATAATACTATTAATTATATTGTATAATATTAATTGTAGATATAATATGCATAAATTATATCGTATCTATTATATTTACACTATTCACAGGTAACCGGATGATTTGCATAATAAATTAGAATGGCTCCGAAATAAATTAAATTTTTCTTTGTGTTTTATCGGCCGTTGTCACGAAAGTTTTTGACATTAACAAGATTAACAGCATCAATCTAGCACAAAGTATAAGATTAATTCAAAGAATATAATTTATTATTTCATGGTAATGTTATTGAAATTTGAATTAATAAAGTTTTAATTAAAATGTATAACTTTTTTGTATATTTTTAAAAACAACGATAATTTTTACGATATCAGGTGATTTATATTTAAATATAGACTATTTTAGATTCTGGGTGGATCGGAGAATACATTTGATTTCAAAATATTATTATTATTATTATTATTATTATTATTACTTTTATGACTATATTATTAATATTCAGCAGATACGATAGAAACCATACAACCAAATACCAATAATAATCATACTATTTTCTAAAAAAATGAGAGGAAATAAAACAGAAACATCGCTAAAAGCTTTAATCGCTTAAAGAATTTTTGGATTATTAAAAAATCATATAAATAAATTGAAATAGTATAAGTGGCTCGGTGCGGCGCAGTGGCTGAAATTTATCGTGCTATGCGATTGAGGGTAAGCAACGGCCGCTGCCACTATAGTTCTCTTATGTGTTCGTAGTGTGCAAAAATCTTGCACATTATACACGTGTTACTAACCAACTGTTTTAAACCGTACCAACAGTTCCAACCTTACCGTACCAACCCTACAAACCTTACAGGCTAATAGCCTCAGTCTTGGAAGCCTTAAACTAGGTAATAATAATACAAATTAAAATTAAAAGTTAAAATAGTATTTATAGATACAACTATAAAATTTAATCAACCATAATCAAAATGTTTAAATGATCCTAGAGATTTAAAATTTAGCAATGATTTTAAAACATATTATTTTACCTAGCTTCGAATCTAATGTATAGAACCTAAGATAATATGGAAACAATAAAATGCAATTCAGTTATTGAACAATGTATATAAAATGAGTTCCTGGTATAAAGTTTAGGGGTCCTTTTTACTTTTGGGCCATCTCGTACGTACCTACGTTGCAAATAAGTTTTGTAATTTTGAATATTAATAGCGTTAAGTTACTGCAGAAACATAGTGTACAAACAAAAATCTTATCTTCTAGGTAAATATAAATTTAAATAATAAGATGTAAAGTTTTCAGTTAAATTACCTCACGGGACAATTGGTTTAAATGATTACAATGATAGTTAATGGCGGAAATATTTTTATTTAAAACTTTCATTATGAGTTACGACAAATGTAACGACTATTTTTAGAGTCCATTAGCTTTTATGTCATATTTATCATAGTTATATTAATAATTTCATAATTTCATTATCATTACATCATATTATTTAAGCCACTATGTACTTTGTTACATAAGAAAACTTAGTGTATAGATAAAATTTTAACTGCTATATAATAATATATAATATTAACTTGTTTATATTAAGATAAGTGTCCGCTTTTACATAAAAATTTAATCTAAAATCTATATATTATATGTTTGATACTCAAACAATTAACAAAAAAAAAAACTATAATTAATCAAACAATAATGTGACTGGACTAATAAAAAGCATCAAAATTAGTTAATCATTTATTTTCATAAAATGTCATATTGAAATATTATATTTCTGAATATAATTACAACCATAATATACTACATACTGCAGGCTGCAACATAAATTTTATTTATTTATGTATATATTATAAAACAATATTTTTCATTTCCATGTATTATTATGAAAAATACATACCTAATTTAAATTTATTTGTATTGCTGTATTAAATTATGTGTTATATAAATTATTTTAAATGCATTAGAAGATCAAGTTTAAAAATTATTTTGGTGTACAGTTTTATTTTTTTTGATCATATAATTATAGATTATAAACCTACATTTAAAAATGTACCTGTTTTTATTGGTAGTGTTATTCACACAACTTTTTTTAATCTATAGTCAGTGGGTAGTTTCATTTTTAGGTTACTACACAAAAAAAGTACACTCAATCAATAAATCATGCATAGTGATATATTTTTCAAAATGTAATCAAATTGTAGAACACATTAAATGTGGAAGGGTGAAAAAATATTTACATTTCCGTGATGCCTCTGGTACCACCGAACCAATATATCTAGAATGAAAAATAAATACAATTGGAAATGGATCTATACAATATGCATATTATATTATCTATTCGTTTTAACGACATTATTATTTCTTTTAACAATGTTATAATATGCCACGAATCCCACTACGTAAGTGTTAAAACGATTAAACTGTAAAAACAAAATTAGTATAATTATACAGATAAAAATAGAATTACTTTACACGCATAATTACTATAAAGGGTGACATTATTCAAAGTTGAAAAGTTCTCAAAGTTTCGTCACGGTGCAGAACAATAAAACCATGTCCGACTGTAAACACGGCAAAGTGATGGATTTCTAAAGTTTCTTTTTAGGTTACTGCACTGCTGTAACTGACAAACATGTATAAGTATGGGTTCCGTTTTACTGTTTTATTTTTGTTTTATTTTCATTTTTGTCATTCTTGTTCGCTTGCCACCACCCAGCATATTATATTGATATACTACGAATAATACGTAGACTTGACGACTCCACTATATATATGTATACGTGCCCATACATGACGTTTGTTTAAAATGATTTATAAGGTCTATAGGCAGTTCCTATACAAATTGATTCATTTTTAAACTCATTGTATACAAATAAAACAAGAACTGCATTTTTATAGTAATAAGTCTACCTTGAAAAATAAAAATTACATCCAATATTTTACAACGAACGTTATCCTTATAGATTATCAGGTCTCAATTGTTTAGATTTTCATTATTTTAACGCGCACTTTCAAAATCAGTTTTATACTTTTGTTTCAACGCGCGAAATTTTGGGAGACTTTTTTACTCGAACTATGCAATATAATAATATCACAATATGAACGTTTGACAAATGATACCATCGTTTAAAGTAAAAAAAAGTTGGGTAAGTGAGTATCGCTTTACTGTACAATACGTTACAAGTGGGTCATTGTAATGGATGGTGTTACATTTGAATTCAATGATATAATATCATGGTATGAGGAGAACGAATCTGAGCGAAGACGGTCAGTGAGCCTACGAGTATATTTGATAATATTATTGTTAAGTAATTTATTTACGTGGAACCTTTATTTAAATTTTCAACGAATACAATTTTATTGGCATTCATAGAAAAAAAAAACTTAAAATATTGGAATATGTCCGTAAACACTTCAAAAAAAGAATTTTATCGTGTATAGAAAATACTAATACAAACCACTGGTGAAAATTGCATGCATCTACGGTCTTTTGTTTTAGAGTTACACTAAAAACCAAAATCGATTTTTTCGAAAACCAAGAAAATTATCGGTTTTCCTTAATATTTTTTTTTATTTTTCTCGGCGCTTTTGAAAATTACTTTTATTGTGTACAAATTAGAAAAAACACACATCATTATAAAATTAACACATTTATCGCTTTGCTCAGATTATAAAATTATTATTATTTATTTAGTAACTACACCAACCCCCTCCCACCCCCCACATGAAGGGCATTGGTTAAGATAGTACAATAATTCTTACAGATACTATACATGTTACATTACAAGAATATATAATAAACTGAAATATTAAAAGTGACTGGACTAAGATTGGTTAAGCCGGTGCAACATTCTATGGAGAGGCTGGTTACGGCCATAAGAGGCGAGATGGCTAAAAATAGAGAAAAAAAATGGTATCTTGTAGTGTGAGAAGAAGCTTGGAGTGTTAAAGAGTCTAATAAATATGTGAATTTATAATTCCGTTAAGAAATGAGGTGATGAACGGCAGAGAGCGGATTATGGTGTACTCTTGCGGTGGTTGCTCAATTTTTAATGAAAAACTGCAAAAGACTGGAATTGGTTTTGAACATGTTGAATGAGCAGTTGTTCACAATATAGGTACGGATACTCAACGGGAAACGAAAGATCCATACTGGAAGGTTGAGCGTACCAAGCAGAGAGGTGTATTGCGCTTAATGAACCCGAGGATCTCGAGACTCCTCCCAAAAATGATGTGGTGTTTGAAATAGAGAGTGGTTGTTAGATAAAATCCTAAGTCTTTAATAACCTCAACACAATAAAGAGGGGATCTACCAAGAGGATATTATGATTGTAGTATGGGACAACGTTTTCTAGAGAAAGTAATTGAGTGACATTTGAGTGTCATTTTAAATTATTATTGTTACTTATCTTCAAGCCTGGGCAAGTTAACCTTAATTTTTAATTGAGTTAAGTTAAGTTGATAGAAAAAAATTTAAAAAGTTTAAAGTTAATAGTTATATTAATTTTTTTTTAACGGAGTTAGTTAAAAGTTATAATATGATATTTAGTTATATGAAATTAACTTATTAACTTAAATTTATTTATTTAAAAAATTTTTTTTATATTTAAATAGCCAATTATTTTGTTTAAAATAATAAAAACCACACTTGGATTTGATGAAAAGTAACTCGTTATTTGTTAAGTTTATATTAATAAAAAACAGTTAAGTTAAAAATTAAGTCAATGAAAATTAAATTTTAAAATGTTAAGTTAAAATGTTAAAATTAACTTAACTTTAACTTTTTAACTCGTTTATGCCCAGGCTTGCTTATCCTAAACCATATAATATTATCTATTTATTAAGACTTATACCTATAAGATCTCAGTTCTCCACAAACAGTTAGGAAATACTCCTGCAGGCTAAGATTAAATTCAAGAAACCCCCATGGAACAAGTAACTTAATCATGTGTCGTGAAAAATTTTCAAGAGGAGTAGCTATACTCCGATCCACGAGAGAAGGTACACGCTCCGCGCATCTGACCAACACCAGCGATAGCAAGGTGGCCAAATTCTCCCACTCCTTACCGCCCGGAGGTGGACGAGTCGTTACCGACCACCAGCTGAACTTCGGAACATTTGACGATCTTAACCGAACAAGCGAAAATGGTTGGATGTGCGCAGCGAAGGACGAAAAACCATGTACGTTCTAACGTGGAACGGAATATAGGTACAACGGTATTATATAGGGAACTGCTAAAATATCCCACATAAAGAGTACCTACTTGTTTTTGAACTCCCACGCGCCAGGAACGGACAATCCTTAGCCAAATAAGAAACAGACATAGAAGATGTGGGCATGTGATGTACAGATGTAAATTAAAGGACAAACCTAATTGTAATTGTAAGAACGACAGCCAGACCATGAGGTACATTGTAGACGAAAGTCCAAATAGTAGATTCACCTTAGGCATCGATGGCATCTATAACGTTACAAAGAAATCCATTGAATGGATTATAAGACCTTGGAAATAGAAATTTAAATTTGACTAAATACTACTTATATATTATAATTTATTGTTATAAATCTCACTTAAAATTGTATTTATAAATTGTAGGAATGTTTCTGTATTAGGTTATGTTGCCAAACGAATATTATGAAAATATATATATATAAATTATATAATATACCTTTGTACCTATTACCGTTATTAGTCTTGATATTTTCACAGAGATGCGATGATTTCGAACTAACAACAACAAAGTACCTGTCGCGTAAGCGTGATATTAATAACGATACCAAGACCATGTCGGTTTTTGAGCGTGTGCTGTGATGTGGAGTGGGGTGAGCTCAGCTATGTAGGTAAGTACTTACATAATATATAATATGTATACATGCTTGTGGTGCGTTTAGGTAGAACCATGTTAACAATGCGGAAGGTGGGTACCTATAACACATGTACATTGTACATATTATAATATGTATTAGTTTGTATATATTATAGTCGTGAAGAAAATATGGAGGTCTCGGCGTGTGACTGGAATGCGATCCCGTAAAATGCTCTTATATGTGCCGTCCACCGAACATTGTACGCGAGCGATTTATAACGTGTAGGTTTGTACCAATGACGGCTGTCGTGGTGGTCAGCGCCTCACCGGTAACGAAAATGCGGTCACGTGGAGAGCGCCTTACCTAACTATTATATATTTATACACCCACCTAGACTATACGTCACGTCACCGAGACGGTAATAGATGTACCGTACGTTCATTAGAAATCGATTATAATAACGTTATAGGCACCAGGGAAAAAAATTGGTTTTAATAACCGATTGTCATGATCAACAGAAGTTTAAAAAAAATGTAGTACAAAACAGCGGGTCAGTGGTTAATTACCTGTCTTTATAGTATTATTGGTTTTGGGACAAAATATCCTGAACTAAAATATCCAGGTAAAAATATCCAAATAAAACTACATTTAAAAAAAAAATATTAATAAAAATTACAATATATTTTTAGAGTTATATTAATGGGAAAAAAGAAGTATAGCAAATATGATACGTTACTTGATTGCCTCTTTTTAAACAGTTTTTGTTCAATACTATTATTAATACATTTTGTCCTATATAATCATATTTGTTGAAAAAAAAATTGTTCATAATATAGACATTTTATTAAATTATAAAAACGTCTTGACAACCAATAACAATTAGCATTTGTTTTGAAGGGTCCTTTAAAATTAGGTTATTATACCCAGTATGTCACTATAACCTGTGTTGTTATAAATTATTTTCACTATAAAAGTACTTGTATATTAGGTAGGTATACTACATTTCCACGCATGATTTGGCGGGATAGTTAAGGTCATCGACATAACATCTTCGGACGTCATGTCAAAATACTTTTGGTTGTCGAATTACGAACTGTTCGACGATAAGTTTACCAGCTACGGGACTGGGACGAACTGGCAGCAACTTGACCGCAACGGCATTGGATTTTCGTTTTATGTGCTATTACAACCTTTACCAGGTTCTGAACTTCAAAGTTATTATTTACAGAGCAAATCATCAGAGTTTAGTCAGTTCCCGGACGTGATCTAAATAAATTTATAGAATAAACCAATATCGTGATGCGATTACCTGTAAAAACATAATAATATATCATGATAAATTTTTTTTTTATTTACACCACGCGGGTACTGTGCGAGATAAAATATTTTTTTATAACGATTGGTTGAGAGAATTTTCGACTAACCTCAGCGGTGTGTCATTGGGAATAATTACTGTATTTTTCTTTTTAATTAACCCTTTAGGTAACAAATTTGTCTCGCCTTCGTAATCTTGTAGGGATAAAACGTATTTTTTTAATAATAATGTCTACCTTGTATAATTTGCAACACCTTTCGTCAAAATTATAGAATCCCACCGTCAATCCATCAATAAAACTAATAACTGTGTGATATAATAATGATGGAAAAATAAACTAAAAGTTTATTTTTTATATTAACAATTTTTAATGACAATTAATAATACATATCATAAATCTAGAATAATTAGTTTAAAGTTTAAACTAAAACAAACACACATCATTGGAAAAATTGTTATATTTTATAATCTTAATATCCTTATATAATAAATGACTTTGTTTTGGATCAAACTGGAAAACGTAATGTTTTTAAAATTAACAGATATTTTTTAACCCAAACACTTTAGCGAGCACCACTCAATGTATCATATTTAGAATATGATAATGCACCATTATTTAATATTGAATATCACTATTATCCTTTTCAATACAACCAAATTAAGCACCCGATCGACAAATCGTTTACCTCCTTATATTATTATTCATATATTTCACACTAGATTGTTTTAAATCCAAATTAATTATTCAAAATTGTAGTTATGACTGGAATTGCATCCACTATTCTAAATATTTTCGTTTTAAATAATAATTATATAATGTACACTATAGGCATATGTTTTTTTTTTATTTTAAATCATCATAACTTACAAAAATTATTCATGATTATCTATCTCTTTTAAGCTAAAAGCTTGTGTTAGAGATAGAGAGTAATTTAAGTCTTAAATAATAATTATAAACATATATAAGTATATAACAAATTAAAAACAAACAAAAGGAAACAAGTATATACAAATAGTAAACAAATTAAATACAGCAGTTGATTTTAAAATAATTTAAATTATTTGAGAGAACAACCAATTATACACTATAACTTTTTAGTATTATTTTCAGACAGCTGAATATTTTTTTTATACTGACATGGCATGGAGTTAAAAAACACAGGTCCTAAATAGTTGACAAAAGATTTGTATGGGTAATCAACTGGTATATTAAACCGCCTATTTCCTCTTTTGTCCACAATATCTTGACCGTCAAAGCCTTTTTTGAAATTTTTAAATGTGAACAGAATAGCAAATTTTTTATATAAAAATTTAACAGATAGGACACCAAACTCTCTATAATTATGTGAAGTAGAACCTGATAAGGAAAATACTGTGTATAGTGTTTTAATATTAAACAATTAATTTTATATAATATTTTAACATGAAACACATTAATTTAATATGAACTATACATTTAGGAATATAGCTAATGGCGTGGGCGCATGTTTACCAAATTGCATGGTGTGTTTACGTATAAAATATTAAAAATATTGTCTACTGATCAAAAAACATTGGTCCTTAATTATTACCCAAACATTTTTATTCGCCCCTGTGTTATTTGATAACTTAACAAACATCATCTTTTGAAAAACTATACAAATGACATTAGGATTTAAAATATTTTTGTTTCACAGATTATAAAAAAAAATTGACTCATTCATTCGTTCAGTGGAGATTAATTTAATTTTAAGTTCAAAAATTAAACTTTGTTGATAAAGATATTTCATGACTAATGTAATTTACCTATGCATTTACCAAAATTGTTTTTCGTGTAGCGTTTGCACAAATTCCTACATTAGGTATTTAGGTACATTTTTTCTCAAAAGTTTTTAAAATCTACTCAAAATTGCTTTTCGCATCAAGTATAATATTGTGTTCATAAAGTTTACATATGAATAAACATGTACCAAAATTATACGATATCAGATTTCATACATTTAATTTTTGAGATCAAAATTTAATATGACTCGGTTTATAATAAAGTTATTATATAACAAATATTACATGCACCTACTTAGATATAATGACTAAGTGATCCTCACATATAAGTGTTTAACAACAAATATTTTCGTTGAATGATACTTAAAAAATTAATTATAATCCTATAATTAATAATATATAAACATAGAACAACTATACATGTATTATGTTTAAAAATATTAAATGAATCACAATTGATATGTATAACTAACGATTAACGAACAATATATTTACTAGTTATTTACGATAAGAATATGATGTAAAAAAACTGCAAAAACAATAAATTATAGATACCTAATCATATTATTATGTAGTATTTACAAGTATTTTTATATCTACTTACCTATTCATATATAAAAAAAAATTACAACTCCACAAGTACAATTAAAATACAAGCTAAATGGAGTACAAAAAGTGTACCCCGGAAATATTGGACCCGCTCATCCAAAAATTAAATCCTTCTAACTTATTCACTATTCAAAATTAAATTTTTGTACAATATTTGAATACTAAAAATAATATAATGCACCGGAATATGAAATTATAAATATAATATTATGCTGTTTAATATTAAAAAAATATAATTTGTTTTTAGATTTTGAACGGAGCAACGAATATTGTATTGGTTTTACAAAGTGTACAATATAAAGGTATAAATGTACCTAATATTAATACAAATGTATGTTTTAAAAGTTGTACAGAAAATAGAAGAAAATATGATTTAATGGCTTGATAAATGTTACTATTGTGTAGATATTACTTACGAGTTATAATTAATAAAATTTAAAATTTAATAAAATAAACTATGAAGTTTTATCGACAGGAGAATCATCCACAGAATTATTGAGTTAATTACTATGCAGTAAACACTTGAGTATTTAACAGCAAAACGATACATAATAACCGTTAAAATGTATTTAAAAACATAATATTTTCAGTTAGTTAACTTTAATACAAAACAATTTATGAAGTATTTTGAACAAATATTATTATCCTTAATGTTATAACTTTCAAAACAACTAATGAAAAACAAAATGTAAATAGTTGAACATTTTCATAAAACATTTTAGATATTAAATAAAACAAAAAAATAGTAAAACTATACTACCTATACCTGCGTAACGTATACATTTGTTTTCAATTATTTCAACAACATTCTTATTATATATAATTTACGCTGTATTATTTTCTATGTTTTATGTCATACTTAATATTTTAAAATAAACAAAAGTTAAAAATTAAATATATATAGGTGACAGATAAACTTTATTTTATGAATGCGAAGTAGTTATGAATACAAATTGCGAATTTCAACGTATGTATTATAGTTTGAATACTAAATTGAATCATTATATAAGTAAAAGCTACACGCGTTATTTAATTCAATTTTTCATATCGAAAACCATGAAGGATTTTAAATTAAGTTTATGAAATTATATGTCGTTCTTATTGAATTTAAAGTACCAGCGTAACTAATCTCCATTGAATGAGTTTATAAAAGGTATGAAAATTAGAACTTTGTTCCTACTCCGATAATAACAAATTTTTTGTTGGCTGGAAGAATTGTGACTGAGCACGTGTTTTTGACAAGAAATATAAGATAGAAACAAGCGAAATTGGAGTATGCGTGATTAAATTTTATCACCGCACTCGCATTTTTCTTTGGCCCCTATTTCCGTCCGTCTATCATCCGAAAACTGTTAACGTTTAATATTCCGTTTATTTTTATAATGCTCTCGCCGTGACTTAATGCGTTTGATTCAAATCGAAAACACTTTTGTCGTTTTTCGACTGTACATGCCACGAAAATGCGTGTTCCACGCCGGTTAAACGTTGCAAAGTGATAAAAAATAAAATAAAATTTTAAGGGATCCCATGCTTGTTAACCCTACACGGATCATGGAGAGGGGGCGTGGAAACAAATGAAAAAACAGAGGACGAATATTGATGTGGCTCGTTATTTATTTGTCTCTGGGTATCTGTGACGATGTAAACGTCATAGCTAGGGTCCCCTCGTTATGTGGGAACCACGATTAATGAGACGTGTTTTTGGTGCTCTGAAGGGTCACACTGAGGTGTGCTCGACCGAGCGTAGGAATGCGAGAGGAGGATTTCAACGTTGAAATATTCCTTTCTTGGTATTTCCTATTTTAATATTACCATTTACATTATTTGTATTTATTTTTTTTTTATATTATTATTTTATATAATATGATCATTTTATGTACAGGGTGTCCCGCGAGGATTTACCCATTAAAATATCTCCTGAGATTATACATTTATCATAAATCTCTTTTTTTATTAGACTCACAGAGAAAGGACTACATAAACATTATTTTAATTTAATTTAATTTTTTGATAAAAAAGTTTAAAAAAAATATTTTTTTTTATTTTTTAAATAATTAAAGATAGTGTTAAATATTCTGAAAATTTTGGTTTAATTATTTATTTTAGTTTATAAGCAAAAAACCGGTTTTTGTTTGGGTGGTGAGTCCGCCTCTACGTCTAATGGGTATATCCTCACGGGACACTACATATATACAAACATTTAATATAAATCCATTCTCTTGACACAAACATATCACACCATCTAATACACACCGCAACCTGAATAATATGAGAAGTAGGTAGTGCGAAACTAGGATATAGAAAATATAATATATATATATTTATATCACATCAACAATTATAATGAATGTGTTTCGTGGAATCTTTAAACTTTCTAAGAACTTCTGAAATACGGGATGATCTTCAAAACTTGAATTCAACAGTTTCGATGAAACTTCGAAAGGTTTAGTTCTGAACACTTATAAATTATATCAATATAAATCTAGAATCACTTTTAACTTTGAAGAGTAACAAGTGCACTAGCATAAACGTGATTCAACTATTTCATGCTCCATAAATAAACCATTTCTTCAGAATTATATTTTAAATTTATGCGTACATATAGTAAAATTAATAATATTTGTTATTTACCAATTATGCAATGTTAAGTTTAAAATAAAACCTACTTAAATATCTAAGACTATGAATTTTTATTATTTGTTTGTCAAATAAATGTTATCAATTATTTTATAAATTTATCAATATAAATGTACCTAAATATACACGATTTACCTATACAAATTACAGCTTTAAAAACAGAACTCTTTTCGGTTGTCATTCAACTAAAAAATATTAAGGTTAATTGAATATATCAACGACGAGAATTTAAAGGTATAGAAATTTAATATATGTAAGCCGTTTTACTTTATACACTTAAGATAACTATCTAAATCTAATATAACAACTATTTTTATTTTTATTTTGAAAGTAATAATACATTTGGGAATTGGTGCAATTTGGAAATTATTTTATTTGGTTTTTAGTCTGCTAGGTAATGTATACAAATGTTCCGATTTACTATCTAATGAATTATAAATAAGTATTAAAATGTTTATTCCAAACATTAAAAACTATAAAAGCATTACATTTTATCAAATCAATAATAAAAATAATTGTAATTTATTTTTAAGATATACATTTTAAAACAATTTAATTAAAATAAAAATTGAACATTTGAAAGCAACTCCTTTAATAGCTTATTGATTGACTTAACATTTGGAATTCACGGTGAAAATTTTTTAATACTATAGTTCCTTATATTTTAGTTAATCTTCAAACATTAAATTTCTTTAGTGATTAAAGAGATTTGAAATGTATTGTGACTCAACCTGAATCTAAGTCAAAAATGTATTTTATTTTATTTTAAATTTTTTTCCTAACTTATTGCTGTAAAGTTGCCTTGCAAAAACTACTTTCGTAAACGTTTATTTATATTTGTATGGTCATTATATTTTAGTTTGTTCAAGTCGTTTAAGAGATGGTTTAACTTATATTATTTAATCTTTTGTATTTTTATTACACAGAAGATCATGACTACAAATATTGTTCAGTTAAAAGGATAGAAAATAGTACCTTTAAAAACATGTATAGCAACTAGGCTTATAATTGTGGCTTATGTTTTTACGTGTATTAAATCAGCTTAATTTGCTGAAGTTTTTAAACTTTCTACAAACGGACACATGCAAATAAGTGTTGTGTAGTGCACTTTTGTTCACTAATCCACCTTAGGAGAAAAGTTTGGCAGCTTTAAAAATAACTTTTAAATCCCAGAAACGTAAATGGTTTTTGAAAATCGCCACTTTATCTAATTTGATATTCTACTCAAAGGGTCAAAGTAAAAACGAATGGTGAAATCGAAAAATGATCGTTTTACCCTTATTCTGGTACCTACATACTTTCTATCTATAGACTATAAACTAATGTATTAAACTAGTACAATAAATACAATTTCCATTATAAATTATGGTTCACAAACCAAAATAATGCTCTCAAATTAATAAATATTAAATTATTCCATATCGCTTGTCTTCATTCAAAAGATTTCAATTCATTTAATTGAATTCCATTCAATTGATTTTGTGTCAAACATACGTACACTTATGACTTGTTTATAAATTAAAAACAATTGGCCAAATACTATTTGTTACTATTTGTCATGTCGCCATTAGGTACACTAAGTACTTAAAAAACCAAAGTTTGAATATTGAAGTAAAAACACAAGAAAATGTTACAATAGTTGTACAATATTTTACAGTTAAACAGTATATAATAGTCATTTATAAATTAGTAACTAATAAATATAGAACATATTTTCTTAGCTTTACGTAGAATAGATTGTTTTATTATTAATAGAATATAATCATGCACATAAAAACAATAATCATGCCAATAGAATTATGTATACTTCAATTAAAATAAAATAAAATAATTCCTGCCAAGTTGTAAGAAACGTAATTAAAACAATAGACGATTGATTTACGTTTTTTAAAACACTACATAATTACCTACGTGCATCGTACATACAATAAGCCAATATATTATAACGACTTAATACAGTTAAATGGATCGTACAAATTATAAAAATAAAAAAGTTTGTTGTTTAAATATTATTATATACAGGTTTTCTGTTAGAAATAATATGTTAATTTTATTAAATTATGAATTGTTAATACAATCAAACCTGAATGTATTCAATGTAATACCCATACCGATGGTTAAAAAAATAAAACCTGTTTAATAAATTACAATTTACCTTTCAAAAAATTCTACTACATATTATAGTTGAGTATAATATATTTAATGCTAATATAAATTAAAACTATATTTTGTTTAGTATTTTATAAACATACAATACACAAGACGCACAATTATGTTTGACCTGTATTGTATTCTATTAGTGAAAGGTGGCAGCAATGTCCCGAAAAATAGCTGTATAAATTCAAAGTTTCCGGTTATGTTGTCATTCTCAATATTCATCGTATAACTTTTTCGTTGTTGTTATTATATTACAGCATGGTGGTGGCGGAGGCGTTTCTTTATTCTACGAGAAACAAATTACGCAGGAAAAGTTTTCCGTCGGAGGATTATGCGCTTTACGTATACAATATATATATATTTACATAGATAAAGTATGTATTATATATATATATATATTATATTATATACATAGGTACACTATAAGCTCGCAACAGTCGCGGATGAAAATTGGCGTCCGGCTGCGGTGAGATCGGTGTTAACTGCTGAGATAAAATAATTTAAATTTTGGATTGGTTGAGTAATTTTTCAAAATCACTGATGGGTGGTATTATGTGCCCGCGGGGGATGATGATAAAAAATCTTAAAACGGCGGCGTGGCGGTCGTTTCGGGCGGCGAGTTAAAAGTTTTACTATGGGACGACACAAAAAGAATGCATCGCGGGTGAATCCCCCGGAAAAATCACTTTTGATAGCGTTCATTGTTGTTGTATGCGTGAGCAAACGTATATATAATAATATATACGTAGAAGTCAACATAAACTTTGAAGAGTCGACTGCTGTGAGTGAAAAAAAAATCAAGAGGTTCTTGTGATTGGCAGCTCAGATAAATAAAACGTCAATTGTAATTGATGAACGTAGGCCGCGTTACAAATGTGTGTACTATATGCGACGACGTGTCGGAATTCTTTTTTTTCTACCATCACCACCGCCACACCACCACCCCACCAACACCAACCCGCAGTCCCACCGCCACCGTGCTCCCCCCATTTTCATTCCTTTTAAATAGAAAACAAAAACCGTAGAAAACATACACACGTACACACACACACACACACACACAAACGTGAGTACTCAGAGCACAGTTTTTGCGGCAATGTCTGTTTTATCTCATCTACCATAGCCCGTTTAACCTTTTGTTACCCCTTCCGTCCAACCATCACACTGGGGCCCCGTTCACACTCGTATCCCTTATTTTAACGCACGCACGCACGCGGTCACGGAAATGGAAAACAACACACACTCGCACAGACACAGGCGGTTGGGTGCAACGTTTCTTTATGTGAAACTTTTGCGCGCGCATCTCACTCACGTAAACAACTGCAGCCAACTAACTTCGCGCGCACTCTCCCGCTACCGGTAATCCCTCGACGTGTCAAGCCGCCTCTGAAGGTATTAATTTTGACGACGGGACCTCCGTCGCACCCTGCCCACAATTTTTTAGACTCCCGCCACGCGCTCGTGTCGGGCAAACGATGACAGGGTAACACACGAAACCGCCCTCGCGCGAGAGAGTACTCTGAAAACGGAATCAATAAATCCATTACGGTTTACGATGATAATCATATAATGGTATACGTGTATAGTGCATAGTACATACATATTATATAGGTTAAACCTACTCGAGGTTAGGTATATAACAGGTACCTATTTAATTTCCGCGAGAGATCCTCACGCGAGCGCAGTGGTTGATCGTTGATGATAGGGGAGGAACGATGGTAGTATATATATGTATTGCTAATAATAATAACATAATTGTATTATTGCTGATATAGATAGCGGTGCAAAACAATAAGATGGTTAACGCGTGCTGATTGCGCCCAGTATCGGATTATAAGGCGTTGAAGTTATGATGCGAGAACACATAATGATCGGACGTGTGCCATAAGTCCAACCTTTAGATTGGCCGCAAAATCGAAATATTTATTTATACGGATTTTATGTTTATAAGAAATAAAAAAAAACCCATAGTATTATGTTTAAGTTTAATTAGATTTTAAACAACGCTCCATATTATTTTTGTTTTTAATACATCGTTTTAATTTTATTGTAAAATAAAACAATAATATGTATAATATATAGGTAATAAGTATGTAATTATTATTATATTATTTTATATATTTTTGCTAAGATCTAAAGAAATGATAATTTATAATATGTGTATTAAATATTGTTTTTTTATTTATATAAATAAATGTGAAAATACATTTTTTTTTTCTAAAATGGTAAATAATTGGATTAAACGTCACTGTTACTGACATTAAATAATTAAACATTTTAGTGTATACCTACAATTTAGGAATGTTAATGTTTTGTGCATTTACTTCCATAACATTTAATATGCTCACAAATTCAGTTTAATATTTGCAAGATCTTATTAGTTTTACAGTTTTAGTGATATTGATAAAGGTTGGTTCCCAAAGTTTAAATATTTGTTACTTAATGTATATTAAGTACATATATAGATGTACGTAATTAATATATACAGTTCTATATTAATTTAATTAAAATATTCAACACGCTATTTAAATTTTGACCAACCATCTTTCGGGGAAAAAATAAAATCTACACTAATAATAATAGCATAACTAATCGTACAATGCTAAATCACCACCAATTTAAATAACAAGTAAGCAAATCATATTATAAAAATGGACATCGATTAATGATAGTGATGAAACTCTGACACAAATATTCCACCCTGGTTAGGTCCTCTGATACAGATTAACCGTTTTTCTTTCCCAAAACGCTTCATCAAAACAATTAAAATCTTATAACCAAAGAATTACTTTGCTATATAGCAATGATGCGTTATATTATATTATTCATTAATATCCAATATGCTACCTTAGTCGTAAATTATTTAGACAAACCAGATTCTGTAAATATTCATATAGAAAAATAAATAATCAAAAATTCATCTCTACTTATATTTATTAAAACTGCATTAATGATTCCCTCTCTCATTTTGAAGAAATTAAAAACTCACTTATCCGACAGTTGACTGTGTCTGTAAGAACTTGACCAACACCTTTAAGCTGACTATCACGGTGCAACCAATTCTAAATACTGTAGAAACGTTGTAAAATATCTAAAGAAATAAAATTCTGATTTTTATACCTTACCAGCTACCAGAAAAAAATGTTATGGAATAGTTATCAGGAATTCAAATCCAATCACTTCAGTTTTCCTAATTAGAGAAGCACTAAATAATACCAGATATATAACCCACAGTATAACAAACGCATTTCAATATCAAAAAAAAAATATATATATTATAATAATACCACTCTTTTGCATAGATTTCGAACCAACTCCAAATAACAAAAACGTTTTTCACTAAATTATCCATATGATACTCAAAAAAAAAATCATGAAGCCAAAAATATGTAAATGGCTGCAATGATGATAGCACGCCAAGATGCGTCAAACACGGTGAAATCAATTTATTTGGAGCATGTACAAAATCTTAAGACCTGCAACCTTCAAAATGTGATCTATTGGAAATTCTTCACCCTACTATAATAGTTATCAATAACTCTGTCTTCAAAGAACTCCAGTAATTTGGAAATCACAAACAATCTAAAAAAACCCGCCTAGGAAAATACCACTAATCAAAATCAACAGGAATTGTTACAAACCTCCACTAATAGCACCACAATACCTAGAATAAACACAAACAACCGTCAACTCTGAAAATAAATTACCCAAAATACAACCCCAACACTACAAACCTAACCACTAATTTTACTTTTTTTTTTATAAAGTACCTTCAAGTTATAACTAACCATATTATAATAATGCTCAATAAATCTATAGGACATAACTACAAATTATGAAACAACAACAAAAATCCACGGAGTTCATCAATGTATAAATTTTCTTAAAAACAATATCTGGTGAAAAAAACTAAAGATCTTCTAACAAACCAAAACTAACAACAATCAAAATATAGTGTTTATTAATATTTAATATGTATGACTTATTATTAAATGGACTATAACGTGCATTATCCTTATTCTACTTAGTGAATACATTTTTAAATATTGTTATAAGTAAAAAATAAAAACCTATTTCGTATTTTTAATATTATGATGTCATAATAATTATCTCGTTGAATAGTTTTCAATAAAATAATACACTGTATTTTGTTTGTATGCAAATTACAGTTTATAAATTCTATAATTAAGTAAAAAAATATTACATTTATATGAATACCTAGGATAGGTATCTATATACATATATATATAAATGTAAAATGTATTATGTTTACTGGTTCCTTTATCATCAACATAAAAATTATTTCTTTAAAAATATTATCCTATTTTTTTCAAAAATAAATTTAACATATTTTATATTAAACAGTCCCACAAGTTTAAATTGTTGGGAGTCCTTCACCCCTTCCAATACCTAGACAGTAGACAATCACTTAAAAATACAGTGACGACTACGAACTAATCAATCTTAAATAATTCTAAAGTCATTGACATACCGTATTCTATTGTTATTTAAACAGTCAATTTATTTCAGAATGTTCATAATGATCATTAATTAATAACTACAATGTATATTCTTTTCACACACTTTGTAAATTTAATTTACACAAAATTATAATTTAGTTTTTACTAACCCCATTTACTAAGCTGGGTCGTGCGTTATTGAAATATTACAATTTATAGGTAAGTATTCAAATTAGTTTTAGAATTTTGAAAAACATAAATACAAGAAAAAAATCAAATCAATGAATTATTCAAGTATCTTTAAGTTTACAGAACACATAATACATACACAGTTAATCTACATAAAGAAAACAACTGTTTTTTCATAATAAAGAGATACCTATACTTATGTTTTTTTATACTCATAATATGATAACAAAGGAAATACGTGAATATTATTATAATATAAATATTGTTTATCCAATTTATTTTTGCACACAAGCAGACCAATTGTCTTTGAATTTACAATCAGTAAGATGAATAAACCTAATGTATAATCTAACCATGAATAAATGTGTTGACGAATTGACGATAGTATTATAATATCATACTCGTAACATGTTATTATTATATTATTATAATCCCGTGCAATTCACAACCTATATTTTAAAGAGTCCTTTTCTTATTTTCAATTTTAATTTTTACAATATTCGGTTTAGTCTTACACAACATACTGGTGAAAACTTACAATCAAACTTATACGATATTATGTTATATATTATTGTAATAAACAAT
The DNA here is from genome assembly GCA_027563435.1 of Nasonovia ribisnigri. Taxonomy (NCBI): domain Eukaryota; kingdom Metazoa; phylum Arthropoda; class Insecta; order Hemiptera; family Aphididae; genus Nasonovia; species Nasonovia ribisnigri. The sequence goes on along the minus strand of JANEHU010004122.1, from coordinate 256,583 downwards.
TATTTTGTACTCAAATATCCAAATATAAATATAAATACTATATTAATTTATGGATTTATTAGTAAATTGTGTATGTGCACAGTTCATAAATTATTTTAAAAACGATTCCGGACTCAACTCTGATTACAATATTGTGTATACCTATAACCAGTTTAAATTGTATATTTTACAATCGTATATAATAAAACAATATATTTAAACATATCAAATATAATAACTGCAGGTATCTGGTATACCAATTGGTTCATAATATAACTGTGATTTACCAATTTGTGATATTTTGCGTATGTAACAATTTTACATAGAATTAAAAACGTTTTGTTTATCAAAATAGTTTCTTATTATTTTAATCGAAAACATCAAATTTGTTAAAATATTACCAACTCAAATGAAATATGACATACATTTTATAAAAGTATAAAACTATACTCGATGGTATAATAAAATAAATATATATGAATAATTTACTTACAAACATTTCACCAAAACCGGTATTTATGATTTTAACCTCACAACTGGTAATAGTTTCGTTTTATAAAATTTGATTGGTACGTTTTTAAAAAATAAAAATTTTCTTAATGATAGACAGATCTTACTCATCTTAGATGCATTGAGAATGGTTAGTAAGAATACAGAAGTACCTAGGTAGGTACCGTACGGATGGTTGGTATCTGTATTAATAGAGTATAAAGAACCATTATATAAAAAAAAGTTGTTCTCATAAGTCAACATTATTCATAGTGAAAAATGACGTTAGACATATTATACTAATAAATAACATATATATTTCTTACATTTTTAGCTCTAAAGATAAACGTTGAACTAAAAATTACGACGCTTGCCGTTAAATTTAAATCACGTTGGTACAAGATAAGTCTAACCGTTTCCGAAATTACGTGCAACGTCCCCAAAACACCTCACACTTGTCTTCCTAAGTTGTAAATAAAAATAAAAATAAAAATGTAAATTATTTTATTGAAAAATATACAATATTTCGGAATAATAATATAAACTTGAAAAATTGTTAAGTCTCGCAAATCACACGAAAAGAAAACCATTTCTAGCGTTAACCAAATTGTATTTGTTTTATTTTTAAATATTACTTAAGAATATGAAAACACCGAAAGCTTTTGCAGTCTATATATAGAAAATCTACGTAGAAAAAAGGCAATCGACACTTATTTAACTACCTGTAAGACGTTTCTCAAATATGTTTTTGCAAAAGTAAAATTAAAATTGCATCATTACAGCACAATATGTTTTTGTACAAATACGTAAATTATATTATTAGGGATCGAGAAGTAGGTATTTGTGATTTTTTGTATGTTCTGTTATACACTTTTAAAAATTGCTTTCCTGAATTTGTGCGAATTCGTAGTATGTCTACGGTAAAAATGTATTATTTTAAAACACAATAGATAAGGTGTACAATCGGTAATATACCACACAAACTTGTTCGTGATTTCTATAATATAGTTTAATACCTATTTGTTATAGAAGTACTAAACGAATTTAAAGTATTCTAATAGCACTTCACACTTATTTTTGAAAATCTGCCTCAGATTAGTTTTTATTTTACCTGTCATTGAGTATTACAATGTAATATAATATATATATATATGACCTATACCTACCTACAATTTTTTTTGGATACATTATTATGTGCGCCACATATAATAAACTTTTCAATATATTTGGCCCAGTTATTACGTTGAGTTTGACATGCCTGCCTTACACATTTTGAAATCAATAACAATATTATTATTTTTATTATTATTATGATCATTGATTATTTAAGTAATAATTTATTGCTATTAATAAATGAACACCGTACTTTATATTTTTTATTTATCTACGATCATTGTGTTAATACTCCTTTAATAGTTTTTTTAGAGAAACAAAGGAAACTTTAACAGTTACCTTAAAATAAAATATTACAAAAATGTATTCAACCGTCGAATATAATTTAGTATTTTTATATTACAATCATTAGACAGTGTTCCTTAAATGTATTTGACCACCAATAACGAAAAAAAAAGTATTATAAAAAAAATGAAGAGGTAGATTATTTTTATAACGTCAAAAGTACCCATAAAGCCTTCATAAATTATTAATGCATAGGTACTCCAAAAATTCAGATAAAAGAGTATTGTCAATTTAGAGTCGAGTAGAATAACAAAGAGTATCTACTTGTAGAAAACCCTTTGAACCCTATATTAGCTTGAAATAAAAGATAAAATGTTAACTTAAAACATGCCAAGAAAATATAAAATACAAAATATTAGGTATGTATCGATATTTATTTGATATACCCGCATTACCCGGTCAATTAATTTAGATTTCAACTATATTTCACCCAGATACATTGTGGCTTGTTGTATATACTGAACTCAATAATTATAATTTAAAAATATACTGTACACACCAACAAAAACAATATTGTTTTAAATGTTTAAACTATTTAAAATTACATCGTACAACTTCATACATATAAACATATTATAAATTGATAGCATAATAATTGAAACGTAACCTGTATTGAGTACGTAAATATTTTCCCTAAATCTAATATTATATTCAAGTTATTTACAAATCATACACATAAGATTGTATTTTTAGTTCAAAAATATTTATTTTCTTATAGACATTAGTACATTACAGTTCAATAGCACAGTAATATATGGAGATATATTACTTTAGTTCAATGATTTTGTTTAAGAATTATTATAGCTAAGGTATTTCATGTAAGTGTTTTGAATTATCTTTATTTAAAAAATTAAAAATGTTTTGAATAAGCTCTAGTAGAATTTATTTATTTACTAAAACTATTCAAGGAAATGGTACCTAAACTAACCTTACATGGAAATTTATTACGACAGTAATTAATGTCGAGAAGTTGTAGAAGATTTATAAAATGTGTGAGTAGGTAAGGTTATGGTACCCTGTGGAAAAGAAACATGAACTTTAACAACAATCGTACAGAAAATAAGAATAAACGTAAAAAACAAAGGTAATGATTTGTTTCTAATAGAAGGAATCACAAATAAAAGCCACTGAAGTGTGAAATTTATAGCTGAATAATGAATATACACAACTGCACAAGTGTAAATACATAACTCAAATGATTATGTAAAATATAATAATAAATATAAAAGAACAAAAGGAAATTAAGTAATAACGCGGGTGTTTATAAATTACCACAAAGGGTAGTTCCAATAATCGGAAATTAAAAAAAAATATTTTAAATTTTAAAGAAGGTCTTTTGTGATAAAAACACTGAAAAACCTATATTATTTAAAAATTAAAACACAACAGTCTATTTATTTTGGAATTGTGATCCTTACTCTTTTCCTAAATGTGTTCACTTAAAGTGTTGATTTTTTTTATGTAAAATAAATTGTTTACATTTGTATATAATGATGAAATCGAATGTAAGGAACTACCTATAACAGAACTGAAGCATATACATTTTTTTCATTTTCAATAGAGTTTTTATCACAGTTAAGCTAACTTTAGATAATACTTCGGTAAGTCGACTTAAGAACGACGGATGAGTTATTCCTGGATCATAGTATTATTTATTATAGGATAATATTAAAGGTTTAAATTATGTAGGGTTTTGTAGTTTTCGAATGTTATTATAATAACTCACGATACATTCAATTTGGCGTATAAATTAGCAAAAAAATATAAATTGTCTATAACGATGTGTTACTATTGTCCATTACACGCCTGGAAACCGTTAAATTGTCCGTTAAATAACAACCTATACGGTAAAGCCTATACATATATTTACATAAGTATACGCATTTGAAATATATATCTGCGCTACCAGTAATCGAGTGAAACCATGGCGGTAATGGAGTTGTATGCTACGATTGAGTAGAAATTTAAACTGATGCTGTCACCGAATGTCCGTTACCTACCGTATACCGTATACCGCTACGACGACGTCATTTCCTAATGCCGTTATGGATCCGGAAATTGCGTTTCGAATGAAAGTCACTGATGCCGCCCCGCTGCGCCTTGTTGTACCTACGTACAGCCACGCTAGTTTTTCCCGCTCTTTAACGACGGATCGTTCAATTTTAACGAGCTACAACGCAAAAATGCTTTCCCTACTAACGATGCCCCGCCGGTTTACGTGTTAATTATGTACACACAACATTACTGCAGCGGAACCTCCAAGTTTCCTCTTTATAAATTATTAACCAATTAATTGTGACTATAAACAATGCAATGGCAAATTAATTGTATAATACACACATATGGGTACATAATGTAATATGGAAAACGAGCGTGTTCCGATGGGTTCCAGCAGGTTACGACGAAGGAAAAAAATACCGACAACAATTAACTGCATACGTCTAAACGGAGGGAGCAATGGGACCATAATAATATAGTGTGTAAGACTATCGAGAAAATCATTGCGTTTCGTTGAGCCATCTTTGTCTTGAGATATTCCGTAGGGTCGTGCTATGTGACCGTCGAGCATAATGTATGTTACAACAGTTGAGGATTTTCCGTTTAAGGCAATCGGACATTTGTCGCGCATAAATCTCGTCACAACATCTCATCATTTAGTTTCAGGAGACTTGCCTACATATGCCAACAAAATAATATGCCTCTCTCTCACTCTCTCTTCCACTTTATCTGTCTATCTGTATGTCTGTCTGTCTCTCTCTCACACACACACACACACTCTCTCTTTTTTTTATCTCTATTTCAAAAGACGTCGCGCGTGAGAAACTGATTGGACAGCACGAAAAATGTTTGTTGGACATTCGTCTATACACACGCCTTTGAAAACGTATATTATTATTATTACTTAACCGACCGACAACGAACCATTTCGGTAACCGACCTTTTCGCGAGGGATACCCTGTGAAATTACTTTTTGCCGCATATAATAAGGACCCGATTGTTTTTGACAGTATGTACTTGGTGAGTTTATGAAAATCGTTGAAGTGGATTTATTTTAAACGAATCGAGCTGTGAATTGAGGTCGTATGTAAATTACATTCATAAAATAACTGCAATAAAAATCAATAGGTTATTGAATCACTAATAAAAGCCGACGCAGCAGTAGTGAAAAGTAAATCGATGATAACATTTTAACAATTAACAGTTCAGATTAATTATTTAAGAGAAAATCTCTGAATAAATAAAATTTTAACAATTAAAGACAGCAAGATGCTTTACTTATATATATGTATGTATAATAATTCGTAGATACCTAATTAATAAATATTAAATACCAATATAGTACAATAATATTTTTAGTAATAATAATTATTTATATGATATAATTTATTTTCAATAACAATTTCAATTTTTAGTACTTGCGATTCAAAAAATCAATTTATATATATATATATATTTTTATTATAAATTTAAGGCTTCGACAACTGAGGTCATTAACCTGTAAGGTTGGTAGGGTTGGTACGGTAAGGTTGGAACTGTTGGTATGGTTGAAAACGGTCTGTTAATAATACGTGTATGTGTGGCAAAAGTAATGCATACTTCGAACACGGGTGGTCACCCATCCGAGAACTATAGTGGCAGAGGTCTTTGCTTACTCTCAATCACGTAACATGATCGGTTTCAGCCACTGCGCCGTGCAAAGCTACTCAATTTATTTTTAAATGCTAACGTACCTATAAAGTTATTAAACAATAATATATTTCTAATGACAGTTAATAAATAATGTTAAAAATACTACTGAATGCATACACAAACAATAGATATTTAATGAATAATATTCCCTTCGTATTGTGAAAAATGAACAAAAATTAATAAATAATAATTGGGTTTTTATAATAAATATTAATACATTTTTGGAAAACCGAATTGTATAGGAATAATGTTAATCCTCAAGAATTAACTTTTTTTATGTTACCCGCAGAAGCAATGGCCAATGGCTATTGATAAAATTTACAGATATTTATGTACACATAGATTGTATAATATACCATTAACAAATACACAAACTATATGATATGAAAGGCTTTATGATGGGTTAAGAGTTACAGTATTGTGTAAATTGGCAGTGACAACGAATTTTATAGTGTCGGAGATCGAGTTACGGCGCTGCTTGAGCTTTAAGAACTTATATTATTTCACTAGAATGACATTGTTCATGATTTTATTTAAATTATTAAACACAGGAAAAATAAGTCATTATATTAATTTAAATTAATTGAATAACATAAAAATTATGAAATTAAAATAATGATCATTGTTATGAACTGAGATCCATTAACTTACTTGATTTGAAAATAACAGAAGGAAAAAATATTTAATTATGTTGAATAATTAAACGTTATGTGTTTTTGTTGTTTATTATTATTTATTCAGGTTAAATAAAAATAAACTTATCATACTGATTTCCTTGAACGAGCTAGAAGTTATTCAACTTTAAACAGAAATCTAAAGAATTCAGACATTCATTAAACTATAGTAAGTTTTCTAAGAGATTTCCAATAAGGCAAGAAAACAAAATGTTTTTACACTTCAGCGCCTCGAAGTTCGATATTTTTTTTTAGCCTAAATCTTTCTAGAACAGATCCCATAAATTTTTACTTGGAGTGGTTTAGATTCATATTTAAAATCTCATGAATCATGTATTAAGTTATACCAAAAACCCATTTATTATTATACTTAGTGTATTGAATAAACAAAATATTTTTTTATTTTTTTCAATTAACATTACCTATACAAATATGTTCAATAAAATTATAAATAATAATTATTGAACAATAAACATATATATACAGTTAGATACTGTTGAGTTTTAAAAGCATTTTACTTCTACTAGAAATTTGGTATTGTTGATGCATTCCTCGACTTGTTAGTTTATTAACGTTCGTCGATTTCAGTTTAAATTAAATATAGCTCAATAATAAATTTTGATTTCTTCGACCATTACACTATAAAATAAAAAATAAATAAATTGCCTTTTACTCAAACTATAGCATTGTCTAATATGTAATCACACCAGTTGTTACTGCTGGCCAGGAAGTGCATATCACAAAAACTATAAAAGCAAAATGGGAAAAATCTTTATAGCTCACTTTACTTTTCTCGATACAGTACTTTGCCAATGTCCAAAACTTTCACAACATACCACATCAATCAATTTAACGGCCTAAATACAAGTTTCCTCTATTACTCCTTTTGATGTTTTCTACTTACCCGACAATGGGTTCGCTTTACTCTACTACTAGTGAAAAATATTCTCACTAAGATTTTATCAATTTACTCAAACACTTGAGGATAAATCTGATTTTTTTCAATAGAATGGCACACTTAAACAATAATTTATTAAGTAACTTATTATTTATTACGTATAATATTAAACAGGAAATGCAAAATCTATTTTTATGATAACCAATTGGCCCGTATATAACCCAACCTATAATCCTTTTACAATCATTATTCAATAGATATTCACTAAAGACTTTACAGTATTGAATAAAGTATTATCATTGATATTCAAAAATCACTTTAATTGTTATCGCTTTAGTAAAAACAGTATGTACTTATATTTCATTATTTAAGTGAGCCCCTTAGTTTTATTTTTTTATGTACAATTGTCAACTATAATACACATACTATTTATTTTTACTTATAGTGCTAAAAAAATTGTATACCGTCATTCCAATCTATATTTTATGTAAGCATACAACTTTTGAGTTGTAAATTAATTATACTGAACGGTCAATATTCATATAATTAAATTATTTATTTATTTTTTATTTTAATGAGCATCAGTTTAAATTAAATAAATGATATAAGATGTATAAAAATTATTTTACCAAATTGTTTAATTACTGTATAATATCAATAAAATATGTAGTTACTAAAACGTAACAGAAACGTGTTCATGTAAAATCATGAATAACAAAATTTTAGTACATTTAATAAAGTGTAACAACAATAACGATATTTACAATTACTTCTGGTAAGTGTAAAGTTATGGAACGTAAATAAGACCATTGCAACTTATGTAATAATACTGTAAGCTTATTGCGACTAGTCCTTTTAAAATAAATAAAATCTACTTCCTAGTTCTGTCAATAGACAATTCTACTTCTATTTTTCTACTCGCCTGTGAAATACGCGTGCCCTAATTAATCAATTTTTAGCATAATATTACAATATATTATACATTATGCAAAATGTAATTTTATTTTTATGTGTTTTCTTTCTTCCAACAGGCAACAGTGCATTATGTTAATAGCGTCATCCGGCCCGGAGTATCGCGAGATTTTTACGTCGGCGAACATAATATAAGATATTGCCTAAGTCTAGCGTGTTGAATTTTATGTAAAATATCATAACATATATAATAATATGTCCGTGAACAAATTTGTGACGGGCGTGTGGGCGCAATGTGACACCATCTACAGCAGGCTACCTCGCGTATTGCTGTGCACAGTGCCAGTTTAAAAATCATACGACGGTGCCCGACAAAATAATGTTATTATGTCAGATATAAAAATCCGCTCCCCTTCGCGACCCGAAGACTGCATATTTCTTCCCTATTTTTTTTTTTTTTACCATACCGCCGACAACAAAATCTGGTATTTCGCCCACCCAGTCCCACAGGCTTGGACGTGTACGCGCGTGTCCCGTCCCCAATAATATTTAAACTCTTTATGAATACTAGTTCATTACATTTAAATCTTTTCAACCCAGACGGTGCGGGGAAAAAAATTAAAACCTCTCGTTTCGTTGTTATTAACATAAAAATACTAAGGGAAAAATATTTCATAATAATATGCCGTATGTGGCGCGCGGTGTGCACGCATATAACGGAAATATAAATGCAAACATTTTTTTTTTTCCCAGTCGCCCTCTGACAATGCCGTAGTCATATCACCGCCACCTGCGCAGCAGACGGTTTGTTAGACTTTATTGTGTGTGATGGTGTAGTATGGTTATTCTGTTAATGAAGCGCGTGGACCGGCCAACCGCACCGGAGTCCGTCGTCCGCGACGATCGCCGACATAACGCCCCTCTGTCGTATCAGCTTCGCCGCATATGTACCTGTTTGCGAGGTGTGTTGCACTCACCGCGAACCACTGCTGCAGTGACTCATCGCACCCCCCCCCCCCCTCAACCACACTCGCAACTCATCGTCACCAACAACGATTTTATTCAATCCCGACACCGTCAACCGTCGAATCGATATAAATATAATATATACCTATACGTATATATGGACACGATATGATTATCTTGATTTTTCCTTTCAACTAATATAAACCTTATAAATTATTATTGCAATGATATTCTAATAATAGTTATAGTCGATCGTTCGAAGTCATAATATTTGAGTTCATGAATCGATGAGTTGCACTTGAATTTATGTATACAATATTAGGTCTTACGTCAACTTTCAAAACTAAAAAAAAATTAAATCGGTAATTAAATTCAAAAACGGTTCTTCGAAAGATTACTCATTGATCACCCATATTATACTGTGTCGATGAAGTAGTGTTTTTAAACTAAACGTGAAGAACAAAAAATTATCAATAACCTTAAATATGAAGTAGGGGTTTGGTATGAGTAAATAGTTTTATCTATTCATAATGCTTAATAATACACCAGTATTTAAAATCTTGATCCGGATAGTGCTTGTTTTTCTGATTAATTTAGTAATTGATACGTGAAATCCAAATTATGAAATACGTATTTACAAATAGTAACATATTATAAAGTATTTTTAAAATAAGAAAATAAATCGCACATTTCTAACAATGATTTTGTTTTACTCTCTTCTGTTGTATTATCAAACAGATAAATTTTATGGTAGAAGAATAGCTAAAGACGTTTTATAAAAAAAATCAGAAACTGCATCTTGTAGTTGCTGTATAAAATACAAAATAATTTTTAAATGTTGATAGCAGTTTCCATAAGTACAAAAAAAAATAGGACCATATTACATACAAATTATTTCAAATATCATGCTAAGCCAATATATTATAAAACCAAGTTTGTATAATATTTTTTTGTAATACATACCCCTTAAAATCCCAAATTTACTAACGAAAATTTTAATCCGTAAATGTTCATAATTTTGTTCTTATAAACTACAAATTTTAAAGACGGCGCACCGTATAGGCAATATAGCTACATTTCTGTGTAGAAAAAGATTATCATACAGTGAAACTTTCAAACAACGAAGTCTCATTAGAAACAAAAAAAAAAAAAAAGGGCGGGTAAGTGTATGTCGCTCTGCTGTACAGTAGGTTACAAGTGAGTCACTGTAATGGATTGTGTTAGATTTTAATAATTTAATCCAATGATATAATATCATTGAATAAGAAAAACGATTCTGAGGGAAGACGGTCAGTCAGTCTATAATATCTTACTAAGTCTAAATGTATTTGATGATATTATTGTGAATAAACTAATTAATTTTAGTATTATAGGCATTAGTATTTACTATAGTTGGTTAAATTCATTTTTCTCAAAAAAATTATATTTTAAAATGCCATTGCGTGTATATAAAATATAACAATATATTCTAAAAGTTTCATATACCAACAAATAATATTTTTAAATTATATCAAAATAACTAAAATCATTATTCTTGGTTTAAATATGAAATTTTGTCTAAATTTGAAATTAAAATGTCTGTAAAAAATAAATGTGTTGATATATTTTTTAGATTTTTTGGTTACAGTATGATTTATTTATGAGAATTTTTGTTTTAAATTTTCAACACTTAGTTATAAAAACTGAACATTTTATAATTTTTTAATTACAATGATTTATAATTTTCGAGATTTTGACAAATTTTGTCAAAATTCGAACTTTAAATGCTTATAAAAAATCGTGCCTATGTATTTTTAAAATTTTTCAACTGATATTGTAACAATATATAAAAAAGCTTGTATTAAATTTTCAGACTTTTTGGCCCACCAAATAAAATTTTATTGACAATTATAAAAAAAAAAACTAAAAAAATTGAAAACTAAAAATGTCTGTAAACAGCTCAAAACAAATCAAAATATTTTCAAAATTGAATGGTGTATAGAAAATGAGAATATAAACATTTAGTGAAATTTTCATGCATCTAAAATTATTTGTTTTTGAATTACAACCAAATAAGAAAAACGCTACATGAGAAATCGAGTGAATATCCTATGTTGTAAAATTATGAACTTAAAACACTCATAAAAAATTATTTTTAATTGCTTTTAGATATTTTATTTTTGATAAAAGTAGAAAAACTTACGTTAAATCTTGTGTTAAAATTTAAAACCTTAGATTTAAAAAGAAAAATTTTTATGAATTTCTAACTCCAAATAATTTGCAAATTTTCGTCATTTTTACGTAATTTGTCAAAATTTCAACTTTAAATGCTTAAAAAAAAAAATTGTGACTACAGATATTTTTCATGTGCCTTTGAAACAATATATTAGGAGCATTCTATTAAATTTTCAAGAATTTTTAACGAATAAATAAAATGTTATTGATTTTTAAAAAAAAAAAACCAAAAAGATTGGAAATTTAAAATGTCTGTAAACAGCTCAAAATAAGTCAAAATATTTTGAAAACGGTATGGTATATAGAAACTACTTATATAAACATTCAGTAAAAATTTCATGTATTTACCGTCATTTTTTTTAGACTTACACCAAAAACCAAAATCGATTTTATCGAAAATCAATGTTGCGTAAAAATTCCCGTTTTTTCCTTAATTTTCCATTTGTTTTTCACGGTACTTTTGAAAACTACTGGAAAATGTTTACTTTGACCCCCCAAAGTACCAACTAGATTCACTTTCCTATCAGAAAAGGTACTATTGAAGAAAATCTAAGCACTTTTACTGTCCCAAAACGTGATGACAGACACAAAAAATAAAAAAAAAATAAAAAAATAAAAAAAAAACACACATCATTGTAAAACCAATACATTCATCGCTCCGCTCAGAATCTAAAATCATGATATAGAGAAATTCGTTAAATAGAATTTGGGCATGATTATCAATGAAGGTCATGGTTCTCAAAAACAATTCATTGAACTGAAAATGTCGTTAAATAGAAGTTCGTTATTTGGAAGTTTCACTGTATTATTAAATATTATTTCAATATAATATTACCTATGATGTTTAAAAATATAGATAGTATGATTGAGGTTGTCTCAATGTTCTTTTATTTTATAATTACTAATATATATATTTAATTCATAATATGATTAATGTAAAAAAGTAAGAATTTAAAATACATACAAAATATACTAGTATGCTTATAAAAATGCTATACAAATTATAAATACCAATTTCCACAAATTGTTTTGATTATAGATAAATACTAATAAATTATTACATTTTTGATGAAACAATAAAATATGTAATTTGTTTGGTATATGTTTACATTGTATTTTCTTTGTATTATTATTACAGGTACAGATCAGCGACAACCAATCAAAAGTGGCATTCGTTCTTATGAATTTCTATCGATTTACATAACATTTAAAAATAATATAAGTATTTTCTTAATATTTAACAAAATTTTCAATATTGGTACCTAAAAATGTAAGTAAATATAATAGCATACTAAATAAATTATCATATTATAATTGACAACTACTAATTATAAGGTATAAACTAAACTGAATTCAAACTATAAACCATAACAATTTTTTTAATTGATCAACCATTTCTGTAAATGTATGCAACACACTACTACTATGTATTGATCGCTGTTGAAAACTTGAAGTAATAGCTGCAAGCTCAATTTCAACAGAGTTTCACTCGGGACTGGATTTTTAATTATTTATTATTCATTTTTATAATTTATAATTATACACAACATTCTAACTTCGAATGAGTAAATTGAGACAAGTTCCTAATATATTATGTTCTCTGTGTGACCTGTGGTGTATTTTTAACATAGTAAAATAATAACATGTTACAATACAAGTTTCCACATTTGTTTTTCTTATATTTAATGCGCTATACATTTTTGTACGTCATTTGTTTCTCAATATATACCCATAATTCATGTGTATCTGATTTTATATTAAAATTTACGTTTATTTCGGCTATTTTCCGAAACATTATTTGTACATGATTTGGCTTAAATCCAATATGTGACCTATATATTTTTATCGTTGATCTAAGCCTGACTTTTGTCTTGGATATCCTGGCCTTCGGCTTTACAAGACTTTTCGAGCCTTCTTTTTAGCCTACACCCTTAAATAAATGTAAAATATATATTTTAGTGTGCATGTGTAATAAATAATTATTAAAATATGAAAAAAGAAACGACCCTTTCATATTTCAACGCAATCTTATTAGTTCATGCAAATATTGAATAAACTCTTATTTATCTCAATAAAGATTTGTGTTACGTTACCCTTCTATAACTCACTATAATTCAAGTCAAAAAAAATATTTTTAATTTGAGGAAAGTTTCTGTTACTGCAATTTTTCTATAAGAACGAATCGAGGAAAATCAAAAATTATTATTATTTTAAATTATGAAATGGATGTACTAATTAACTATTAAGCCACGTCATTTTGATTGAGTCGTCAGTTGTAGTTCTCACGAACTCCATTTAGTTACCAACAATACAACCACAGTGGGGTTACTTTTACTAATTTTTTATTTAGTGTTTTGACCCTTTCTTTTACAAGTTAGTACAGATATAATTATATAGGTATTAAAATACCATCCATTATATTCTAACGTTACTCAGATTTTTATTTCACGTTTTCTCAATGGTTATCGTGGTAAGAGTTGGTGAACAAGTCAAAAATTGGAACAATATTCGATTTGTATAACTAATTATTGTTATATTCGTTCAAATCAATAACTGCATTATAATTATAATCTATAATATCAAAAGATGTGACACTCAGAATAATAATTAATTCAAGTCAAAAATAATATTGTCAATATATTTGATGTTGTTCAAAATGATAAACTTGAGATCGGTGAGAAACGTAAACATAAAATTTTCTATTGGAGAAAAAAGAAGTTGTTTAAATAAGAATAAATACAATTTGAAGTACTGATAGAAAAAGGGAGGTTAAATTAAGAAGGGTTTCGATAATCCAATTCGGCCATTGATGAGATCATAAGGCCTGCTAATGACAGGATCGGTCGACTCGCTGTAAATTAAGTGCGTCTCGGGTGCTGGTATACTTTTTATGAAACCATAGAATGAGTAAAAAAAAATATTAACCGTTACCACTTACCAAACGATAAATAAGTATACCCGTTCTATAGAAAAGTGTAAAAATAAAACCTTAGTCGACAGTCGTTACCAAGCTTTTCTATTTCATTGCCATAGTATTGCGACCTACATATACATCTATGAACAGCAATATATGTTACAAACTCACCTAGCATGAACACGTGTCTAAAAAAAAATAAAAATAATGATGACCGAAGTTGAAAAATTGAGTTAAAAACAATGCCGATGTGCTGTAACAAGATGAAAATAATTATTGCTTGTCACGTTTTCGATTAGTTTTTCGAGGTACATCTATATCGTATGACCTTGCCCAAATATCACGTTAGCTAATCCTCATTTTCTACGTATCAATCTATATAATAAAATAGTATAACTTCGATTGATATAATTACAAACCATTATTACATAAACTGTATACAATCCAATTATTGTAAGATCACAGAAACAAATAATAAAATATTATATTATAACTGATTGTAAATACTGCGCTAATTCAAAATTTTTCTAGGACCTACATTTTGTTAAATATGTTTTTATTTATTTCGAAATATAATTAAAATTCTTTTGTAGGTAAGCTACAAACTTTTACGAATTCACGTCCTGTAAAACTTAAGTTGTATTAAACATTTTACCAGAAGATACAAAATGATGAGTAAAAACAACTATACAAAAAACAAAATTTTAAACACCACATCATAATATTATACTACCTATAAAAACTGTTCAATAAGTGTCTACTGTTGATAAATATCATAAGTATTAGCTCAATACATACTACCTGTGTATTATCTGACGAGATAAGTAATGGGATATTTTTGATTTTCTGAACAGAGTGACTATTGGCAATTTCGTAAGTAATTCATGCGTTTTAGTAGCATACAAGTTTGTGCTTAATCAATCATATTCTCAGATTGTTGATTTATATTACATAGTTTCTATATAGATGCTCCTATCTTTGATTTTTCATAAATTTGATACATTTTATAACAACATTAAAAATGTTCTATGTAAACAATATGTTTCCGACTCTTATAACGACGGTTTAATTGTTTTAAATTTTATGTATTGCTGAGAGTGAAATTTCAATTCATAGGAACTCGAAATACTCGATAGTCGTTGACGAACACTTAACAAATATTGTACAGTCATTGTCATATAGCTTGGCAGTGAAGAGTTATCTGACAACGACTCAATACGCTTTGTCCAGGGCTCTTAAAAAAAATTAATTCAATTTTAAAAACCTAGATTGTATGTTATAAAAAATTTTTTTCTCATATCATACAATATCTAACTACTGAAAACTTGAATCTTATTTCATATTTTATCACATTCGAATGGTGAACCATGTGTATGATAAAAAAAAATCTGTACCTAGTGTAACTACTCAATAAAAGATAAGAAAATTAAAAATATCAAACAAATAAAACATATTATTTTCCCATCAATTATCAATATTAAAATAATTACATTTGTATTAAAACATAAATTAACGATAGTTTATCCTATTATATAAATTTAACTTAAAAATCGAAAGAATAGATACAATATTAGTATCAAATAAAAAGGTCTAATAAGTGTTTCAATATTTTTCAAACAAAAATACTGGAAGGAAAAAATGTGCATAAGCTGAAAAGTCGACTGAACTGGAACAACAGACGTCGTAAAAAGACAAGCTTAGCATTGGATTCCAGTTTCTGTTTCAATCAATATATTAGCTATACGTAGTATCTTTTTGAGATGAATCAATATACAGTATTATTGTTTAAATCCGTAATCGAGAAATTGTCAAATACAATTTAAATATTATCTAAAAGTATAAAACAATTAGGTATACATGTATCATTTAAATAATAAATGTTACAACAATTTTGCATAACACTTTTTCTCACAATTACCTATAATCATTAATTCACTTTTATTTGTGTAATTTTAATGAGTGATAATCTCACGTCTTTGTCTATACATTTGTTTCTGAGTAAATCAAGATTTTTTACATTTAAATAAAAATCAGTAAACTATCTCCAGTCCTTTAAAGTTAAAAGTCATTTAAATCTTTCAGAAGCTGAAGTAAAAACTAAGTATGAAAAGGTAAGATACATTTTTAGTTCATTCAAAATAATTGATTTATTTTTAATCAGATAGCGTTACAAAATTAAATAATTCTATAACTCGAACTCACATGCGATGTAAATAAAAATATACATCTTCTCTACATCGTGAACGATGCATAGGACTCTGGTATCTTTTCTTTACTTTTGATAATTGTTTAGATTTACAGTGTACAATATGTTATACAAGATAGTATCAACACAATTTCTAAACAATTCGAAAAAAATAGATTTTTAAAATTTTTGTTCATCAAATGAATAATAATAGTTTAGCACCATCAAATTTTTAATTAAAATAATTAAATACGAAACATTTTAAAGATTAAATTATTAAATTTTTAACCAGATTTAATCGTGGAGAAAATAATGTTTTTTTGGCATTCATAAAATATGCAAAATTGTATTAAAAGGACTAACAACATTACATGCGTATAAACATAAAACAAAACCCATACTTATATGCAAAGGTTTTCTATGAAATTGGTTGGATAAGAAATGGCCTCTTTTAACTTTTGAACCATTACCAAGTGATTAAACGATCAAATTATTTGAACAAGGTAAAGATAATGGTATAGAAAATAATGTTTTCTTAGCTTGCATAAAATATACAAATTATATAAAACACGAAATTATGACATAATATGCCTATAACAACCATTAACCATCCAAAAACCATTCGAAAACCATCCAAAAACGTATACTTATATGTAAAATAAAATGTTGTCTAAGAAATTGGTTAGATTGGAAATTAAATTACAACATTTAATTTTCAAACCATCATCATTGTGCGCATTCACTCAAAATACACTTTAAATTAGTTATTGCAATTATTTCAGTCTCTATAGTATAGTTATATTTTTTAATATTACTTATTGCTCTAATTTGTTATCTAACCTATATTGATTTATAAAAACAAAATTAATAAACATAAAACTCAACTGTATTGTATTGTATAAAATGAAGTACCTACCTGTTTTACAATTAGTCATAACTAAAAAATTTTATGGATAAAAATATAATATACTGATTTGAATAAATGGGATAAAAGAAACAAGAATGGATTAATAAATGTATTTCTAAAAAATTAAGTTAATAACTTAAATAAATCAAACATAAAACATTCGTGATCTACATACAGAATGTGTAACAATATTTTACGTTTACCATTTGAATTTCTGTATATAACAATATGAACACCGATATATTATATTATAATAATATTAGTATAAAAATCAAAATATTTTACTCTTAAAAAGGATTGTTTTATAATATACATTTATAACTAGTAATATTAATTATTTCAATTCAAAATAAAAAATGTTTTATAAAGTACTCCTACTCTTAATAAATATTCATGAATATTTATATCTAAAATTATTAATACTCATTTAATCATTACAAACTAAAAAGTAATAATCAAACAAATATGCTACATAACTATGTAACTACATTGCATTTTTAATTTCAGAATTGTTATCTTATGACCTTTAAAATTGTATCTTAATTTTAAGATTTTAGATTAACAGAATACTATTTCTGACCCTTATATGAAAAGCACACAAATGTTAAATTGTGTGATTATTTACTATAAAACAAACTTTATATTCATTACTAGAAATCAAAAATACATCTGCAATAAAATACATATTTATATCAAAATTATTATGATTGAACTATATAGGAACTATATATAAGTTTTTGTAATGAATTGATACCTATAGAATTTAAAACTTTCCTGAGTATAGAAAGTTAAATAAAATAAAACACTTATTTACGAATAACTTTATGTTTTTATTCAGAAACAACGCCTACTTCAAAAATGATGGATTATGTTCAGTGTTTTCTAAAATTTTTGAACTATTTGGATTACTTTCAAAACATTAATTTTATTTTCTAATTGTGTTTGAATAAATGTTAATTTTGTAGATTTTTTGAAGTAAATAAATATTAAAATAATAAAATTACGTTAATTAATAATAAGTATTATAAAAATTACAAAATAGTTAAATATAAATTATCAATAAAACTTAAACGTAATATCGAATTCATCGATTTATTCAACTATGTGTGTTAGAAGTTAGAAGTTAGAACTAAAAAGTTTAAAAACCTCGTTTATTCTTCATATGCAATAATTGTTATCAATTATCATTTTGCTGTCACCAATACCAATTTAATTTTTTTTTTTTTAAATAGAGTTCCAACTTATTTATTCATTCAAATACCTGGTAAGTCATACTTATACTATATGTAAATCAAATAACAAATTAAAATAAATCAAATACCTATAGAAGAAATTCAAATAAATCATTAAATATTGGCATAATAACTTACATTATATTATAATATCCTATTAATCAACATTATAATATATTGAGTAATAGCTTTAAACATAAGAAAATAAATAATTTAATATATCTATATAATTCTATTTATTTGAAAACCCCGTTTATCTTAACAATATTACAAAGGTTGAATAATTAGATCAATTATCATAAATAATAAAATTAAAATTTTTTAATTTTGTCTAAATTAAAAATTATGATTTTAGAGCAATTTATAAACTAAACTAAAATTGTGTCATACATAAATGGAATTCAAACTTTAAATGTCTATAAATAGCACACAAAGATTCAAAAATATTTTTAAAATTGTATAATGACTAGAAAATGCTAAAATAAGTATATGATTCAAACGTCAATATTTATATATTTTTAATTACATCAAAGAAACAAAATAGATTTTGCTGATTTTTTTTTAAAAGCATGAACTATGAATTTCCCCCCTCCCCCCTACAAATTGATCCATTTTACTACCATTTACCACTTACAACCGTCCAAATTGAAGCATTTTTACTGCTCCTAAAGATGAGGTCAGATTGTATCCGAAAATGGATTTTGATATAAAAAAAACTTTCATTTTAAAACCAAAATGTGATTATTTGAAGTAATGGACGTCACATTATGCCAATTTTGATAAATTTAAAAAACAATATAAATTAAAATATGTATTCATTGAATATGCTTTGTACAATATTTAAGATAAATTTCTATCTATCTATAAAATACAAAAACATCGCAGAATATACTATTACAGTATGACAAATAGCTTTTTATCTCCACTCTGAACTTAAAATTTAAGGTGAAATATTAGAATATTTTTCTAAAAATAAACTGTTTTATATTTACGTAGCTTGATTTTTCTATATTGTATGAAAATAAAAATAGGTTAAAAAAAAGAAGAAGATTGGTTTTATGTCGTAGCACACTACATTTATTTTATACAGTTTTTTATTTTAGTAGTATATATCAAATTTAAAAGGTACAAAATCCAATAATACTTTTATGTAACTATTACTGTGTAGCAATGCAAATAATAAGGTCATGTACTCTATTATGATCAAAATACTATTACATCTGTTCGATTTATAACTTTATTGCAATATGATATTGTTACTGAATTTGAAACAAGTTCAGTATTTAAATTTATCACAACAGACAATTAATGATAATTGAAAATTGACATAGTGGCCTAAGGTAATGCTACGATTTTACTGTACCTATAATTATCATAACAAGTAAAATTGCAAGAGAAATAATCTTTATATGTGTATAAAATGATTAGATGATTATAATTATTGATATAAATAACAATAAATACCAAAAAAGCTGGTAAGTCGATGTCGCTCTGTTGTGCAGTAGGTTAAAAATTGGTCACTGTTTAATAGATGGTATACAATTTGAATTCAATGATATAATATCATTGTACCTATACGAAAAACGATTCTGAGCTGATACGGTTTGTCAGTGTGAATATTTTATATTATATTTATATTGTTTATAATTATTATTAATTCAGTAACGAGTAAGTTGAATTAATATTATAAAAATACAATAAAATAACTGAAAGCGTTATTCTTGGTAATTTAATATGTAATTTCGACCAAATTTGAACATAAAATAACTATAAAAAAAAAGCTTTTTGTGTTTTTATATTTTTATATTTTTATATTTTTTGATTATCTAACCTAACCTACTTACGTGGAACCTTGTGTTAAGTTTTCAATCCTGAGCTACACATTTTGACCATTTTATCAATTTTTTAATACAAAATGATTTTTAAATTTTAAATTTGATAAATGTTGTCAATTGAACTTTAAATGCTTATAAAAAATGGTGCCTATGTGTTTTTAATATTTTTCAACTACTTTTATAACAATTTAAAATGTCTGTTAATAGCTAGAAATGAGTTAAAATGTTTTGAAAATTTGATCAAATATAGGAATCGATAAATAAACATATGATATAAATTTCAAGTGTTTACATTAATTCGTTTATGAATTACATTAAAATAATATAACCGATACATGAGAAATATCCAATGTTGTTAAAAATTGAACTTATTTTTCTAATTTAATTAGACTTTCTTTTTTTTTTTTTTTTGATAAAGGTAGATAAACTTATAAGGAATTTCGTATTTCATTTAAAAAGAAAATTTTTTAAGAGTTTCTAACTCAAAATAATTTGCAAATTTTTATGATTTTTACGCCTTTTGTCAAAATTTGAACTTTAACTCCTTAAAAACTTTTTGACCTTACGAATATAATTTTATTGATACTTATAGAAAAAGAAACTTAAAAAATTAGAAATTGAATTTCTCCGTAAATAGCTCAAAACCAGTCAAAATATTTTGGAAATTTAATCCTGTACATAAACATTCAGTCAAAATTGAATGTATCTACAGGTACTTGTTTTAGAGTTAATCCAAAAACCAAAATTGATTTTGTTAAAAACCGATTTTAGATGTCCTAAAAAATGATGACAAACAAGAATGCAGGAATGAAAAATATTAAAAAAAAATTCAAATTATACATAATAGTTAATTATAACTCATATTTTCCATCTCTAAATAATGTAATAAAAAAGTATTATAAGTATTTCACCGCATTTACTTAAAATAAGGTGAATAGATGGGACATGGTCCACCATGTGTCACATTTTAAATAAGCCCATATCTGCAGTATGCCTAGTTCAAAAATAACGAAATATAATAATAATATAGAGTATATTAGATAGTAGATTTTTTTTTATAATTATAATTTAGGTTCATATCAACTTTAAAACACAAAAAAAATAAATGATTGTATCATTAGAGACGTGTACTTATAGGTGGCAGGTACCATACTACTGCAACATGTGTCTTTACAATACACACTCAATAATAAAAAAAAAATAAAAATTTTGAAATAATTATTATGAATGATGTGTAAGTATGGGAACGGGAATAAAAAATTACGATTAGTTCCTGAGATAAGCTATGCACATTGTATACTTTAAAAAAATCATAGTGTACAAACATATATATATATTATTCGAAGAGTCGAAAACATGAAAATATTTGGCTATAGAACCCTTGGGGACAATAAATTTTAAATCCAGAATAATAAATAAAAGTCGGATGGTTTAGGAAACGATTGTAGGAGGTTTTTAGATCTTGGCGATTCATATATTTTTATATCCGACCATAAACCCAAACTTTTTGAGCTTCATAAAAACTCTAATGCCGAAAAATACTGGTTTCAATATTTCTATATATATTAATAATAAAAGGTTTAGCGTTGTCAAATAAATGATAGACAAATCTATTGACAGATAACCGTCATATTTCAGGATTCATAATTAACTCCTTAATATTCATAAAAAAATCTGATCCGACATACCCATTTCGTAAAAAAGAACTCTGATTCTTGCTAAATACAGGTAGCTAATAGAAATAAATAACTGTAGTTAATATATCAACGTTTACATTATTAAAATAGTTGTTAAATTTTATAAGCATAAACACCATATTGTTACCTACACACTGCATAATAGTATCTATATAAATTCAAAATCAATGTAAAAGATGAAAAAAAAATCCCTTGAAAAATATTTAAACAAAACTGATTTACTAATTTAATTTTAAACAAAAAAACAACACAATAACAATTATTCCAAAATGGTTCATTTTTTTAGTCTGTTATACTTTTATATAAAAAAAAATCATTAAAACAATTATTTTATATTTTTTCAATTTAAATTCTAATTAGTAATTATTTTTTTTCTCTAAACTTTAGTAAAGCGGACATTAAAAAAATTATTTAGTTTTTTTGTACAAAAATAATATCAAGGAAAACTAATTTCTATATTTAAGAATTTATTTTTTTCATTACACACAATATTTCTTTATGAATGGAATAAAATAAAATATTTCAATTAGGTACAAGTTGATATTATATTATTATAACAATATTATTATTCCTTGTTATTATTTATTTTGTAATTTATGTTATACTATAGTTAATAAAGGTTGTATTTTCAAATGTTGTCCTTTATCGTCTACAGTGCAATTGTCTGAATGCTTCAATAGTTCATACTATACTATCTATCTATTTAAATTTGTATACACTTGTTTTTTTTTTATTTAATCTATAACTTTAGATACTAAAACTTGATATTACTTTATTCATAAATACAAAAATATTTAATTCTTTAAATGGTCACTATCTTTAATTTTTTAATTAATTTTTAATAACTATAATGTTTAGCCATCTAGTTTTCCGAATACTATTCTGCTAACATAACTCTGCTCAAAATACACTATGACCCTAAGACAGGATGCAATAAAAAAAAAATTATTAAAGCTTACTTTTTATTAATACCTTTAATAAATATTTAAGATAAATAAATGTTATTTGGTTTAATACTTCTTTAGAATGATAATATTTTTTAATACAAATTAATACCCATAAAAAAAAGGTCTAACAAACTTTTCCTTTATTTATGTTTTATTTCAAATTGGTAAACGTTGCAGTGATTTTATGGATTAACGCGAAGATCAGAAATAAAAACAAAAAAACTGCCTTTATAAGTACCTACTGATGTTTGAAACTCTAATTTCTATAGTCATGACAAGCTTAATTTGTTTTATTTTTAAATTTGCATGTCAGCCAAAATATTTAACAAAAACACGTAAAATCTTCAATTTGAATGTAAAATATTATTGTGTTATTAATAAGTAAAAGAGATACAAATTATTATAATTAAACGTCGATTCAAAATAAAATTCTAGGTATTTCTATTAAATTTAAATTTTTAAATATAATCGATTTAGATTACTTATTTACTTACACTTTTAAATGTAATGGGATTCATTTAAATCATCAAACATTCATAATAGATTGTATGTCTACAATCTAACCTAACCTATTTTTAGTTTCCAAACATAAGTTAATGTATCTTATTTCTCCGTCGTGTCCGTCCGTATAGTTACTGGTACCTAAGTAGTACCGATTGTTGATTTGGTTAACAAAGAGACGTTATTCGTAACATTATTAAAGCTATAAAATATAATTACTATAAGTAATCCAGTTCTAAAAATTTTAAAAATGTCCTGTCGATTATTTACAAGCTAAAATATGTAAATTATATAGGTTTCTACACATAATTATGCACTAAGTTACCAAATTCTTATAATACTGCAAATTAAATAATTATAGGTTATTGTAACGTTTAAGAACCGGGAATTTAACACACTCGCAGACAAGGCTTTTCTAACAAGTTTTTAAAATCTATTCTTAAATGTAGGAACTTTACTTATGTTTTCTTTAACCTTTGCTGTGACATTCCACAACTATTTAAATAAACTATAACTCAATCGTACTTTATCCATGAGTTAAAAAGAAAAATGCTCATACACTTTAATTGCTCGCTATATCAGATATACATTATAGTAAGTATTGTTTTTTAATTTAAAGTTATAAAATGTTCAATAATATTAATATTCATCAATAAAAATGTTTTGAAAATTAAATTATAATTTTGACACTTATCAGGCAGTACCAAATATTTTGCAATGAATTCAAAATAGTATATATTAAGATACTTTGATGTATAATGATCCATTAAAATAGTGTTATGACATTTTTCTTAAAGATTTCAATAGACTATTCACAATTGTAGTGTTGCACTATATTTTTAATAATGGACTATAATTTAGTAATACATTTTCAACTTAAGAATATAATATATTCATTTACTGATTTACTACATTAAAATGCTAGCCAAATTTCAATGATAAAATACTATTTTCACTCATATACCTTATCGGTTTAAATAAGTTTGAATACTAATCAAAAATTAAATTAAATTACACATAACAATTTGCAATAATTTAAATAAAATTATGCTTCTTATTTTAAAGAAAACTATTAACTTGTATGTTGTATGCAAATTCAATGATTATTGAATTTCATCAACACCCTTTTTCCATTTGAACAGCAAAACATACAAAAACGGTTAGCCCATCCGAATATTAAGAAAAGCGTCAATTTGAATAACGTGCCTCAGCCTAGGATATATCATCCATATATCATGCATATATTTTTTTGTGCTTCAGCTGCTCGATGTTTTCTATTATAGCATTGTTGTCGGTATCCAGGAAATCGTATTTTGATTCGGACGTTTACTAATGTGGTTCAAATGACCCTGCTGATCTCCGTAGTCGTTTGTATAGATTTTTCACCCTTCACCGACTGTTTGTCGGCAAAAGTGCACCAATACGCCGATTCCCTTCTAAAATATTGACATAAACAAATTTATGTTTTAGGTTCCAAGCGGAGTGAGGGATGTATTAGTTTACAATAATGTGTATATTTTTTTGTCTTTTATCGCATTTTTGTGTGGGGAATTTACTTACCTATAATATTATAATATATAGGTATAGCAGAAGAGAGTTCCACGAGTTATTTCTAAATATTATTTTTTGGATAAGAAGGACTTAAGGTAGATATAATGTTGGACAGTACCAGTACAGTATGTAAGCTGTCAGTCCAAGGTATTCAAATATTATGATATCAAATGTCTAATCAGAGTATACATTTGAATATACTATAATCATTACTTATTAGCAGGCTAATGACCAAAGTTGTCGAAGCCTCAACCCTCGAAAAAAAAAAATTACTTATTATTTACTTATACCTACGACTATTTTTTGAAATATCTAAATAACCTGATTAATAAAACGATAATATTGATCAGTTTAAAATTTGAATATAGTAAGTAAAAATAAACCAAATGGACATAGAAGATAATAAGGTAGGTTTTAAGGAAATTTATTAAACAAATTGTGATTTAACGGACTTAGTGATAATATATGTACATATTTAAATTTACGAAGACAAGCTAAATGCCTACCTGAAATTAGTGTTATAATCGAATAGTAGGTAATCAATAAACAATTTGATGGAAAAAGCAACGTAACGTATTGTACCTACTATATTGTGTACTTTAAAGTTTTAAACATTCTATCACTAATAAAAAAAATACATTTAAATATCATAACGAAAAAAAATGTTTCAAGGGTTTTTATCCTTTAATTGCAGAAAAAAAACTTAGGTAATAAAAATCATGTCATTGTAATACTAAATAACAAAAGCGATCAACCAGAACTACTTCCGCTATCTAACGGAATTTTATTGGTTCGCGCAATCGGAAAACGATCTCTCCCATTAGATTCCCCAATTCCCATCACAACAAAGCTTATCGTGCCTATATACGAATATGTGAAATTAAGTTGGCAAATATACACAAGATCAGAATCCCCGCCCCCACCCCCCAAAAAAAAAAAAATAATAATAATAATAACATTCTACCCAACGCAAAAATCATTACCAAATAAATGGATATGTATTTTCTAGTAACAAAATTAAAAAATTATATCGGGTGAGTAGTAGCCCTACAGAAACTATTACCGTGATTGTGGTTATGATGATGTTCACCCAGTTTTTTACTGTCAATCATATCAAAAGAACAGTTTTTAAATTATCCATGCCTATGTTCAGAGCTGATTGACTGATTCACGTAAGTATAAGGTGTATAATGTATATTATTATTATTTTTTTTTTATATATACTGCTGTTTTAGTAAGCCACTACAACTTAAAAATGTACATACGTATAATTTATTTTAATATTTTCGCATTTTAATAATATGTTTTTGGGCTTTTCAATAAATGTCTTCATGGTTGAAACGGTATGAATGTTTAGTGTGGCATCAACGTACGCCCATATTACTTACACATACATCACAAATATTATGAATTATTTATGTATGCTTCAAATGTTTCAACGTAGGTACATATCTATTTAAATATTTTATAAAACAATAGTTTTTAATGGTATTTTCTCTAAAACATCTAATAATACAATAGTAGGTAATAGAATATTTGAGGCATTTTGCCATTTTTTCACACTACGTGACAACGAAGATGGCAGTGCACTGTTTAGTGATTTTCAACCAGGGTCAATTTCAAAGGGGATGAAAAAATAAGAACTCCTAGATCCAATGGAAATTAACCAGTGAGACCACAGAGAGAACATCTCAACGAAGAGCAGAGAGTCTGAGTTTAAAATGGACTAATTAAGAAAGGGCGTGAAACCAGAGGTGAGCACCATGTATTTTTGACAGCATTATAAATGGAAATTGTCTCCTATTGAAGTTATGAGGTGGCTGTTTAAATTTCCAATTAATTTATGCAATATATATTTGTACATGAATATATTATGCTATAAGAACGGAGCAAATATTTTGGACATTTATCATATTATTTATTTAATAATTATTGTAATATTTTTGATAAGGTATTATAAGAGATGTATATTTAAATAGATATGGACACACGCTGCATACTAATATCCGAACAATATTATAATAATTATGGAGACAGTATAGTAAACTTAAAAATACAATATTGTATATTACATATTATGTATTGTAAGTAGGTATGTGATGATTGAAGATATAATATACAACAGGTTCAAAATAATTTATTTATTCCAGCTACTCATTATATTATTAGACATTTAGACTCGTTAGATTTAATTTAAACATATGAAAAATACTATTATAATTAACTTTTGAACTTTTGTTCAACATTTAATTTTTTTTATATAATATGCTATTTTTTTAAGTTCACATTTCAATTATTATAACTTTATGTAAAAAATACAATACCATATAAAGCAAGTCGTAACAATCAAAGTATACTTTAAATTACTTAGACTTACGTTAACAGAATTTTTCACTCCTGGTGTAAATGATTCAGTAGCATAACAAAACTCTCGTATAAATGCTTAAAGAATTGGCAAGTGGTTTTTGATATATAACCCATTCTAGAAATGACGGGTATACATGAAATGTATTTTACCAGAATAAAAAATAACTATAGATATTGTTTTTGGCACTAAACTTAGTTTGATCTTTTGATAATATTGTGTTAAGCTATAATGCATAAATTGTTTTTCTGGAAAGTGTTAAACTGCAAAAATAAAAGATAAAAAAAATATTTATTTACTATTATTTTAAGCTATAAATCATTAATATTATATTATGTTATTGTACATGCAATATTACGTATTTAATTACTTACAAATTATAAGCAATTAAATATGTAAATTATAATGTACTTTTATCATAACAGTGTCTTAAAATATGTCTTAAGAAAACGATAGAAAAATTATTTTTATTTTTTTTTTAATCTAGAAAACTGTACAATCTGTAAAGTAATGATTTATATAATAAGCACAAATGATTAAAGAATTAGCATAGAAAAGACAAAATAATATGGATATGTAACAAACAATGAGTTAAATTAATTACAATTATTTACATCAATTCAGACAAGGGGGTTGAGTGAAGAGACCATCCATTGATAGAACTTCATGACATGTGGCGGCATTATAATTATTAACTTACACAATATAATAATACAACATTATTTAATTATATGTATAGCAGTGAATTGTTGTCTGTATAAATAAACGCTCCTAAAATCAACGATAAAATGTTTTACCAAAATATTTTACTGAAGTAAGTTTCACCTGAACTTTTAAGAGAAACCAATTACAACCACTTTCAGTACCAATTCCATTTATATCCATCTGACGTAACACAATTTATTAAACCATACAATAAAAAATCATTTTAAGCCAGCCGTTGACCATATTATAAAAATCTTACATTATTGTAGAGACGTATAGTCTGTACCTATGTTATTTATACTTTTTATGTTTTGTTTTGCTTTTTTATGGTCATGCATATTCTCTTCTCTATGCATTTAGCCACAATACCTACAACTTTTTTCCCAGTAAAGCCCAGTATTTCATTGTAAATAAATAAAATAAAATAAAATAAATAAATATTATAAAGTAGGTACTCAGTACATTTAAGTTTACAATAATTTCCTTACATTTTTTTTTATGTATTAACAATATTTAATTATTTAATAGTTTTCTAGATTCAATAAAAAATTGATAAGAAATAAGTAGGTAGTGTTGTATCAAATTTATGTACATGACATATGGTAATATTTCTTGACTTCTTTACTGTTCAACTTCCTAATTACAACTTACTAAACTTTGAATTATTCACAATTATATTAAATACTAAGTGACTATTATATTAAGTCAACATTTAAAAATATTTTTATGCTATAAGGTTATAAATTAAAATTTATATTTTTGGTTCAAAATATTGTGCATTACTTTTATCATGGACGGTGATAAAATAGTATAAAAAATTATTGTTCAAATTATTTATAATTTACAACAAATATATAGGTACAGTCTTATCATAATTTGATGCTTAGATTTAATTATATCAATGTATGAAAGTATACAAATTAAAAATGTGTTAAATGATCAACTAAGTTAAAAAATATTATTCTCATTTTTAATAAGAATTTAAAGTTTTTTTTATATAAATTTATAATATACTTTAACTGTTCATAATATTTAAATAGTTTTAACTTTTGATATACAATTATAAGTTAAAATTAAATTAGCTTTTATACATGAATTGTTTACATATTTTATGAGCAAAACTTCACAAAATTCTAGAAAATTAAAGAATCTAAGACTAAATTAAATGATATTACTAAAACAATCAATGAAACAAAATTAGCTTTAAGCTAAAATGGTTTAAACTCATAATTTATACAAAAAGTTCTATTCAAACGTATATGTTTATCACCGAACCCGCAATAAAGTATTAACTTTAACAAGTTCCCAATTCTATAAAAAAAAAGAGAATGACTTTAACTTCATAAATCATTCTACAGTACAGCGAATAATTCAAATAACTTTTTTTAAATAATTTACTTTATTTTTCCTTATCATTAGATTTTCAGAATTTCTAATTGAGTTTAAGTACTTATTTAGTACCTATCTATTGAAAAATTAATAAATCTCATAATTCTTCGAAACCAAATGAGTATTAATATTTAATTATAAAAATAAGTAACAGAACTATTAAAGGTATTATATTTATAGTGTTACTAACATATTGTAAGATATATATTATTCTGAAGACATGAAAGTCATAAAACATGGACATTAATGAATAGAAATTATTTGATTAGAATGTATATTAGGTATATAACTTCAATACTTTTCTTACTACGTAGGGTTGAATTTTGTTAAGGCTTATAAGATAATATGATAAAATTAAAAAATATGTTAAATTGTTATATAAGTTAATTAGATTACCATAATTATCGTTTAATGAATATGTTTTTTTTTTCAAAAGTGTTAACCTAACTATTATAAATAGTTTCTGAGATACGCGTTTCACATTATCGTTAATTTTAGGTTTTTGATGTTATTTCTATTTGTAAGCTCTGAATTTACTTCACCTTTTTTTAAACTATAATCTTAACTTTATAATTATAACTAATAATATACAAATATTTTATCAAACTACAAGTAGGTATATATTATAATTAACCAAATTCAGTGCTAATGACTATAGTGTTATTATTATCTAATATTTCTTTTAATAATATGCAATTTAAACTGAATTGTAAGATTAAATAAAAAACACCATAAAGATATCCATTCATCTAACCATGTAAGTCTTACAAACACACAAGTAAAAAAATGTGGAAAGAATACAAATAAGAAATAACAAAAAAAGAAGACGAACCGAGAACAATTATTATTTTAGCGGGATTTTGTGTCTCTGTGATTTATTTGTGCTGAATTTCAGTACAGTATCCAATGTATAGTTATTTTACAACGACGTATTAAAACGTGAAGAATGAAAAGAGAGAAAATATTTCATTAGTTGGGCAAAAATGTTGCGAAATCCTTTCAGTACATTTTCTAACAATCGCTTGCAAAAAAACATATGACTGAGTAAACGTTTAATAGTTCTTTTGAAATAAAAACCAAAATAATTTAACGTTAATCATTAACTGTTTATATTTACAAATAATATCGCATTAAATATTATGTATTAATCAAAAAAATTCAATCTATTAAACACGTTTGATTTGTTTTATTATTGACAATTGTATAGCTTTACTATTCGACGGGGTCGGTTACTTGGGTTGCAACCATCCACCACCACTACATCAAAATATATTCAGTAAATTAATAATTATATTTTTAAGAACACTAAAATATAATAATATGTCACCGAATTCATAATTATTTTTTCATCTCATAACGATTGAAATCAGACATTTTTTATTCAAATATAGCAATTCCAATAAATATTTGAATCTAAGTTTGAATTTCGAGAAAAATAGACATTTAAACGAGGAATAAAGATAACCTTCTTTTGACGATTTTAAATATTATGATATAAATCTAAAAATATTATTCGTAGGGATTTGAAAATTTTCGAAATTTACGTATATTAGTATTGTTTTCTATGCGCAATGCAATTTTAAAATGTTTAGACTTCCAATTGAATGGTATTATTGTACCACTAATCTATGCCTACCATTCTACGGTACCTACCTATACACAGTATAGACTTATAAGTCAATAACATTAATTAATGATATTATACGATGTTTTGTCAAAAATTAGATTAACATACAGTCAACACTAATAAAACAAATGAACTACTGATGGTAGGTAGGCACCTAATTAATGTAATATATGAATTATAAATTAATATCCTTATAGAAATAGAGGCCGACCTCTGTCTATATAGAGACCACTGTCTCTACTAAAAATTGTTTTTCGTATGCAATATTTAAATTCAAATTTATTACATCTATCACAGTGATTATTCGATGACTGCGAAGTACACTTAAAACCTAGTATACATCAGAAGGACAACTCGAGTGTTTTTTTTTCTTATTACGTTTTAAGTTATTAACATGAACATTCACAAGTGTACCTATTTGTTACATATTTAACTGATATAGTCCAAATCACCTTGATCGGATGAACATTAAAGCAACGAAAAATGAATCCTTTATTAATATGATTAGATTAATACATCATCATTATTGTTATTGTCATTTATCATTAATCATTTATTGTTTTTTATTATTGCTGGTCAACAACAAGATACATTTATTTTCCAAGAACAAAATATATAACAATATGCATTATAGAGACAGCAGTGTTGAATAAAAACAGTATAATAATATGTACGGTGCATTTCCTTCCATGTAGATCAAATGAAAAACCCCTTTAGGGATTGCCGCCGACGACTATAGATGCTGCAGACTGTTACGTTAAACGCTTTACGACGGGACGAGTTTCTACGCGTTATGTTAGAATTCGTTTGTTTTCACGACGACCAATTCACGGAGCGCGGACTGATATCAACACTTCAGTTTTATGAGAGCGTACGCCATACACACACGAAAGTACATATAAAAATGCATTTGGTATACGTAACGCGTGTGTAATGGGATGGTCTGGAGAAAAATTACGGTGCCGGAAAATCCGAATTCGAGAGGGTGGTACTCGATAACCATATTCTCCGACGAGAAATGTATTTATGTATGTAATATATATATATATATATATATGTATTTTTTTTTAGCTGCAGTAACGCTTCGCATTCACTGTGGAAATTCTTCCAATGCACCAATGAATGAGTACTGTGACGCGCACACTATATAATACTAAATCGTTTGTATATCTTACTGTGTATAATGTATATAGAAATGAATATTCAAAGCGAATAAATATCTAACATTGTTTTTTTTCTTCGTATATGTAATAATATAACCGACGTCCATCATAGTCCTTTATCCAATAACGACAAACTCGGAAAGGACGAATTCTATTCCGTGAATTTTATACATAATATTATGTTGAATACTATTATAACTCTAAATCCAAAAAATAAATATATTATAGTATTAGGTACCTATATGTATAGTATACTACCATAGTGTAGTATTATAATATACAAATAACGCGACAGACAAGTATTAATTATTTGTTCTAATATCATTATTGCAATATATCATATTTCTAATTTGTTAACCAAATATACATGTTCGAATAACATTTTGTAATCATTAGTTGGCAATTAATTTACTTTGGGATAAAGTTAAATGATTTCCTGTGCATCAATAACATTTATATTTTAATCTTCTATTTAAATCAAAAACAAAGATTAAATAATATAATAATTAAAGATACAGTTTGATATTTTCAATGTTTTCCATTAACTATAGATTTTGAAAATTTTAAAACAAAGTGGAATGTCTTCTCAGTATAATGTTACATTAATTATAACTAACACATTTTATTACAATCATATTTACATTTCACTAATAGCTTATTTATTGATGCATCATTTTTATTTATAGGCCTTTACAGTTTTCAATGAAACAAAATACAAAGTTGATCATACTAAAATACATAAATTATTCCATCAGGCATATGCCGTATAATAGATTTAATATAGGTACTTTTCAATGTTTGATTAATATAATTTACAATTCAGTAAACATTAATAGTTGATTGAGTATTTACTTTATTACCAACTCTTCAAAATGATTAGATTCAACACGTCATATTGTAATATTTTGTATTAGTATGTCTGTAACTGCAATTGTTGAGAGTGAATTTTTTTTTTTTTGTGCTTAAGCCCGGCAACTATGGCCATTAGCTGTTTTTTTGTTGAATTCATTTTATATGTAGGTTATAATATGAAGTTGTTATTCAAAGTAGGTAACTAGAAATAAATCCTTAATGGCTTACCTAATAATATGTGTAATTATATTTTAGTGTCACTTATTAGTTATTACACACGCAGTCCTCGCATTAAACAGTAAAAGATTTTAATCAAAAGTTGTATTAATCTAAAGAACCCTACAATTACCTTAAAATTAAATATATTATAGACATGATAAATTTGTACACAATTAAACGTAGGTATTTTGAAACTTCCAATATATTAACCTAAATCATGTATGAAACACATGGTTAAATTAGACGTGTTTAATAAAATATAAAAACTTTTAACAACTTAGAACTAAAAAATTATTGCAAAACATTTATAAAGGAATCTACAAATTTAAATTAATTTGACAAACGACAATAGTGAAATTGATTTAAATTGTTTCATAACAAAGAAATTGATTCAAAGTCGCAATTATTAATACTACAATATGTTGAATCTAGTTGTAGGCGATGGATAACAAATAGGATTCTTTCAAAAGCCAGCAATCTAGGTTCATCAGGCGTTTCTTATATTTTTTACAAAAAAAAAGTATGTTTAAGAAATTAATAAAAAATGAGTACATTTTTAACCAAAAAAAACGTTAGTACAATATAAAACAAAATCTTAATAATCATTGACAAAATATAATTTTTTTCTAGCTAAAATAAAAATTATTGTCGTTTTGTAAAATATAGTTACAGTAATACTTCTATAACGATGAACCATGAGCGTATCAAGTACTTAACGAGTAAATATTTATATAATTTATTACATATAACATAATGCTTTGCGTGAATTCAACGGTTGTTACCATTATTTATATACTCTTGAATAAACTTGAAAATATATTTAAATGTTCGATATTAATTAGTCGTATGAAAATAACTACAGATGTGGTTAAAAAACTACTAATTGTTTATACATTCCAGGTTACAAGTAAAATATATAGGTACTATATTTATATATATTTGTATATATATTCTTTTTTTGTTAATATATTTTTCTCTATATTTCTATAGAGAAATATCTATTCTCTACGACGACCATTATAAGCTAGCACAGTGATGATCAAAGTATGTTATTTGCAATATTCAATAATTGTACATACCTATCCAATACATAATATTATATTAATTATTCAAAATAACACAATCATACGTCAATATTAATTGTGTTATTATATTTTTCAGTTAGATACCTACACACAAATTGTTTTAGACTTTTATACCAATATCATGGATGTATAAAACAATGACAAAAATAAACATAATATTCTAAAATAAAATATAGTGAACTTTCCACATTACGAAGTCTCACGGGCAAAAAAACAATTCGTACAATACAGAAAAATAAATTCGTCAAATAGAATTAAATACATTTGGTTTTAATTTCGTTTGGATCTCAAAAATATTTCATTAAACAAACAATTTTTTTAAATGGTAGTTCGTTGAATAAAAGTTTCACTATAATATATAAACTATTTACCTTTAATAATAATATTCTAAATTTGAATCGTAACTGTAAAAATAAAATACTATTTCTAAAGAACAATATTTGATGATCATTTATCTATCAACATTCAGTCTGATTTAGTTCTAACATAATAATTTGTCCAACCAAAAACAAATTGCGTATGACAGCATATCACTCATACTGTATCTGTAGTTTGGTCACGGTGAAGACTTGTAGTTCAGACAGACAAATAACGTATAATGTATAGTGTCATGTAGAATAACCCAAACACACGCGGTATACAAACATCTCTTTGATAATAATCCCACCAAAATGTATGTTTCCAAATAGAATTAGTTGAAATCATCTAAAATAATATAAGGAAAAGGTCTAATTTGGAATTCGGCGTACCACGTCTACGGTGGCTTTGCACCCAATTTTACGATTTAGACTACAATCTACAAAGTATCTTTATAAATATACATAATTATGTTTATAGGCCTATACCTACTTGATACGAATTTTATGACTTAAAATTGAGAGTTTAATTTAATCGAAAATAGAAAACGGGGAAAGTCACTCTTATGTATCATAGTAGATTTCGAGTACATCTTCACTTGTCGATTACTGTAATGGATGTATTCAGTTTGAATTCAATAATAAATAATTTTATATGAAAAACAATTGTAGAGATAATCTGTCACCTTATATTTCTAAGAATATTAATTTATAATTCATATATTATATTAAGTACTAAAAGTAACTAGTCTTTTATTTTTCTATTAGTAGTATCGAAGAATGGTTTGAATAAAAACGTGATATACAAATGACTTAAAGTTAATCTAAGTATTTTGAAAATTACATTATGACGTATAGTAATTAATATTATACTTAGTAGTGAAAAGCTTCAAGTCCCTAAAAAATGTAGACGTTTAAAAAAATATATATGATAGCACAAAAAGAGCCAAAATATTTTCAAAATCACATTATATTTATAAATTAAAATACAGACTAAAGAAAAATGAATAACTATGTATCAACTATTTCGATAGGATGCACAAAGTCACCTTTTATTATCACCAAGTTGCTTTAATGAATTATTTACTGTTTAAGACATAGCCAACCCGAACACGTTGTGGGACATTAGTATTCTGACGGAAATCAAAGGATATTGCCCAAATATGTGGTATGGCCCAGTGCCCCAATATCCGTCACGGCGTCACCCTTGCACCGCCTCTAATACCACCACAACGCACAATCATCGTGAAAAAGATGATTTATAGATAACGAAGAAATAAAAATATTTATATTATTATAAAACTAAAGTGCATGTACCTATCAGTCTTGTAAAGTATTCGAACAAAACTATTCACATACTTTTTTTTTATTTGAATACGTATTCTGAATAATACTTTTTTTGAATTTGAAAAATAGTTCATATTTGTGACGAAACAAATTTTTTTATCAAAAATCGGGCACATTATAAGTTATAAACAATAGTTGTTCTCTCTGAATGAAATTTCATCGACCCACGTTAATTTCCAAACATACCGAAACTGATAAATATGAGTAGGGGAAAAAATAGATATTCTAATAGTATTCGAATACTCTTTAGATTATTCGAATATTTATTCAGAATATAGATTTTAAATGTACTCGAATACGTATTCTGAATACAAAATAAAAGTATTCTGTACAAGACTGATATACCTATACTGTATATAAGTATTGAGTAGGTACATAATGAACTACCTATCAGCTACCTGTACGTACGTAATATAATGTACATACTGTGTACCATAAATTACTATAAACTAATTGCAAAATATTGAAATGATTAATAATTCATAATATTATGTCAAATCAAAATTTTTCAAAACAGTACTTAAGTAATACAATTTTATTCGCTGAGAGTTTGAAATATTATTACTTTTCTGCTTACGAGTTCGAGTATAACGAGGAATATTTCTCGGCGCGGGTGAAGGGTAGTTGTCGACGTGTTGAAATAACCATTGAATATTTTCACGGTGTATTTTCAAATGAGATAAAACCTTAGAATGGGGTGGGTGACGGTGGTGGTGGTAATGACGTTATAAGATACGACACTTTTATTTCTGAGGGAAACTTGATAAGACAAATGTCATAATACAAAAGAAATTGAGGCCGTGGGTCTGTCAACCTCACGCGTAATAACACAGTAAATACAATTTCCTCTCGATTATATATATCAGGCGAAGAAGGCCTTCCCTTCTGCTGGTTGACGCGTTTAACGACCCGACGCGGAACTGCTAATCACAAATTTTTATTTTAATACCGTTTTGTACTGTCGTTATTTTGTGTGTATATATTTATTATTACGCGACTCCCGGACGTAAATGATATTTTCCACCACCACCAGCACACGAAATAATCACAATTGTCTATACGTTTTGATATTAACCAGACATATACATACTGCGTATCATACAATAATAATGTAGTAATATTATATTATAGTCGCCGAAAGTGTACCCATCATCAGTCGTAAAAACGAAAAGATCACTCTCTTCTATCGTTCTTTCTTGGTCAGGAAACCAAAACCATTTCGACGTCAAACGGACAACGTCTGCTACTTGCCCTATTTCTTCAAAATATTATGGTTTAAGCCTCGGATCGTAATCTAACGCAAAAGTGTTCTGTGACAAAACACGATAGTTGAATACTTCGTCGACAACTGCAAGCATAAATCTAACGACACTCGTTCATCCCTATCAACTTTTTTACATGAATTTACATCTTAATCAGGAACCAGAACCCTGTTGATTTTATGGATTTCGATTACAGTTTTATTTCATGGTATTTCCAATTGAAATTCGTCACGATTATAAAATATTATAACTTTATTATGTTTCTATTTGAAATAAAAACAATGTTTATACAACTAAAATTAAAACTAAAATACAAATCTGTATTTCATTGTCAGTTATTTAGAACAAAAACATAATATATATTTTCATTTAACGTTAGTTGTGTAACGGAGATGCGAGCAAAGAAAAAATAATTTTTTTATTAATATTGGTAAGGTTCATAAAATCAAAATAGTATGTACAAGAACCAAAAAACCTACAACTCAAAATAGATTTCAATTTCGAATCATTTAAAAAAAAAAAAAAAAAAAAAAAGTGAATTAATGAATCTGGCGATATCTTGCAGTAGGCAGTTTTTTTTAAATGTTCCGATTATTTTCAGTCCCTTGATCTAAACACAGAATTTCCATCTACTCTTATCTACGGCTAGTCTACCTCGAAGACGTTTTCCGCACAATTCCTCAGAGGTTTTTAAAACCGTTTAGGCTTCCGAAACGGAGAAAAATAGATGTTATCACCCTAATAGTTCTATATTTTCTATCATAATATTGCACCTATAGAATTATATTCAATAGAAAACCGCCAAGTTTAGAGTATAGGTACTACCCAACGGCTAACGGATATACGTAAACGGATATACGCTAACGGACGTTGAAAAATGCAAGTCTAACAATATCGCGTTATACTTAATACTGTGTATTATGGTGGTGTGTTGTGGAGGTATATGGGGGTATACACAGCGTATAATAATTTCTCTAGTTTTATTTTTAGCGTTCACTTTCTAAATGCACGATGATACGCGGATATATAACAGTACGGGGCCCCGTCAGTGGCGGTCAAATCATTTTGCCACTGTCAAGGGGGAGGGGTATGTGGCTAACTTTTTAACTATTTTATCACTAAAAATATAATGTATGGTTATAAGATCAAAAATATTTGTAAAAAAAAAATCATGGGTAGATAAAAAAATCCCTCACCACCTTTCCACGGTTTTACATTCACTGGGAACCGTACTCCTATTATACAATTATCATTGATAAACACAAAGTATTCTATAATTATTTTTAATTATTAAATTCTCTAGTGGTATTTGGTAGCCGGTAGGTATCGGGCGTGATTATCCAAAAATATTTTAAAAACCAAAAACCTCTTATGTGTACACATTTAATTGTATGTAATTATTCTGAATTTAAGTTTCCAAAAATGGAAATGTTCATCATGTGTGACTCGTTTTTTTCGTGTTTTTCATTGAATTTTTGTATTAAAAGATACCACCTACAATAAATATCCACAAAAGACTGTCTTCAAGAGTATGATGTAGCGGATAGCTATAATAACATTAATAAGAAGGGGTGCAATAAAATAACTATTTCGAGTGATGCGGTAAAAATTATTATTTTCTTACTGAACGATAAAGTTTTTAACACCGTCACTTACCTGCGTGAAAATGGCATGTACACATATTTATACCCGCAAATAGTTTAAGGTGTACAAACTTCAAGCAATACATTACACTAGTCGTACGTAATACGCACCTCATACATGGGGCGACAGGACTGTACGTCGTAACGAAGAAGTAAATTCGTTGTAGTCATAAGAAAATATTATATAGGTAGGTAATATTACTATCGAACGAACGGCCTGCGATTTCAATATGCGACCCGCAGCGCGATACACTCACCAGCACGTAGACGGCGAACGGCATGACCACGAGGGCCACCAGCAGATCGGCCAGCGCCAGGCTGACGATGAAGTAATTGGTGACGGACTGCAGGGCCCGTTCCCGGCACACGCTGATTATTACCAGCACGTTGCCGAACAGCGTGAGTATTGGGAACACGACCAACCCGAGCGCCCAATAGTTCTTGACGATGACGGCGGCGGGATCCTCGTAGCAGCCCGTGGCGTTGTTGAACACGGACGACGGCGACGCGGGCAGCGCGGAACAGTTGCCGCCGTCGGAGTATTCGTCCGTGTAATTAAAGCCGCCGACGTCCGAGCCGCCCGTACCGTTGCCGTACATCGCCGCCGCCGCGGCCGTCCGTTGGGCCACCGCCGCAGCGGCCGCGGTCGCCGCCCGGTAAGCGAGCAGCTCGCCCGTGGTCGTCGCGGTCGCGACCTGCAGCGAGCGCCGCTGCCGCAGCAGCAGCGTCAACCACGTCACGTGGCCGCCGGTGCGGCCGGCCGCGGATACGCCGCCGGATGACGACGGTTGGCGTGCGCCGGACGCGCGGCAGTCATCGTCCGCGGTGGCGGAGCGTGCCGGACCGGGAGACGGCTAGCGGGACGGTCACTACTATGTGGCGGACGATTTCACGACGGACACCCGCGGCTATCACGCGGAAACCGTAAAACACCCCCTGCGCCTACGAAACGGACACATGCAGGATCACCCCACCCACCTGCCCCACGACAGCGCCGTACGAAAAAACAACAAAGACGAAAAAAAAATAATAATAATAATAACAATAACAACAATATTATTATAAACGGCGATACGAAAGCGGAGAACACGCGACTAGCCGGCGTCGTCTATAGGTGGTATACGACGATGATATGACGTGCGGTTGGTGACACGCGAAATCGTCCGCTTTTCCGCACACAACGCGCGCGTACCGTCGACTGATGGTGGTCGTGTCGAGAACGGACGCCGCCGCGTTAACGCCGTACGGCGGCGATGGAGGGTAGCGCGCGCGCGCGCGCGCGCTCGGCGTCTCGCCCGTCCCGTAGTCGCAGCGGCGGCACAACGCTCGCCGCCGACCCGCCGTTAATTATCAACTTTCCGGCCGTGCACACACCGGTGGTATTCATCGCCGCCGGATATTATCACCGTACGTTTAAGTTCTCCCGCCCGTCCTTCCGCCACACCGGCCGGTCCGTCCTATTAAACGTTGCCGGCCGCGATTGAGTTATTGCGCACCGTCGGCGGCGGCGGCATCGGACTCGAATTGTTATTGTTATTATTCGCCATGCGGATGTGACATAAGAGTGGTGGCGGCGGCGCCGTCGATCGAGTCCGTCGTACTTGAGCCGGCTTCGGTGAGCTGTGCCGCGTCAAGGAGCGTCAACAATACGGTCGGCCGTCCAAAGGTGACAACAGCCGACCACATTAAAGCGACAGGAGCCGACGAACTAATCTCGAGGACTACATATTATACCGTTGTATAATATTATGCGTCTTTTGGTGACCCATCTGAACGGCCAAATAGACCATAAATTAACCAGTTTTAATTTTGGCTCTGGAGAGTGGATAGGACTGCTTAACTACTCGTCCTATTTAATCCTCAAAGACGTTATCTAACCGATTTCAAATTGCACTCGAAGAAAACAGTAGAAAAACGAGAAAAGACAAAAGAATAATAATATATACCTTAAACACGATTATATTTTAAACGTACAAACACATCAAGCAAGATCACCTCTCCGATCAACATCTTTGTTGGTATTCAATATTACACATTTAAAACCTACTACTTATACTAGGTTTGACGATTATTTCGGTATACAATCTTTACTTCGGTATTCCGGTTACTGCTCAGATACCGCTTAAATATAGTATACCGTAATACTGAAGTACCGCCGTATCGTTACATACCGAAGTGAAACGGCACCTTTATAGTACGTCCTATACTATATGAGTTGACGGTTTTGACGGTTTTATTGGTAGGTATACCGATCCTAATACTGCAGTACCACCGCTACCGATATCCAATTTCAATACGGTCAACTAAAGGACTTATGCTATAGACATTTGTATTGTAATTTAATAGTAAAAAAATTATAAATTATTGTCTCTTAAATACAAATTCAAATTATTTGCCTAATAAGCTGTTTTTATAATAAACTATTTGTAAAGTCTATCAGTATTTACGAGGATGTGACAGTAAAATATTACATATCATTATAACACAGAAGGAACCTCAATGATACCTATTTCGTATGGAAAACTGGACAGCAAAACTTATTATTCCGACCCATCGCGCACCGAAATTGTATTATATTTGGCGTGTCTCGAGAACCAGAGTGTAATATTGGCACATAAGAATAATATTAATATTATTATGCCGACGGTCGGGGTGGGAGAAAAAATAAAATACAAAAATACGCGTATATACGAGCACGTCGAGCTTCGCAGCCGCCTACCATCACTATATTATGTGCTATGTGACTACAGATTTCTATACTGTACACATGTACACTTCGCGTGGTATAATAGAAGTGTGTGAAAGCAACACGCGGTGACTGGACAGTATATAAGTGGTTATTTGTCTACGAATAATGTACATAAACATATATATGTATCGTTATTATATTAATATAGTCATGTAAACACCTATACACCTGCTGTCTGCCACATAGCTGGTTTTGCATAATATATATTAATACAACAATATTAGTGTCGTACACGCCCCAAATATTATGTGGGTAGTGCTGGTTATGGGTTTGAGGATTTTATAAAATAAATATATCAAGAAAACGAACTGCGAGACTTCAACAGCGAGATGATTATTATTGAACGCCATCGTTATGATCAGAATACGAGAGGTGTCCTTTCAGCTGATGTCATCAGCAGCAGGTGCAGTGTTTATGCTTTTTTAGATACACAAACATTGACCTGGAAGACCACGCTAATGATTGTCTTGCTAAAAAA
The DNA here is from genome assembly GCA_027563435.1 of Nasonovia ribisnigri. NCBI lineage: Eukaryota > Metazoa > Arthropoda > Insecta > Hemiptera > Aphididae > Nasonovia > Nasonovia ribisnigri. The sequence continues at coordinate 214,294 of JANEHU010004122.1, read as the reverse complement.
AGTGTTTGTCTATGATTTATTATTATTGAAGTTAATAATTGTTCTACTATTTTGGTCCTCAAACAATAGTTACAGGTCGATAAATAACATGACCTAATGGTCCATCTATTGAAAAACGTGTGAAAGAACCAAAAATTGAAATCATATAAATAAAATATCATTGAACAAATTTTAATCTTAATAACCTTTATTCAACATCAGGATGGGTAATATTTACTATAGGTACCTACACGTGTTGCGCATATTTATAATTTAAAAATCAAAACTCAGATAAATGTTTAACAAATTAAAACGTCAGAAATAATAAATTACACAGTCACGCATAATTTTGTTGGAGACTTTCTCAGTTCACACGCACTATAAAACAGTTGTTTTTATATTTACTTACAAAACTGTCTCCACCAGGCGCCATGAAGTCTGCGAGGACTGGGAAGTGGGCACAGTGTGACCGTTCGTTGAATCATACAACTTAACGTATTATAATAATATGCATTTGAATTATAGTTATTCTGGGATCGTCGTCACGGTCGTTTATCTATTGTGTGCAAACGAATCAAATATCGTCACTTACAAATTACACTAGAATATTATCTGATCTATTCTGTTCTCGTTATCCTGGTCCTCTAGTTCGGATATTGTAGACCGTAGTCGAGCATTTTAGTCATGCTAGGATTTAACCAATGGTTTAATGAGATTCCTGACCAAATACCTATTTAATAAACAGTGTGCAGTGAACGTATACGACAATATGATTGAGATGACCTACAAAAAGAGAATTTTTTAATAAGATTATCGATAATGATAAAATAAATAAACATTTGCACCTAAATAAAGGAGTGTATATAGTTATCATAAAATATATAGGTAAAATACTAAGTATTATTTTAATGTTTACATTTTATTTTTAATGACGATGATTTTACAGGGCACCCTGTGACCACTAAACTCTAGTGACGCTTATGATGGGGAGAGATGGGCTGTGGCTTAAGAATTATTTTGAACTTAGGTTTTCAGGTATCTGGCTTCTGAACTAAATCTTAGTTACGCCCGTGAGCACATCCCTACGCATAGACCTTGTATGTATATTGTATATGATACGAATAGGTATATAATTTTAATATTATACGCAACTTCACGTTGATGGAGAATCACGATGATTTAGTCAAAATTAAGAATAGGTTTTATTTCGATATTTTTATAAAGCGGGCCCGTGAAAATTCAAGCACCACTACTTGATCGATGCTACTTAATTGAAGCCCCCAAACACCACCTAAGAATTGCGTCATAGGAAAATTATTTGTACATAATAACAATATAATATACTAACAAAATTAAACGGATAAATTGTTTATATACACCTACGTATTATTACAATATTGTTATATGAGTATAATATAGTCGTAGTTGTGTAATGTGAAGTGGCGACCTTTTACAGCCACCGCCATCGCTTATCTCTTGAGTGGTCCAAAATAAATAAACTTACCGTTATTATTTATTCGTGTTTTTTTCCCCCTGATGGAAGACACTTCAAAGTGTTCCGTTCCCGATGCCAAACTGAGCATAACAATAACGATGCATGGACAATACATTACGGTCGGGTCCACAATTCGCTCGCGATCATAAACAAACATATTATTATACAATTTATATTATTATTATTATTATTTGCAGTGAAACAGAAGCGTATGCTACTATTATTTCTATTATTATTATTATTGTATGGTTGAAGTTGTGTATGTACCGCCGCTGGGAAAGGTTAACAACGGTGGCTAAATATCAATTCAACGCGTATTAAAATTTAAAAGTTACGTTTGTTAAAATATTGTATACGATTTAGGTAGGTACGCACCAACAGTGAAAAACTATGGTGTTAATACAGGTGAATAACTCACTTTAATTTATTTTTCGGTGTAGTTACATAATATTTTTTAAACATTAAAACGAGATCGTTTCAAAATAACGTTATTGACCAAATACATACGTAATATTATATAGGTATAATAATCATCGTCACAAACCAGCTGATATTCCAGCGAATTCCAAATAATATTCATTGATACATGACATAAGTATTAATTTTTTTTCATTTTAAAACAATACATGTATTGTTATGAATTATATTTTGTTTTTAAAAAGAATCATTCCGTGACATTTACTGTTACACGACTTGTCAACCCCGCGGCAGGCACAACGTTTATTGTCGTAATCAGTTTTGCAATAGCAGCGCTGAATGCTGATACCCTCGAGGGTCCGACACACAACTAACAACTTTAATACTTTGGCCTAGAACGACCTACAGTAGATTCGTATGCAGACTGGTGGAAGGTGGTTTACCTGAGTCCGACTCGTTCAGTCACAGACAAACAGTATAATCGTAATAATTCATAAACTGATATAACCCGTGTGGCCGCGTGTCTCCTTATTATTTCACCAACAATTCTTATTTCATACGCAGTCATATAAACTTGATTCAATAATCTCATTAGTTTCCATATTTTTAGTCAAATAATTACGTTATTAATATGTTAATTACCGGCCAGTTACCTACGATATATTCCGATATAACCTATATATCCGGTATTGCCTAACATGTTATGCAGTATGCATGTATATATCATGCAGGTGTTGTTTTATTTGATGAACTGATTAATAAGTCACAGCATTTTAATTTTTAATCAAATCGTTTATCACATTTCATAAATAATTCTATCGTAACAATAAAATTAAACTTTTATAATATTTATCTATAATATTACTCAAAACAAACAATTGTAAATCATTGCTTCCGCACTTGCGTATATAGACAGTATAATAAATTAAATATAATCTCTATTTTAAAATATCCAAATGAGTTATTGAGCCAAAGGCCAAACATTCACTTAATACTGATACGGCGTATGGATATTAACTCACTCGTACGTAGGTACAGTTTAACTTTCATATAACTATGGTAATTAACTCGCACCCTTATCTTTACAAACATATTTACATTTAGTAATTGAGTGTTCTTGAAAATCGTTAATTATTTATATTTGTTTACTTTGTGTGCATTTGATAATTTATCTTTTTGTACGAGCATTTTTAGAAACCTAATGACTCATATAATAGGAACGTATCAAAATAGTTGCATTGATTTCTATTTTTTGTTTTATAATTATCATAAGTTCCTTTCTGATTCCTCTAATATTTGGGATCGTTATAAAATATTATATTATATACACGTTGATATAAATTATAAATACCTAAATTAAAGTTAAATATTTAGTATCTATAAAATAGTAAAATTGATTAATTCAACAAAGTTTTTCATAATTTTAAATATTGATTTATAATTCCTAATTAATATTTATTATACTCTTTATTGAACAATTGTCGTAAATATACCATGTTTTTTAAAAACAAATTTGTTTACAAGTAAATTAAATCCGTTATTTTTTTTTTAAAAATACGCAAGTTTTAAAAAGAGGGAATCAAAATTATACTTAAATTTAATTTCATAATATGAAAAATGTTGATTTACAATTTATGAAGTTACTCAAAGAATAAAATATTTTTAAACTGATTTAACACAGTATACTATGTATATTTTTTATTATATTAATCAAAACATTTAAAACTTAAATTTCTTAATGAGTATTGTGCAGGTAATTGTATGAATAAACGAAGACATGACGTCATGTTTTTGGGTGAAGAAGTTAATGCGTGTATTCTATTTAACATGTATGAAACTTATAATATTCTTCTGTACCACAATAGCTAGAGTGAGTGAAAAGAAATTTAACAAATTAAGTTATATTATACCTGAAATAATACTATGAAAATGAAAAAGTACCAAATGCAGTACTAACAAACATTTTTAAAATGTATTATAATTTTTCTGGAAAAAAAATAATATCTCTTAAAAAATATATTTTTGTGTTTAAAAGATTACAAAAAATAAAAAGAAGATCTGGTTTCTATATTACACGCATACTTTAAATATATTCAACTAATCGAAAAATTATGTTTTTGACATAAAAGTTAGACATCTGGAACTAATTATGCGTTATTGTTTTCCACTTATAGGTTAAAATACTCTTAAACAATTTAACTGTATCCAGCTGCGTTTGTGGTATTTAAAATATTTCTGAGTTATCAGCGTAAAATATTAAATTAATAAAACAATAAATTAAAAATACAGAGGAGTTCGTATGTATATTTTGATACTTTTAAATGTATACTGTTTTTAAAATCCCACGTACCAACTACCAAATGTATTACATTTAAACAAATTTATAGAACTGTCACATAAAAAACAATTACTACGATTATATGAATTTTGTCAATTTGCCAAAATGAAAACACATAGTTTAATACACAGTGCATGTAATAATATAGTAGTTGAGACCCATTGGGAAATATGTAAAATTAATAATTTAAATATTATACATATTTTTTTAAAGGATAAACGATTGTGTATTCGAGCTGACACCAAAATACTTCCATACACACTGCTGAAGCAACTGCCATTTTAATAAGCCTTGTATATGCGCTTGAAAAACCAAAAGATAACTTTATCATTCCTTAAGCTCCAATCATGAGTATAAACTCAAACGCACATATACCTAATGACGGAACAAAGAAAATTCACCTCATTATTTCCACCCTCACAGCAAAGGAAACTTTATAAAACTCATGTGGGTAGTGGGTACCAGGTCACTCATCAATTGAAAGTAACAAAAAAGCTGACATACAAGCCACTAATACAGCATTATCCTAAACCACCACGGACAACATTTCGTTCATCACCTTTCAAAATATTAAACGTATGATAAAACTAAACACCCTACAATCTTGACAAATCCTTTGGTCAAAAAAAAAACTACATTAAACGAAATAAAACCCACAATTCTCAATTGGCCTAATAATCATCTTCACAGAAGAAACTATGACCAACACAAAATTTAAAATTCGATAAATTCTTAACTACAAAATAATTTACAAACTATCGCAGTTTTAACTAATTTTATCAAATTTCGATTTTCAAACGCTTATCAAAAAATGTACTGCTTTTAAAACAACATAATATTATGTGGAATCTTGTATTTTATTATTAAACTTTTAAACTGATCTTAATAATTTTTTTTAAAAAATCTATAGGATAAAAACACTAAAAAACATTTTTAATGCCTATGATTACACAACGTAAAATTAGTATACATATTTGAAAAAATTGCATTGATAATTGAATACACTCATAAAAAATCTTTACTCTAATCTTTTTTTTAGTTCCAGTCGTAAAACAAGTGTACATAAGGTATCTTTTTTAAATTATCAAGATTCAAAATTAATATCGAAAATTGTTTGAATTTTCAATTACAAAATAATCATTACATTTTCGTGGTTTTGAGGAAAGTTATAAAATGAATTGAAAATGCTGATCTAAATATTTTATAAAAATGTCAAGGATTAAGGCTATTGTTTTTTTATTTGTATACATTTAAAATGTTATTTTGTATAAAAAAAAATAAGATAATTAAAACTTACACTAATTAAACCTTATTTCAAATTTGTTTGTACATGAGCTTTATGTGTAGCTTACTTAAGATTATCTTCAGTCTCTGTTTAGCTATGTTTGTATGTACACTTAATACTTTGAAGATAGACATGTTTACAAAATATTATATATCGTGTTTTCACGACTACTTAGTAATTTCTACTATTCATTTACGTTCTGAACATTTTAGTTGCAACTAATTTTACATTACCTTAGGTTAAGACAGGTAAATTTTCTTTAAGCTGAATTAGTGAGATGGATTTTTCTGTCATAATATATTATTTGAAAGTGTTAATTTAAAGCTTCACAAAAAATACCTACCGTTATTTTATCACAGATTATTCCTAAATAAAAAGATTATTTCAGTAGGCTACTAACATTTTTATTATTTTGTAATACATTTGTTATTTTTTTTCTACTAAAATATTGCTCAACAATGCCATACAATTAATAAAAGTTCAAAACAATTAGGTTGTTTGATAAAAGGAAGTAGGTAATTTATGTGGTTATACTTAATCCTTTCTTTTCAAACAATAGAGAGTATACCTGATCTATATATATTGGATCAGCCGGAGCTCCGTATTCCCAGTTTGTAGTGTCAAATAATAATTTATACATTTGATTTGGAAAAATAAATTCACTAATATTTTAATACAACGAATAAACTGGACATGAATATATCTTACGATCTTAGAATATACTGTTGAATATTTATTTATTCATTTATTATAAGTAGAGAAGTCAAAGATATAATATAGCTGGCACATCGTGGAGCAAAATGAAACCAACATGATTACGATTGATATTGAAAACAATAAGTCCTAGTCGCAAATTAAAATAACGAACAACTGTATTTATTAATTTATTATCTTACGAGTTACGTTAAAAATATGCTTAATATTATTTTCTATGATTCTAGCCATCAATTTGGTAAATTAATAGTTATCTAGATGGGTCAAATCTGTTGATTTGAATAATATTATTACATTTTCATACGTAATTTAAACTCTCTCAGGGACGAGAGGAAAAGGTGATTCAGATAATAATCAAGACCCATTATTACTGAAACATGTTTTTATTTGGCACAAAGGCGATGAACATCAAGTAGAAAACTTTAAGTAATTGTTGCAATATTAAAAATATTGTTTTTATAATTTAAGAAATAGTTTTTTTTTTTCAAATATATTTATTTAATATAAACACTATTCTTTATTGTTATATTTCATCAATGCTTGTTATATACATTACATTACCTGCACTTAAAAAACATTATTTTTATGATACAACTTCTGTATTAGTTTAATATCTGTAACTTTTATCAAATACACATTATTTTAAACTTTTGTTAATAATAATACTATAGTAAGTACAGTATAACTTACACAATATGCATTAAAATAATATGGAAAATATAGAAGTTAGTAGATACTTATAACTTGAGAATTCTAAACTCTAACTCATAAATAAAGCAATTATTATTTTCAACAAAATTGTAAACACAAATGATACTATGATAGTGAATTAATCACTTTTACAACAATGTTGTTAAAAATAAAATAATTAATAATAACTTATTTAAAATTTTAAAATATTATTCTGCTGTTCTTATACGATACATATCCCATAATATTCTAACTATTACTCTCAGTCTTTTCGTATACAAATATATTTCTACAGGTCAAATTTAACAATACAATGTTATCGTAAATTTAATATTATTAATCAAAAAAAAAAAATTGGGGACTCAAACATTAATATCTTCTTATATTCTATTGTTTCATCACATTATTTCTTATACTTTTAGACTCTGAGCGGATTTATGAAAGTATTGGTTTTACAATAATGTTTGATTTTTTTTTTTAATTTTAACTTTATGTCTGTCGTGATGTTTTTGAGAATTAAATGTTTTCACTTTGAGGTTTCTGGTAGCAAATTGGATCTAGTTTGTGCTTTAAGGTAGAAGTTGAAAGTAGAAAATTACCAATACTTTAAAAAATAAAACATAGGTAGGTAATTACTGAAAAACGGGAATATTCACTCAACGCCAGTTTTTAATAGAATATATTAATAGATGAATGAAATTTTAAGATTTTTATAGTTGCTTTATTCATTATACGCAAATATAATTATTTTTAGTCAAAGAGCTTTAAAACTTAATACTTGCTTTCTTCGACATTTTTCTTTCTAGTGTAAAAAAAATGTCTAACGTCAAATCACATTCATTTTTTGAGTACGTTTGAAGTTCAAATGTCAACGAAATTGAATATTAAAAAGTATAACAACGATTATTGTTGTTTTATTGTAATTCAAAAAATATTAATCGTAGGGTTTTGAATATATTTTCCATTACGTATATTATTACTTCCATACATAATTAAATGTTTAGAATATTTAGACTAATTTAAATCAATTTATACCATGAATCTATTCACACCGCTATAATAAGAAAAATTACTTATTCACTCTTTGTTTAACCTATTGATAACATTAAAGCCTTACCATAACCTCTACAATATAATCTAACAACTGTATTAAATAAAGCAATAATTGTTGATCATTGTATATATAAATCCTCAATGATTAAGCCTCAGCACTTATTAAAACAAGGTTACTTACATTAACATAATAAGGATTGTAAATAATCAAATATTTTTTTTTTTGCAGTAGATACATATCGAAATTTGAATCCTCTTATTATTTATATTTATGCTAAAAATATATAATACTGTCTAGTTGAATATCTCGGCAGTTTTTTCGTGGCAAATCAGTGGTGTATTTCAGTTTAAGTATACCTCAGTTATACTTAGCTTTGTGAAATTTACCTGTTGACCTAGATGGACAAGTCGTGGATTGGATTTAGCACTTAGTATATTTTTTAACGTGGTTTAATCTACTTACTCTATAATCTTTTCTGACATCTCTAAAAACAATCTTTAAGATTTTCATCAAATTCAATTGAGTAGTTTTTGAGTATATAAGCTACACACATACATTTGGTGTAATATAGTTCCTTATTCGTTCCTTTATCCCTGTTTGACCATCTCTTTAAAATGGTAAGGTTGGTAAATTCTTTCTTATTGCTCATCAAGATCGGGAACCACTATTCCAAATTTCTAGTTCGTAAATTTTGTAGTTTTTGAGATGTAGCGATGAATAATTGACTGAGTGAGTGGTAATTAGATTATATATACCTATATACAAAGATAGATAAATAAAATAAATAATATTTATTTAACTTAATATACAATATAAACTATAAGCTATAAGCTCCTAGATAGTAAGATTATATTTCTTTTATGTAAAATACATATCAAATTTTTAATGTTTTGAGTATATCTTATTTCGATTTTTTTTTTTTATTGAACTTAAGTTCGGTGACTATGCCCACTAGCTGTTATAGGGGATCATGAACTGTGGTTGGTAAGGTTGGTACGGTAAGGTGTTATTACGGTAGGTAAGCAAACACTTGTATGTGTGGCAAGGTTTTTACTACTGCGAACCCGGATAGTCACCCATCCAGGAACTAGTAGTAACGGGCGTATGTACATGAAGATGGCCCCCGACTTTGTGCAAACATTTTCAAAATGATTGCAAAGAATTGTAAATAATTGTAAATTTTTTACCCGAATTTGTAAACACTCCACACGACAGTTGAGTCATAAATAAGTTTCGGGGCAAGTTCAATATTGTTCTTTGTAATTTAACTCGTTCTTTACTTATAGTTTGTGGTGCATTTCCACACGCCACTGATTTGCAAAAAATCAAAAACTGATCAGTACTTTCATCAACAAAAGGTTTATATACACTATTATCAATATATGGTCTTGAAATAATTACGGCCACAGAATCAAACGCACAAGTGTTGTTTACAAGATACCTTTTTTTTCCATTCTATAGAGGAAAATTACTATTCAATAGTAATGAGTTGAAATTTAATCTGGTTTTATTTTATTTAACGACAGCTTGATATCTTTATTGCTTGCATATATTTTGTTATTCTCTGTCTTTTAGAGTTATCATTAAAATATATTTCCTGTGATTCACCAACAAGTCCGCTCCAATTTCCATATTCTTCGTCAGACTGAAAAGTTGAAAAGATAATTGAGTTGTCATCAAATATTTCATCTTGTACATATATAACAATATTTACTATTTTTCGCCTTCACTTACATCTGGTTTTTTGTCAGAGACTATATTTGGTAGTGTGTCGTTTATTTATTTGTTAAACTCTTCATCAAACAAGTCGTTAACGTCCAATATTGTCTTTAAAAGACTTGATATATATACATCTTTGTCATGTTAAATACAGTGATCATTTTGAATATCAATGATATCAAGTGATTTTGTTTTCTCAACTAATAATGTATTTTTCGTATCCTGACCTTTAACTGATATTTTTTGTTTATTAATTTTTGCTGGGTTTCGAATTTGGGAACTTTTGAATAGTCGAGTATTACTCGTATAATTGAGGATATCTAAAATTAAATGTATGGATGTTGCCAACAAGTATAATGTGTAAAATGTGAGTAATACAAACTAATGCAAAAACGTGATTTAGATAGAATGAACACAATACACAACACTTTTAATACATCAAAATCGAAATTTGGTACATCAAAATCGCTGCCTATTGAGCTACTCTGAGGTGCATAGGCCAAAAAAATTACAATATAAAATAACAGTATTCTAAGTATTCTGATAACTTACAAATTTGACAATTAAATTTACAATTACTTTCAGTTAATTTACAATTGTTTACAATTTATCTGGAAGCGATCAGACAGATTTCAAGGAGCTACGTGAACTTGGCCCCCGAAACTTATTTTTGACTCAACGGTCAAGAGTTTACAGTAAATTTGAAAATGTTTGTACAAAGTCGGGGGGCCATCTTCATGTACGTCAATGAGGCGTTACTTACACAGTCAAATTGCGTGACTAATGCAGCCAACACGCACCGCCAAGCCAGAATTATTTCAATTTGTTTAATAGGTGCAATGTATATTTAATAAAAGCAATTATTTTTATTTGTATAGTATTATATATTTACAATGTATGTATATAATATTATTATATATATAAACAATGTATACGTTAATACGTTATACCGATTTCAAATATATAGTGCCTATGTAATTTAACTGTTTTAATTTTTTTAATTTTTTATTAATTACTGTAGTATTTTACTGCGAATCACTGTTTGGATGAAATTATAAAATATTGGTTATTAGTTTATGAATAAATTACATTTTATTACATTTTATTACTTATTAAATATTGTGAAATACATTGTTTTATTAACTGATCAGTTGGTATAGAGAAATACGAATTTAAAATTAAATTAAAATTACTATAAGATAAATTACAAATTGGTTTTATCTACATACAATAGATAATACAAAAAGGGCAATAATAGTTATATATTTTGGTAAACTAAAATTACCTTTGGATTGTTTAAAACAATAATATCCTGTAGCTTAACCGAACTGGTATAGTGATGTAGGTAATAACTTTTTCGCCATTCATAACATGTAAATATAAAGGTAATTAAAGGTAGATATTAAATAAATTAAACATATTTTATAGTATTACTTAGTCAGCTAGAAATCTGGGATGAAAATAAATAACTTTATTTGATTGAAGAAGAATATTATAATATTTTACATTTATTTGTGATATGAAAATATAAAAATAAATAGTAAGGATATAACGTTATATAGGTACGTACAAAATAGTGATATACCCGTACCTCCTAAGTTAATTTTATTATAGACCTTTTTACAAAGTTCTGCAACACAGTAATAAATTAGTAATGTAGGTACCCCTTTTGCCATAATATTATACGTTACACCGAACCGTACAAAATTACGTTGAAAAAATACTGGATACAGAGACAAGGAGTTGGGCACTATTCTCGCATCGTTTATTTCGGTAAGGGATAGTGCTGTACCATATTGATTATTATAAATTCGGAAGCATTGCTAATTCATTGCATTTGAAATGTAATTCTGAGCGGATATGATTTATAATACAATACTACTATAGTGGTGTATATACCTTACCTCTGCGTAACTTTGTACATTGTAACTTGTAACTTGTAAGTCAAAATTGTTGGGATATTTAATATATAGTTAGAACGTAGTAAAGTTAACTTTTATTAAGAAATAAAGACCATAGCTACATATTTTATTTAATAATAATTTGTTAATTTATATATAATATAGGTATTATTTAATCGTCATTATTTGTTATATAAATGTTGTAGGTAGTCATTTTAAATTTTAACTCAGTAAAACCAGAATGCTAATGAATACAATTGTCAATGTTTGAAAATGTTGAAATATAATTTACAAATGTGATTGCACATGAATATAAAATAAGCAACATTTTTCGGAAAAATAGATAGTTTAATAAAAACAATACTTACACAATGGTCTAATTTTGATTAATTCAAACATAATATGTATAATTTATAAAAAAAAATCTATAATTTCATACATTTTTGATACAATTTGTGTATTTCGATATAAGTAAGAGCCCTGAATCTGAATTTATTTCATTAGAACTATTCTGAAAACAAACGTATTTCTTGAGTTTAAATTGTATACATTTGTTTATGAAAACGATATATCTTCCATTAATTAACAACCAAGCGTTAGTTAGGTAGTGTAAATGGTGATACAATATATTACACAACACTAAAATAATAGAATTTTGGATACGTTAAAGCCTTAAAGGACACATTCGATTAGAATTTCGATAGTATGTAACTACGTATTTCTAGGGAAAGGAAATAAGTTGATCGACAGAACTAATTAATGAAGGAGCCTTCAATTAGCTTAGGATGTTCGCCAAATGTTGACCAAATTCAGCTGGTATTTCACGTTTGTCTATCGTAATAGTTACAGAAAACACGTCAAGTCAAAAAGGGTTAATTATAGTGGAGAAGATGAAAAGGGTATTGAACTGTTGACTTTTTAGAGAACTTTAGGATGACATTTAATTTTCGTCGATTAATTTATACAATTACATTTACGTATACAGGATTGTACAGAAACCTAATTTAGATGTATCAAAATTGTTAACAGGTAGTGATTAATAGATTTTCATTTAATTTACTATTCATTATTTTTATTTAATAAATAAGGCATATAAACCTTAACATATCAGTCGCTTACATCATCTATCAATATATTATTTAAAGAAAAAGGACGTACAAACACATATCGCGTATCTAACCTTACACAATATGTTATTACTATAGTCACTAGGTAGTAGGTCTTCGGCCTTTGTACATCCAGTTACAGTACACTATACCGTATGAATATATTTTTCATTGGTGACGCAACTGTAAGAACTAACACTAAGTAGGAACATTCCCGACGACGTCAACATAATAACTCCATAATATAAAAAATAAAATTAGTGAAAGTATATGTATATTTCAATATTAATAATTTCGACTAAAATATATTATATAATGGCTGATTTCCGTTTTTATATGTGGTGGTGACAAAAATCCATCACCCTTCTGATACGTGCAGCTTAACATTATTACCTAGGTATGTAAATATGATATAATATTATATAAATATAAGTCATTCCACCACACCTGTTGTACAATAATCAGATAATTTTAAAATAATAAATATATGTTGTATAAAAATAACAGCAATTAATTAATTAAATAAAAATGTATAGTTATTGACCATCGTTACATAAATTTTCTTTATCAAATTTTTATTTTTATTTTTAAAATCAATACATCTTATATTATCTGTACGAATGTTGTATTATTTAATTTGTATTTTATTATTTTGTAGTGATATTTTCAATATTTATTTTAGTATAGGTAATAGTATATTATACCTACTTAAATATAAATTGATATTTTAGAGCTCCAATGCTCAGCCCTTACAAATGTTTGTATAAAAAACGACATGGTTTCGCATTGCTTTCAAATATAAATATTAAATTTACCCAAGGTGATAACCTGCCCAAGTTTGGTGTTGTTTTTTTATGTGTATATATATATATATATATATATATATAAACGTTATTTAAGTTTTGGGAAGTTATACATTTCTATTATTAAAGTAGTATCTATGCTTGTATGAAAACATATTTGTTAATGTTAAATTAATTTAAACATAACTTTTTAATGTAAAATGTATCTTTTTAGTATCTATGCAATAAGTCATAATATATTATATAGCTATATTGTATAAAATTATATCAGATTATTATTAATATTATTTATACATTAACAACAGAACTGTCTAACAAACAATCGAACGGCTGCCATTAAAATGGTGACACTTTTTATGTAAACAATAAAAACTTCAAGAACCATTTAGTTGAATAGGTAGTGAAAAAAATTAAAATCAATTAAATACGTTACGCTGTACAAAACTATATTATAAGAAATATTCTTTTTTGTTTACAATAAGTTTTATTACCAGTATTTAAGTATTAAATAAATATAATATATGTTACTATAATTCTAAAGTTTTTGAAGATAAAACATATTTAAACAATTATCTTTAGTAATAATAGATAATCTCTTCTATTTATTAATTATCATAGGTTTAAAACATTTGCACTTCCAAACCTATTTTGAATTTATTTTTTATATACTCTTTCCTACGAGAGAACATGGTGGTTCTGTGCCTCCCCCCACGTCACCCTTCTATCGAAACCGGTTCCTCTATGGCAGGGTGTAGCGTGAGGATACGTAGACACTTTCTCTCGTGGAACAGAGTATAATCTTATTAGAACATTATCATGGCAATATAAGACATAACTATAGTTTGTAGATTATTTATTTCAAATGTTTCCAATTGTGACAGAATGAAGTATAACATTTTTCACGTTTAGTGCAATTAAGGATCCCTTGGTTTTATGACTTTACTATTATCGTTCTTACTTCTACTATAATCAAAGTCGGTTGGACTTAAGTTCACATCTGGACGCGTGGAACACAAATATTTTGACTCGTTTTGAACTATTTACAGGCATTTGAAATTTAACTTATAAAAATATTATACAAAATAGCTTATAAATAATGAAATCACCGCATTCGAGCAATGCACTGAGTGTGGAACACTCAGAACAGTATGGTCAGAATATGATCGCACACACTCTCCCGCACCATTTTAATAAACAAAACCAAACCAATACAAACCGTTTAAACGCTAATGTACCTAAATTGCCTATACACCACGCCGGTCAATACACATAGCTAGTAATAATATTACAATTAAAGCGTCTATAGGTATAAAAAAAAATAGAGAATAATAATTTTTTTTTTTTTAAACAGAAAACCTCACACCATAATTTTGTTTGTATACGTTGTTGATCCACCTGGACTAAAACCACCTTGGTGTTCTCCAATTACGCTTTTAACAGTCTATTTTATCTTTGATAAAGTGAATGTTTTAGTAAATAAAAGTTATTAACAAAAAAAAAAAGAAGTAAGTGTGTACATTTCAGATAAGACGTGTAAGAATGGAAAGGAGTTAATTTGCGAGGTCGATGAATGTAAAGCAAACGCGTGTGTGTGTAGACTGTAGTCATAACTCATAGTGTTAATAAATGTTTTATGAATACCATGGGATAGCGTTACTGGAATGTTGTATGTGTTAACCGATGAGATAGACATAACATATAATACGTTATCAATTATTGCAGTGATGCGAGCACAATTATAGCACATGGTCCTTCCCATATTTCGAGTAGGCATCTTATAAATATTATATCTTTATTCTACGACTTATATTATTGCATATATATTTGTAGGTGTAGGTACTTCTGGTACTTACGTTTTTTTGTAATCATCATAGTACAGTTTGTATGGAAGTGATCCTGTGTACTCGCGGAAATATCTATTATCCGGGTTAAGGTTAATGCCCAAGGTCAGTACGCTAAAAAATTAGTTTCGTTTTATTTGTATTGATTCTATAGTTCGAAACATAATTTAAATTTCTCGGTATAATAATATGAGTAATACGATACAATATATGTGCACAACAAACTCAATGTGAGGTATCTAAACAAATGTTGCATCGCACTTTTAACTTTTAAGTATTACAATAAAGTGCTGGCTTATTCATGCCAATTATATACGTTTATTTTGGTTTACCGTCAAAGGATATCGTGGTCAATTAATAGCGCGACCATATAAATAATGGTCAATAGATTGCATGACAACTTATAGGATCACGTCAACCAGTAGGTGGGATACAAGATTTTCAAATTTTATTTTATTTTTATTCATTTATTATTTATAATTTTAATTAATTTCATTAGAAATATAATATTACAATTAATAATTATTTATAAAAAGTGAATCTTATATTATATCATCCATAAAGGTATATTGCAATTAAATACGAAGGATTCCACATAATTTTCATCTGAAAATTGAATTGTGATATTTGTATAATTATTCAATTCAATTTTTTTTTTTATTACCTACATATTTCAATTATTGGCTAGTTAATATTGTTTAAATTTATTTTTTAAAATCTAAATATTATATTTTATGAAGGCGTGGTACCCGCATGTGTTGTCTCCGTATCACCACTGCGTAACATCGACAATTTTACGCTCAGCAGATCACTCTGTTGGTTTAAAAATTAGAGTGAATTGAGCTCTTATACAATTTACATGTAATTGACAATTGTGATTATTATTTAGACAATCTCATAGGTTTTTATTATATTTTAATTTTGAAGCGAGTTATGAGTATTTTAAAATGCACAAACGATTTACAACTTTAAAATATTCATAACTTGCTTTAATATTTAAATATAATAAAAAGCTTTCAACGTTGCCTAGATAATAGTCTTACCTTTAAATTTTATAAGAGGTCAATCCACTCTAATTTTTAAACTAACGGATTAAACGTGATCTGTTGTGCGTAAAATTTGCCATATTACGCATTTGTAACAGTTGTAAGTAAGACGGAGACAACATATCCAGGTACCACGTCCTCTTAACTAAAAATGTATGAGTGATTTTCTTTTATTAATTCATTATTTACTACTTGATGGTCACGTTTATTTGTAAATCTAAATTTATATTTTCTACAATTACAATACAATATTAAAATAAAATAAAACTGTACCTATGAGTTGTGATATCTAATCAATTTTCTCTCGTTACACTATCAATTGACATGGATTAGTTTATTTCTGTATATATTTATTTTTAATAATATTAAGAATTGTATTACAATATTTATCGTTAAATGTGCATTGACCTAGGACTAATTATAATCAATAGCTGTCCTGCCGTCTTAATGTTTAAGTATAATAAAGTGCAACTTAATTGTAATAATAATCTCACTGCGTTTAGGAATAATTAATTCTAGATAATTCTATTTAATTCTACTTAATTATATGTCGTTAAATGCTTATACTAAGATATTCCAATACTAAGACTGTTGCTACTACCGTGTATCTTCCATAGACTGATTCTGATTCGATAATACCTTAATATTGAGAATATAACTACTCTAAAAATCATCTGTATCGTGACCTTTGCAACTACCATGAATCCGTTAAAATCCGAACAATTCTGATTGGATATCACACTACTCAAATATAATAAATCTGACAGCATGTGTAATTTTATTATTTTCATAAATACTAGGCTAATGCCTAATACTAACTTAAATGAATTTTTTTTTAAATTATACATTTTTATGAATCAACGACGATTAAATTATTAAACTATATAAAAATTATAATATTTACATTAATTAATATAATTCTAACTATAGTAAATACTTAGCAAATACTATTTCACTACACTAACAAGTTTTATATCTAGTGTCTACTACGATAAATGTTTAGACTATGCATTTCAATTGAACAAAACTTATTAGATATTGTACATTTGTACCTATACACTAAACTTAATCAAAATACTAGTATTAAAAGATGCTAGTGACTAGGTACTAAGACTTTATTCATTGTTATATGCATCTACGGTCGTACAAAACGAAATAAATTAAATAAATGCAACAAGTTTGTAAGAGTAATACAAAATATCTAGGATAGCGTGACGTACACGATGTTCGAACACCATAATATATAAAGAGGAGAACAAACACACGGTAACGAGTTGAGTATCTGTCAATTGAATTATGTTTGTATTTGTAAAATACGAAGTGCAAGAATCAAATAATCAGGTGAATTTACTAGATTACACAGCCATGCAAGGCCTCTCTCCTGGAGACGCCACCGGCCAGTCACACTTTCCTGTCACTCTCCAATATTACCTATGCTCATCGATGACGGCAAGTTATCGTCCCAATAAGGAATTGGTGAAAAAGGATTCGTGTCTGGACGGTGGATTTTAGAGTGTGATTGTGTGTCTATAGCAGATTTATTATAATGTAAGCCATGTGTTTTGGGCAACTTCAATAAAATTGCAGTGTGCCAATGTGAATATAAGTGTGTGTAATTATAATATTCTATAATATCTCATTATATGGTCACATTATGGTCTCATTTAGTCATATTTGGAATGAACTAAATATATACATATATAGATTCTGACCAGGGTTTGAAACTGAAAATATTATTTTCGTTTTCAATTTCAATTTTGAATATCAGTATTTATTTTTTCTAATTTCGTTTTTGGTTTTGATTGCCGGTATTGATTTTTTCGATTTTTTTTCAGTTTTAGTATCAATTTCAGTTTTTAATGGTTTTAATCCCAATACCGATTTCAAGTCCTGGTCTGACTCTTATGTGTAGGTACAAGTATCATGAATTTGTATTGAACTGGCAATAGCATTTTAGAGTGGTAATTTTCTATTGTTGGACAGATAACTGTAAATACCATTTCGAACATTTTTTTGATCCATAATTGGAGATCACGTCGAAGTACAAAATTTCTTTGGCAAATCGTCAAAAATAATACGACAATTAAAATAACAGAACTTTGGACATCTCTCTCAGAAAACGATATTAATCGGTATCACAGAGTAGATATTTTATTATCTAATGTATCTACTAGTTTTTTTTTTAAATATGTTAAAACATTTTTAGCAGAATGTGAATAAATAAATATACAATTGATACTTATGATAAATGTATCACACTATTGAAAAATACAATGCATTGTATCAAGTATCAACAACAAACGGTGGTTCACTTGATACTAACACCGACAAAACCGAAATTCATAATTGTTAACTATTCTTTCTTCAAAAATATTATTTTATAAGTAGTTATTAGCTATAGTATCTACCATATTGCTTACTTACATAATGTATATAGTATAAAGTCACGTGAGTATTTAAAAAATGTTCAAGACAATTGTTAACTTATGATTTTTATAATTCCATACATAATTTCACTTATAAAACAAATGCAATTTATCTGTCCAATATAGTAACGATACGTAGGTGTAAAACATATCTTAATGAGGTTTCTCGGCAGATACGCTTATTTTGTATTTGTTCAATAATACTAATAGTGATAAATACGATTTAAATAAAGCACCTAAATTGTTATCAATAATAAACATAGTGATTTATTTTATAAAAATACTTAGGTATGTATTACGTAGGTATCTACATTATTACCATTTATATCACCTCAATATAAATATTAATGTCATAAAGTATAAAAATGAAATTTTAGTAGACAGATACAATTTATTTGTATCATACGAATATAGTTTGATAATAATCACAATAAATAACCAAAAAAGTTAGAAATTTCCAGTTAGCATAAAGTTCACACATGCCGAAATAAATCATGCGTTATCTCTTAAACTTTACATGCCAACCTTCTTAAAAAAAATTGAGAGAAGAATATGTAGATCACCAGTATTATTTATAGAATTGCATTATTATTTTTGTAAAATTCTATTAAATACATATAACTAACTACCCACCTAATATACAACCTAAACACAATTGAGAAATTCACAAATAGAAAAATAATATTATTATAGGTATTAGCGTATTGCCCTACCATTTATATAAATATTGCCTTAATACCTATGTATTACAAAAATAGTAGAATATAATGCATATAATAGTTGTTGGAATATAATTAAAAGTAGATGGCGGCTTGCTGAACCATTTTAGATTTATGTTTAATAAACAAACTGAATAAAATCTTACGAAATTGAATTTTCTTTAATAAATGGATTGAAAGGACAATAGTTAAATAAAATGCCAACAATATTTGTACGTACATTAAATTTAAGCCACGTAAGGATAATGTTATTTTCCAAAATCCACAACATCTGGTGTCAGGCAATAAAACGACGGATATTATTGGTTTTCACAGTGTGAAAATTTCGAAATCGAACGAAATTAAATGAGTTTCTCTAAACCCTGCAGATACGTTGCTCAACCCTGAAATGTAATAATTTATTGGAGTTGACACTATATCCACCATCCATTTGTTGATGTTGTAGTACTTATCGAATATTAAAAAAGCTCAATTTATTATTAAGTATATCTGCAGTATATTTCGATAACCCCTTTATGAAATTACATTAACTCTATTTGAATTAATAATTTTTAAAGGTCGATAAATATTAAGTATATATCAGACCGAGATGGCTAGACAATATACAAATGTCTATACATTTCTAATGATACAATTATGACAAACACTTAACCTATCTAACCAAATAGCCGTATGTGAACATTATAAGGTACTCACTAACCATGTTTCGTATAATGTAAAAGTTTATTGATTATTTAAAACTATAATAATTTATAATTATTAATACTTTAAAATATACTCGTTTACTATTGTTTCTAATGGACATAGGTATTTGTACCACGTTATTACAATACTATAAGATTAGTACAATAGGATCGCGCTATGATAATTTGACATAACTATCGTTATTCTAACCACAAAACATTGGGTCAAACTTTATGTATCCACCACAAAAGTTTAAATTGTGTAGCCATACAATTAAAGTTTGGTATACGACTTTTGCATGCCACCTCATCCTTGCATAATGTTGCACATAAGCTATGATACCCGTTACAAAACTTGACAAGCTTTAACCATTCTACGCGATATATTCTTTGAAATGCTAGACAAACTAATATTAATAATAATGACTAAATTATTGCTAAAATGTCTTCATTTTTTCAAAATTGCTATAAATTTACAACGATTTATTCAATTATAGTAATCAATCATTTGAAATAATTAAATCGAATTTTGAAATGGATATACTTTTTAAATAAAAATATTTTTCTAATGTTATGATTAATATCGAAAATGATTTATGACTACTCCTTAAGACTTAATATCAAATAGTTGATATTTTTATATAGATAAATTATAAATAAAATCTTACTTTTGATTTTTGATTCTATCTCTTTTTAATTTTATACATTGTATTTATTACAGCTGTCTTATTTCAATTTTTAATAATGTTAGACAAAGTATAATACTTAAAGAACTAGGTATTAAAAAATGTATAATACGAAAACAAAATTGATAAATCTCTTGAGATATTATTCCTACTTAAAAAACTTAGTGAATTAAAAAAATTATTCTTCAAATGGCATTCCCAAGAGCCATCGTAACGAGGATAACATTATTTCGTAAAACAAAAATTTAAATATTCACACCTTCCTCATTTATTTTTTATCAATACTGCCAAAAAAACATACTCTTACCTTAAGGCTTAAGTTAACTGGTATAGTATATAAAAACACCAACTAACATAAAATGATTTATTAACATATCTACTAGAAACCTTTACTGAAGAAACTGTCAAGTGAAAATGAAACAAAATATATTTTTAAAATGAAGTAAGTTTCTTATAGTCATATATTTATAATATACGTTATTCCTCGACATTTGTCTCCATCTATAAATGTTATCTATTTTCTTTTTAAATTTGATTTTTACAATTTATAAATCGGAGAGAATTTCTAAAAAGGATTTTATTGTTAAATCAAAATCTATTTTGATAAAAACGTGTGTACATAAAAAGGCTTTATTTTTTTTTTCAATGTTTTTCGACCACGATTTTAAAACCATCTACTAGAAAAAATCAAAAAAAACCTTTCCAATATTTTAACAGTACCATCTCTGATAAAATGTCTAAAAATTAAACTTTTAGAACATTTTTACTGTCTTGTAAAATGTTTCCAACCAAAATAAATAAATAATCAGAACTGTAAATTCTTTATTAAGATTAAAATAAACAAATTTGCTTTATTTGGATAATGAAGTTTTTTTTTCTATTAATCACTAAAAGATAAATTAAGAAAAAAATCAAACCACTCGCTTTAGTAGTTTCCTTAGAATTTCGAAAACTAATGATTCTCTAATTTGTTTTACGCATATTCTGAGGAAATATAGCACTTTTTTTTTAATTATTCAAATTTATTGATTTATGATTTTTTTGCATACTAAAAAAACTATCTACAATACTAGATACATACAGCCAATAAAATATACTAAATAAAACATTCATATCACATTTCCTATCCTAAAAGCATTTGCCGTAAAACAGACATCATTGTAAACCAATAGCTGTTTTTATCCACTAAAATTCTGAATAATACACGAGTGACTTTCTGATAAACTACGGTTACAGTTACGTGATACTGATGTTGATCAGACTAGATATTTTGTAGTGGAGAAGTTGAATTTGCATAGTGTCTACTATTTACAACACACCGTTCTAGGCAAAAATGAGTTTTATTTATTTATTCAACATATAAATGGAAATCAGAAGATACTTACAGTATTTCTTGTATAAAAAACAGAAACATAGAATAAAGCATAAAAACTACATTTAAAATAATCCCATTAGGATTCAACTACTTTGAAGTTGAAAGTTTGGACATTCAATTTTACTAAAATAAAAGCAAAATAAAAACCCTATGGCCTACATACATGAACTTCAATATCATCCTCAAAGAAAGAAAATATGATTTAAATTATTTAATTCAGTATGAAATATTTTTACTTTCTAAGACAACACGCAGCTTATTATTACGTAGAAAATACTTTACTGTTGGCTAAAAATTATTAAATTTACTAGTTTAAACGGAGATCAAACGGCAGGATCCAGAAAAGAGCAAAAACAAAATATACCGTATTCTTAGAACATAGGTATACTCTATATACCTACCAATTACCATATAATATTCCTGTAAGATATACAATAGTAAATTCATCAGTTATACACCAGATATTTTTTCTATTATTTTACAATATTAAATTAATACAATAACACCTACGTGATTTATTTTTAAAAATAAATTGTATACCATATATTTATGAAAATAATAATTTTTTTACTAGTAATACTTACGAATACTCAGACATTTTTGTTATATATACAATATTGGTGCTCAAGTGCTCAACCTATTTATATAGAATATATTGTACCAGATAGTTTTTCATGAATTCTACAGTATAATATATATATTTTTTTTTTTTTGAGTTAAGGCTTTGCAGCTGAGGTCGTTAACCTGAAGGTTATTTTTAGTAAGTTTTTATTGTGGGGAGGGTACGATTGGTTTGAACACGTGTATAAGCGGTGAGGATTTGTCACTAAAAACCCGAGTGGTCACCCATCTGGGAACCAGCGACACTGGCCGATGGCTTGACCTCAGAACACGTTAGTGACTGAAGTCAACCACAGCGCACACCAGGTCAAATATCTATACATATAATATTATTATCATTGAAACATAGGTATATTTTAGGTATATTAGGTTTAATTTTTTTAATTTTATATATATCATTGACAAATTTATATCCATAATAAATAATAAAAACTACAAATTAAGTAGATACGACAGTAAAACACAAACAATATATTATTCATTACTATATTCTTTAGATCTATTTAGATTGTACTTAGAATTTTATTCATACAATTAAAATATATATTATCGCATGTATGAATTTCATGTTTTATTTAATGTTGTTGACTTATGCTATAAACATTTTATTTACAAATTTACAATGTTATTAAATTAAAACTTACAAACATAAAATAAGATTAATAATATATTACGTCTTGATGTATTTCTAATAAAATATTAACAATAATGTATTTTTTATAAATTGAAAACTAAAATATTTATATTTATTAGATAATATGCAATGTTAATAATGTATGTATTTTAGTACTAGTTATAAATAGCTAATATTAGGTATAATAAAAATGTCCACTCGAAACAAGGTTTTTAGTTTAATGGTACATAAGTTTCGTTGAAGTTAGATTTTTTTTTTTAAGTTTCGAAACACTACACTAAAAACGTAGAATATGAGAATCTCCGTATTTCACGTTTACCCTCGCAACGAAAACATGCCGCAGTCTGAGTTTCCGTAACCCAGCCAAGAAAATCGGATTAAGGGAAAAGTTTTTTTAGTCAAACATAAGACCCACGTTATATATACAGGGTGTATGCATACCATTGTTCGCAGATGTTGAAACGTTTGATTTCCCGTGGGAGTGTTGTATGTATTGAAGACCAAACTACCTATTGGGAGATTAATGAACACCGTACTTAAATATGAGGAGAAATGTATTGTTGTCTATACCGATGTCCAGCATGCCCATGAATGTGTGCAAATATGATCCCGGAATATCTTGACAGATGAAATTGCGGTCCTATAAACTAAGAGAAACTCTACCGTTAAGACGTATTGTAGTATGTAGCCATGTAGGAAGTATAATGAAACTCAATAATATGTCCTGTACGCATATAATAATAATAATGTGAAAAAAGTAGGACCCCGTAGAGTTATTACTATTGTTATGAGTAGTAGTAGTAGTAGTAGTAGTAGTAGTAGTATATAAATATATATAGCACGAATAAAATCAAAAATATATGTTTTTAAAATATAACAAATTTCATTATTTTATATTCTTTTACGATCGTGTCGATTAATTAGATATTATTTATTAACAATTCATTGTTCGAGTGTTCCAAAAAATAAACATAATATTATATTATTATCTATTATCTTTTACAGTATTACCTTTACCTACCTAAGATAATATAATATGACATAAATGTTGAACTTCTATTCCAAGAAGTATAACAATAAATCTTCAACCAATCAGATTCCAATACAGTTATTTTAGTTTTGTCTGGCTTTCGGTACGAATCGCTATGATTTTTTTCTTTTTTTTTGGTTAAAGCTTTTTTTCAAATGTGAAGTTTTGTGTGAATCTATACAAATTACCAACATTTTTACTCTTTATTTATGAGCAAGTTCCAACCATATTAATAGTTCGAGGACAAAAGGAAAACAAACAAATCCTAGATAGAGTGAAAAACGTCACGAATAAAATATGTTCTGAATCCAAAATCATGATCATAAATCTGGACCGATAAATCCTTTAAAATCAGGCTACTAATTTATAGATTCATCTACAGTAGCACAAGTTGTCTCGAAATACCATTAGCTGTATAAACATAATATCTCGAAGTTATATGAATAAATTAACTACCTAAATCTTGTCAGAGTTATATATTGAACAGAAATATTTTTAATTTAAATCTTTTAAATATTATGTCATCCTATCATTATTATTTTTTCATTCAGATAACCCTCAGTATTGCGGCCATTGGAAATTTCTTTTTACTAAATACCATGAATAATAATGATTGATTTACAATGGCTGATACTAAACTAATTTGTCAAGTTCCGATTCGTAATGAAATTAGAATATACATAGGTACTGACAATTGAGTGTTGACTATTATTTGAAGTTCCAGCCCAGGGATTTCGAAAATGTCATTAATGTCAGGTTTTTTTTAACTTTTTTGGTAATTATGGAAATGTATTTTATGTTTTAGGACAAGCCTCAGCGACTGGGCCATTTACAGATATATATATTTTTATATATAGAACAATAATACATGCAGAGGTACGAGTCATAGAACTATAAACTAATGGACAGCGCTTACAGAGAGAAGACAGGAATACGATATACAGTGGCGGATCCAGGGGAGGGGCACAGGGGCACGTGCCCCCCCTGTCAATTTTCTATCAACAATTTTTTTTATGTTACTACGAGTATCATAAATAAAAAATTCAGTTGTAAATAAAAATAATACTACCTTTTACCTACTAGTAAAATCATTAATTAGGTACATTTAAACTGATAAAAGGAGATCAAATTCTAAAAGAGCATTTCAAATCTGCAACAAAAAATACTACCTATATTAGTAAGACGACGCAAAATGATTTAATTGATTGCTGCGGAAATGTTATAAATGATAAAATAATTCAAAAAGTTCATATTTCAAAATTTTATAGTATTTTAGCTGATGAGACGACTGACGTAAGTATTTCTGAACAATTTTCATTTTGTGTTCGGTATTTTGATTCGCACACATGCTCAATACGGGAACATTTTCTTGGATTCACAAAGGTTGAACATGTAACTGGTGAATATTTAGCTGACACCATTATACAAATAATAAAAGAAAAAAATTTAGATCTTGCTCTGCTTCGAGGACAAAGATATGATGGTGCCGCGAATATGAGTGGTGCGTTTAAAGGAGTACAATCTCGAATTGCAAGTTTACAGCCTCTTGCATTTTATACTCACTGTGCCAACCACAGATTAAATTTAGTGCTCAGTAAAGCAAGCACTGTACCTTCAATTCGCAACACAGTCGGAATAATAACAAATATTTATAACTTCTTAAGGGAATCTGCTTTAAGAACTCAACTTTTGAGTGAAAAAATTACAGAACTTTTTCCACATCAAAAAGCAGTAAAATCTAAAAAGTTGTGTGAAACACGTTGGGTCGAAAGACATGATGGAATTTTACATTTTTTGGAAATATTACCAGCTATAATAGTTACATTAGACGAATTAAGCCTTAGCAACCATACAGGAAGCAATGCACAATCTCTATCTGCAGCTATTTGTAAATTTGAATTTTTGATTTCCTTAAAAATATTAACGAAATTTTTATCCATAACACTTCCACTTTCAATGCTGTTACAGAGTATTAATATTGAGTAAACACAATCGATAGAAATGATCAAAAATGTATTAACTACAATAAGAGAAAATTCAAAAACGGAATTTAAAAACATTTTTGAGGAAACAACATTAATTGCAGGAAAAATGGACGTTGATATAAGGATTCCAAGAGTAACAAAAACACAATGTCATCGTGCAAACGCTAAGCCCCAATCAACTGATTTATCTGAATTCTACAACGTTAACTATTTTCTACCTTATTTGGATTATCTTATGTCAGAACTAAATTCACGTTTTAATGAAAATAATGATTCAGTTATTACTAATTTAAAATTAATTATTCCTAAATATTATTTTACTTATGAAACTTCAGACGATAAAATATTGAATGCGGCTAAGACATATGAAGCAGATTTACCTCATAGTATTGAAGCACTACGCGGTGAGTTAAATTTATGGAAACAATTTTGGAAAAATAAACCAGAAAAGGCTGATTCTTCAATGGAAGCTTTTAAATATGCATCTATGTTTCCTAACATTAAATGTCTTTTAACAATTCTTAGTGTGATACCTATAACAACAGCAAGTGCTGAAAGGTCATTTAGTTCTTTAAAAAGAATTAAAACTTACCTACGATCGACAATGAGCCAGGAAAGATTTAACGGCTTAGCAATGTTGCATATAAATAAAGATATTCAAGTAAAACCAGGAGAAGTACTAGATGTGTTTGCTAAAAAACATAAACAAAAACTTCAATTCGACCTATGAGGCAATATGAGAACCTATAAAAATAGTTTTACTTATTTACTTATTAATGACTACATATATGGATAAATTATTATTAAGTTCGCGTGTTCAGCTCAACCGAGACGGTCGCACACAGCAAAGTCCATCTGCACATCGATAACGTCTCTACGGTTCAACTCGTTAATAATCAAACAAATATAAGGTTAGTGAACGTTAAATAATGTAAACAACACCAAAACTTACAATGAGCGTTAATATAAAATCGCCCATAAATAGGGGCCAAAACAACTTTTTTGCTTCTAAAGCGCCAAATAACCCACACCTCAATAATAAAACAATCAGAACACCTATCAATATCCAAAAGGTCTCACCCAAAACCTCAAATCCCAAAACCAATCCAACTCCACAGCTCAACAACACATCAAGCCAAACCTCATCAAATCAAACACCTCCAAACTTAAAATCCAATGAAATCCAAATCTCATTCGCCAACGCAACAGCTAAAACGCGTAACCCAAAAAAAGAGCAAGCTATAATAATCGAAATTACTGACGACATTCAGCAACACGAATATATATATGCAATAGCTGAAATAACAAAACCGGAAAACATATTATTCATGTCACGCATATCCAAAGATAGATTCTGCATATTCCTATCATCGGTAGAGCTGGTAGACTGCGTCGTTAATCACCCAACACCAATAACTATTAACGGAAAACAAATTAAAATAAGAAAATACTTCAACCCCGACAAAAGAATAATAATATCAAACGTATGTCCAACAATCCCTAATGAAACAATCCTAAGCGAACTCAGAAACAATCCTAAGCGAACTCAGCAACAATGGCATAATCCCTACCAGTCAAATAATCCACCTCAGAGCCGGCGTTAAAAAAGAAGGATTCGCACACATCCTAAGTTTCCGAAGGCAAATGTTCATATCCACAGAAACCACCATAAATCTCCCAAACTCTATACTAATCAACCACGAAGGATCGAACCACAGAATTTTTTTCTCCAACGATTCACTTACTTGCTACATATGTAAAAAAATCGGACACACGTCCTCCAGCTGCAACGAATTCCCAGAAGCAACCATAAAAAACCAAATCATTCCAGAAAAAATAAACGACCCGCACACCTCACTACAGCAACACACACAAACAACACTCCAAGCAAGCAACACACAAATAGAACACCTATAGAGAACCCGATTAAAAACACTGAAATTCAAATCACCGATAATATGGAAACCGACCTCATATCGTTCACTGATAACAAAAGGTCCGCGCCCTCCTCTCCAACGGTTTCCTGTAACTCCGAGGAAGTCATAGCAATAGAAAACGATCAAAATACAATCGCTACCAAAACCCATAAAGACCTCACCTTAAAAAAATCCAAAGTATCACGAACCAACACACAAGCAACCGCCGAGCTTAATACATTATTAGAACCAGCAAAACAAATTTTTATCAAAAACGCCAGCAATATACCAATCGGTTTTACGCAATTCAAAGCTATAATAGAAAACGCTCCTACCTGCAACGATAAACAAGAACTATGCGACAACTATAAAATCGAACCCAACCACCTAATTAAAATAATTGAACTCGTGTACCCGGTTATCAACAGCAAAGCCATTAAAAACCGATTAACACGATTGTCAAACGCACTTTTCGAATTAGACTCATTCACATATGAAGCTAATGACAAAGCAGAACAACAACAACAATAATCACACGCAATCAAGTTAAACACCCATTAAATTCATAATGACATCTCAACACTTTAATTTAATACAGTGGAATCTCAACGGATTCTATAAAAAATACAGCGAACTTCAATTAATCATCCAAAAACACAACCCTAAAATATTATGCTTACAAGAAACCAATTTTAATGATAACTCAACAGGAAACATTCCAGCATATACAGGATACCATAAAAATCGTACAAATACACTCCGCTCCAGTGGCGGCGTATCCATCTACATCTCCGACACTCTCTTCAGTACACAAATAAACCTACAAACTAGTTTAGAAGCAATAGCGATAACAATTCACGGAAAAGAAATAATTACAGTATGCAATATATATCTACCTAACCAAACAAATTTTAACGATAATGACCTAGCCCAAATAATCAGTCAATTACCTACTCCGTTCATTATCACTGGTGATTTTAATAGCCACAACGAACTATGGGGCTCATTATCAACGGACAAACGCGGCAAATCAATAGAAAGATTATTAAAAAACGACAATCTAACCTTATTAAATACAGGAGTCAACACACGACTAAATCCTCATAATGGAAACTTCTCAGCAATCGACCTATCTTTTTCCAACTCAGCTTTAGCACAGCGAATCTCTTGGACAGTTGACACTGAAATATACAGTAGTGACCATATTCCAATTTTCATATCTATTATACCTAGGAAATGCGACACAAATGACATCCCCGGCACAAGATGGAATTTAAAACATCCAAACTGGCAACTTTTTTCAGACATTATAGAAAAAGAAATACAAATGGAAAACTCAAAAATCAACAATTCGACACCACAACAACTAATCGATTTCTTTACAAATCTAATCATAAATACCGCCGAAAAAACAATCGGCAAATGCACAAACAATAACAAACCAAAAGTACCGTGGTGGAACGATAATATAAAAACAGCAATTAAACTCAAAAACACAGCACTAAATCACTACAAAAAGACTAAAAATTTCAACGACTTCATTATTTTCAAAAAACACAGGGCCCATACTAAATACTTAATCAAAAATAGCAAAATCAACTCTTGGCAAGACTTTACATCTAATCTAAGCTTTAAAGTGGACCCTTCCAACGTCTGGAATAAAATAAAATCGTTAAAAGGTCTGAAACGCAACCACCAAATTAACATACTCAACAATGGAACCATAATCTCTCAACAAGAAGCAGCAAAACAAATAGGTGAATACTTCCAAAAAAATAGTAGTAACTCAAACAATTCAACAGAATTTAGAAAAACAAAACTCAAAGCAGAAATGACACCAATACAGTCCAAAGTTAACCAAAACAATCCACTACAAATAAAACTCAACGAAGATATTTCAATCAACGAAATACTCCATGCCATATCCAAGTGTAAAAATAAAAGCTCCGGCCCAGATGGAATACCAATCTCTTTTATACGCAACCTCCCCTCCAACGGAAAGAACCTTTTATGTCATATATACAATATTATCTGAAAAAACAACTTCTTCCCCATCAACTGGTGCAACAGTTCAATAATCCCGCTACTGAAACCAAATAAACCTAAATTCCAAGCGGATAGCTACAGACCAATCTCCCTAATTAATAATATTAGCAAAATACTCGAAAAAATAGCAAATGCAAGGCTATCATGGTACTTAGAAAAAATAAATTACTTTTCATGCTTCCAAAACGGGTTCCGAAAAAATAAATGCACAGTCGACAGCTTAGGATATATCCAAACAGAAATAAACAAAACATTCTCGGAAAATCAATCTATGAGTTTAATAAGCTTAGACATAGAAAAGGCCTATGACCGCACGTGGAAACATAGAATAATCTCAAAATTAAGCACAGTATTATGCCACGGAAACCTATTAAATTACATTAAAAATTTTTTACGATCCAGAACATTCCAAGTAAAACTAAGCAACACAATTTCAGAAACATTTTCTCAAGAAAATGGAATCCCACAAGGGTCAAGTCTATCCCCAACATTATTTTTAATAGCCATAAATGATATAATAAACTACATCACCGAACCCATCAAGTACACCCTCTTCGCAGACGACCTAAATATTTTCTTCAGAAGCCAACAAACAAACACAATCCAAACCATACTTCAAGAAAGCTTAAATAACCTAACAAAGTGGGCTTCAGAAACAGGCTTCAATTTTCCAACAAATAAATCACAGAGCATCTGCTTTACAAAAAAAAGAAATCAAAAACCTCCCACCTTTAAATTAAACGAACTAACTATTCCAAACAAAGACTCAATAAAAATTCTAGGCATTACATTCGACAAAAAATTAACATGGATACCCCACCTAAAACTCATCAAAAAAGAAACAACACAAAGAACAAATATCATAAAAATACTAGCGCACACTATATGGGGCTCCAAAAGCAAACTATTAATTCAATTACACAAAGCACTCATCCGGTCAAAACTAGAATATGGCGCAGAAGTTTACCAATCAGCCAAAAACAGAGTCTTAAAAACAATAGATCCTATACACAACACCTGTTTACGCCTAGCTATCGGAGCCTTCAAATCTAGCCCGGTAGAAAGCATCTACATTATAGCCAGTGAACCCCCTCTCTGGATCCGAAGAATACAAATAGCACTACACTACGCCGCAAGACTAACCAGAAACAACGCCGTAACACCAATACCCGAACACATCAAACAAATCATCAACAAATACAAATTAGATTTTTCAAATATATTGAAAAACACAATCATACAAACTCCCCCATGGTCAACTAAAATCAACATAAACACCGAAATAGCAGTAAATAAAAAAAAAGAAACCACTCCAGAAATTTATAAAAATCTATTCCACGAACTCAAAAATAACCTATCAGGTCAAGACATTTATACCGACGCCTCTAAAAGTGAACAAGGAGTAGGAATAGCAATCATTATAGACGAAGAAATAATAACATATAAACTACAAAAAAAATGCTCCATCTATACCGCCGAGGCCATCGCCATAACATCAGCTCTCAAACATATCGAAAACAACCCACACCAAAATTTCAATATATTCACCGACTCCCTAAGCACTATCAACAGTATCCAAAATATATTTCAAACCAACGACATCGCTACTAACATCATAAACCAAATCGAAAATCTAAAACACCAAAACAAAAATGTCCAAATAATTTGGACACCAGGACATAGCAAAATCCACGGTAACGACCTAGCCGACCAAAATGCAAAAAATGTAATAACATCTGAAGCTCCCAAACTAAAATTCAACACAATATTAGACACAAAAAAACACATAAAAACAATCACACAAAATATATGGCAAAATCACTGGCAAAACCAAAACACAAAATTACGTGAAATAAAACAAAGTATAAATCCCTGGCCACAACACGAAACATCAAGAAAAACTGAAATAATAATAAACCGATTGAGAATCGGACACAGCCACATCACACACGGATACCTTATGAAGAACCAACCGCCAACAGAATGCACCTCATGCGGAGTTACCCTCACAATAAAACACATTATAACTGAATGCCGATCAACCGAAGAAGCAAGAGAAAAACTCGACATACAAGCCAACATGTACGAAGCAATAGGACCTGACTGTCAACCCGAGAAAATCATAACATTCCTAAAGAACACCGGAATAGAAAAATTTATTTAAGCATTATATTAGTCATAAGAAACAATTCCACCCCCCCAATTATTGTAATCAAATTGTAAGCCAAAAATCAAAAAGACACTAACAAAATGTATGTAAAAAGCTAATGGCCTATGTCGCCGAAGCTACACAAAGATCAATAAAAAAAAAAAAAAAAAAAAAAAATTATTATTATATGGTGTGTGATATTATGTAATCAACATTATTATTATCATTATTATTATTATTACCAATTTTGTTTAAAAATAAGAGTATGTATTATTAATTATATCATCAAAGAATCATTATATAATTTATATGTGCCCCCCCTATCAAAATATCCAAGATCCGCCCCTAACGATATAGAGTGAACGAGAAAAGAAACAAATTAGTAACATATTTTTTACAGTTCCTTATGCGGGCTCCTTCACTGCTTTATGTTCTTTCTCTATTCTTTCTTTCTCAGTGATATGGTTATATGATCGCCTAGCATTGAGGACAGGACGAATCGCAGTGGAATGCGCTGTCCATTAGTTTACAGATATATGGTACAAGTATACAACAATACATATCAATGTTATATAGGTAAGTTGTCGCTGTTATTGCAATGAATTATACACACTAATTTCTTTGATCAGTTTTAATGTTTGCCGCCTGATGATCGTATCGTCTAGCCCTATAGTAATTGATGAGATATCTAGGTTGTTATTTTGATCTCTGTCTGCAGCTTGTCAAAGTGGAGCAATTTGGCGGTTAATTGTTGTAATTTTATAACATTAATTCAACTTAACGGCTACCGTATTAATAATATGAAATAACAATATAAATATAAAATAAAATATCCACACTGACAAACCGTCTCAGCTCAGAACCGTTTTTCGTATACAATGATATTATATCATTGAATTCAAATTTAATACCATCCATTATGCAGTGACCCACTAACCTACTGTACGGCAGAGCGACATCCACTTACCCACCCTTTTTTATTTTATTAATATTGTAGGATATAATATATTTGAGCGTATATAAACAAAGATATTATAAAATATAAACATATCAGATTCTGTTGTTTTTTTTAATAATAACGGTTGATTCAATATTAACAAGTATTATTGTTACTATCCCACGTAAAACTTAATTATAAAGTTATTTTAAACATTTGCATATAAAAGTAACTCAACATTGACTTTACGGTCTTATTTTTATCATTTGTTTGTATCTAATAACACAAAAGTTTTTGATGAAATCAGAACAAACCAATATTGGAACAACATATTATATTATATGCCTACAAGGAGCGGCGGATTGGCCCACCGGGAAAGTTCCGAGTGAGCCGATCCTCATATAAAAAACTCTTGGCCGATGTTCATGGATTACAAATAATTTTATAATATTTAACTGCGTGTCTACGTTGTTTATTGTCGTTTACTCGTAATTCGTATCATGATTTTGAGTGTAATTTTGGCTGCATTAAGTAGTTATGGATGAATAAGTTAACATTTTATTTTAAACCATCAACATCCCCCAATCGGAAATGTATGTCTTACGTGCCGACATACACAAAGGGTGGGACACAGTAATGCGCCTGTACTGCCCACCCAACAGTTGGCTAGCCCTTACGACAGTAGTTCCCAAATCCCAAATCCCAACCAGCGGTGGTCTCATTTCAAGTGGTCCGCAAAGAATGTGTTTGTCATGACTCTCAATTTTTTAACTTAAAAATTGAAGAATAAAAAAAAAACTGTTCCTAATTTTTCCGTTATAATATGTACGTTAATTGTTAATGGCTCGCAGTCTATAGATAGTATATTATAATATACAGCACGATCGTTAACGATTTATGTACTGTTCATGTATATACGATGTATTATATCAATCGTTACAATATTAAATACCAAAATTTGAATTTGTATTACGGTTTTTTTTTACTAAATTAGTCGTTAAAAAGTTAAAATATTTTTCCATGATAACTGTATTTCTGATTTTTATTAAGCACCTGCTTATAAAAAACAAATGTTATAGAAGTATAGTGGGAGAGTGTAAAATTTAAGTCGTGTTCCGTCACGGTGGAAAATTTACAAAAGTG
The DNA here is from genome assembly GCA_027563435.1 of Nasonovia ribisnigri. Lineage (NCBI taxonomy): Eukaryota > Metazoa > Arthropoda > Insecta > Hemiptera > Aphididae > Nasonovia > Nasonovia ribisnigri. The sequence goes on along the minus strand of JANEHU010004122.1, from coordinate 179,556 downwards.
GTCCGTGTCTCTTATTGAGTTAGGAACCACTGCCTTACGCACACAGCTCTGGCCAAAATTGTATAATAAGTTCTGCACTAGTACAGGGAAACTAGTATTGGCATGCTACGGGTGCCGAATGAATAGTGAGCAAGGGCCAGCCAGTGTATCTTAAAGTTGTGGCAAGCGTTGCAGGCTGATAACTGGCATATTACGAGGTCGATAACATAATTATAAAACGATTAATTAATCTGTGCACCTATCAGACCTATTAGCAGCCCCTATTTTTTAGTGAACCCCGACACAAAGTGCATAGTCCGAAATTGGGAGTGTTCACTACTGATTTGAGAAGTGTGTACTAATAAACATGACTACTGGCTAAATAGGTTAATATAGAGTTATATACTGTATAGTATATACATCAACATACACAATACAATTAAACATTATTGAATTATTAAAAAAGATAATCTTTTATGATACCAAAAATAAATTGTTTTCAATTACATTTTACCAAATTGATATTTACTTTGAATTGTGAATAGTGAACACGACGGATACCTACTATCGTGAATGAGACTAGACGTGATATTTTTTTCAAAATTGTATCAATAATGTATAATGTACCCACATTACCATTTACCAATGTATATAATATATATGAACAAAATAATAGGTAATAGGTATTATTAACTGATTACTACGATTAAATAAGTAAAAATAAAAATAAAAATTACTGACGAAGAAATTAAAAATGTATCACAATAAGATAGATATGTTGAGAATTTGAACTGATCCATTTCGTTACAACGTACAAAAAAGCTGCTGTATCCCACAGTTGAAAGATAAAAGAAGTTTTAAAAATGCTGTTGAATTATTACAAAGGTTGGAAACCTTTAACTATTTCTGTGATATGACTTTAATTCTCTTAAAATTATAAAAAGTTACTGTATAATGTAATATTATGTATTATTTTAATTTTTTTTTTTTTTTTTGAGTAATTTTGATGCATGTATCGTAACTGCCAAACCGCATTCAGCGATAGATTAGTATCACACTATAATATTCTGAAAACTAGCGGAAGGTCGTCGCGATTACCAGAAATTATAATCACTTTATATTAAATTGAATGCAAGGATATTGATTCCTGTCTAACAAAAGGCTTGAGTGATAAAGCGTACATTAAACGATTTTTTAGAGAATACAAAGATAAAGCCACTATGCTTAGAGGAGTAGATGGTAAAATAATCACTGAAGGAAAAAAAAGTTAGAAATATGGAAACAATATATTGAAAAGTTATATGGAAATGATAATATACATGCGGGACAATGGGCCATAGAAGAAGAAGATGCAGAGCAGGAAAATATAGGACAACCCATTTTGAAAGAGGAATTTGAGACAGCACTTAATGAGTTGAAACACAACAAAGCTACAGGCATAGACAACATAAGTGGAGAAATGTTAAAAGTATTGGAAGGCCAAGGAAAGGAAATATTATTCAAAATAATATATGATGCATATGAAAAAGGGCTAGTTCCCAAAGATTTGGAGAAGTGCCTAATGATACCATTACCGGAAAAAAAGAAATCAGAAAAATGTGAAGATCATAAAACCATAAGTCTAATAACACATGCATCAAAAATATTAACAAAGATGATTCACAAAAGAATAGAAGCAAAAATAAGTGTCAATAATCTAGAGGAAGACCAATTTGGTTTTAGGAGGAATAGGGGAACCAGGGAGGCTATACTATGCTTAAGGATGATCATGGAAAAGATGTATAGAGTAAACAAGCCTATGTATATAGAGTTCATTGACTTAGAAAAAGCTTTCGACAACGTCAATTGGGAAATATTATTCAATATTATGAAAACCATAAATATCGATATTAAAGACAGAAGAATTGTTCATAAGTTATATTTAAATGAAAAGGCTGTGATAACAGATAAAAGAAGCAAATCATGGGAAGAAGCAAATATTGAAAAAGGAGTTAGACAAGGGTGTAACTTATCACCAACACTATTTAATCTGTACATTGAAAATACTCTTAAGCAATTAAGGGAAGACGAAATTGGAGGAATTAAAATTAATGGTATGCTAGTACAAATGTTGCGCTTTGCATACGACATAGCATTGATTGCGGAAAGTGAAGAAGCTTTAGGCAACATGTTAACAAAAATGAATGATAGCTGTAAAGAATACAAAATGAAAATAAATAAGAGCAAGACAAAAATATTAATATGCAGCAAGCAGGAATTGCTCTCGAACATAACGATTGAAAATAAGAAGCTGGAAACTGTTCAATGTTTTACATATTTAGGAAGCAAAATTATATAATGTATGAGTTCGGCTTTTCTATGAAACTCATATCACTGACAAAAATGTGTATGAACGGAACAAGATATCAAGTTAGAGTGGATTGAACATTGTCCGAAGAATTTTAAGTGATAACAGGACTCAAGCAGGGTGACGCACTATCGCCAATACTTTTCAACATAGCATTAGAAAAAGTAATACACAGTGTACAAAGTAATAAACTCGGAATTAATATTGGCAAAACCACGCTAGATGTACTAGGTTTTGCAGACGATCTGAATTTAGTAGGAGAAAACAAGGAAATGATTGTGCGAAATACCAAAACACTCATACAGAAAGCAAAAAAGATTGGTCTAGAAATAAATGAGGACAAAACAACAGTAATGGAAACATTGCCCGAAAAAGATGAGGAAGACCTTACAGTAGATAATTACGTATTTGAGAAAGCACATAGCTTCAAATACCTAGGTGTAACAATCACTGGTAATAATGACTGGAACACTGAAATAACTAGTCGCTTGCTCAAAGCGGAAAGGACTTTCTTCTCACTAATAAAATTTTTTAAATCGAAACTATTCTCTAGATGAACAAAAGTACGACTGTATATGAGCATTGTAAGACAAACGCTAACCTATGGATGTGAAGTATGGCCGACGACAGTACAAATCGAACAAAAACTCAGAAGTTTTGAGAATAGAGTTTTAAGAACAATATGTGGACCGTTTTTTGATACCGAGATAAACAGGTGGCGTAGACGAAAAAACAAAGAAATAAGAGAAATCACCAAAGTACCTCCCATAACAAGTTATATAAAGGGACAGAGAATACAATGGTTTGGACACGCAATGAGACGAGAGGAAACAAATGAAGTCAGAGCAACAATTGAATACAAGCCAGCAGGCAGAAGACCCAGAGGCAGACCGAAGAAACGATGGATGGATGGAATGCAACAAGATCTAGAGAGGTTAGAAGTAACAGAGTGGGAGGAAAGGATACAGGATCGTGATTATTGGAGAACAGTGACGGTGGCAGCCAAAACTCTTACAGAGTTGTGAAGGCACAGAAGAAGAAGAAGAAGGAAGCAAAATAACACATGATGGAAGAAGCGAATGGACATAAAGAGTAGAATAGCACAAGCAAAACAGATATTTTACAAAAATAAGCACCTATTAACGGCAAACACTGTTAGCTTAAACACCAGGAAAAATCTTATAAAGAGTTTTGTATGGAGTATAGCCCTCTATGGGGCAGAAACATGGACGATAGGTACTAAAAGCGGAAAGAAAAAAGATTGAAGCATTTGAAACATGGTGTTGGAGAAGAGCGCTGAAAATTTCTTGGACAGAGAAAGTTAGAAATGAAGAAGTATACCTAAGAATGAACGAACAAAAAGCAATATGGAAGACAATTAAAGAAAGGAGGAAAAAATGGATCGGACATATTATGAGAAATAATGAATGGATAACGATAATAATAGAAAGAAAAATAGAAGGAAAAGCTGGAAAAGGTAGACCAAGAACATCATTTATGAAACAGATCATAGACGATATAGGGAAAACCAACTATAAGGAACTAAAAGTAGCTGTAATGGATAGGGATAAGTGGAGAGCCATCAGTTATTTAACCAAACTAAGGATTGAAAAAAAAAAAAAATGTGTAATATTTAAAATGTTGATCCTTATTGAACTGTTATAAAATGTTATTTCATTTAGCTAGTCTAAGCAAGACAGATTATTGAGAATCATTTACTAATATCAATTAATTTTAAAATAAATATACAAACGTATAACATATAATATATTAGATAATTAGATTTTATAAAATTTGTTTTAATATTTTATATTTAAGCGGAGATATTATGAATGTATCGATTTTGGAATGATGTTTACAAAAAAATTTTGGAAGTGTCTACATAATTGAGGCAGTAAAATAAATGGTTTTATTTTCTATTTCAACATCTTTTCTGGTAGGAAAATGAATCTAGTTGGTAATTTGGGTGTCGGTCCTAGCGACGATTGATCATAAACAAGTTACGTATACTCACTTGTTAATTGTATATTACATTAAATTAAAATATAAATAGGAAAATTTCTAAATAAAAAAATTGTCTATGGAAAATTATTATTAATTATTATAATATTTTGGGTGGGCCTGTCCACGGTAATTTTCTGGACCGAAATGTTAAGCCAATCCACCGCTGCCTACAAGACACATTTGGATACACATCATGTACGCGTGATCTACAATAGTGGTGTACTTTATATGAGACATTTTTTCCAAATCGATTAATATCAGTTATATTTTTTGATTATAATAACACACCCCCCCCCCCCAAAAAAAAAAAAAATTTGTACGCCACTGAGCGTATTAAAGTATTATTGCCTATTGGGAGTTGAGTCAAATTCTTTCTTGCCAGAAATTAACAACTTCTATTCCGTCCTTGGTCCCTGACATGATGTCATCCATAATACTAGAAGTTAAGCAGTCTGGACAATTTATTAAGTGAGTCGTAGTCTGAACTTGTCCCACACCACAAATTGTATATTCATCAGAAATAAGATCCCATTTTGCCTGATTTTGCTTGAACCACCTGCTCTTAATTTGGTTATTATTTTCAACATTGGTATGTAATATTATTTAATTTACTTAATCACTTAATTAATAGGGAGATCAAGATGTTGAAAACAATCTGAGTAACTATAACCAGATTTAAGTCAATAGTATATTAGTATGTATAATGTATATTTTTTTTTTGAATGAACATATTATATATTATATACTGTTATTGTGTACTAGGTATGCATTATACAATGACACCTACGACCTACATCAGTTTGTGTATATAATGAATTATGATTGTATATTATAACTGTCTTTAAAATATATAATGCAATATTTTGTGGAAAAAAACAAAATAAAACATATGACATATTATAAATAAAATTTGAACCTCTCAAGCTGAAATAAATATGTAATAAGATAATTAAAAAATAAAAATTATAGGAATTGCTTTGCTGCATAGTAGGTGGATCTCTGAAAAATTGATACTACACAAATTGAAGTAGAATAAAATGCTACCACAAGGAAAATTGTGAATATCTATTTATATTTTTGGGAGAATTTGATCTCCTCATTTTAGCCTCCATGGGTTTTTCAGGTTTTTCCTTGTTTACATTTTTAACAGAGTTGAATAAGTTTCCATTAAATATATAATATTGTATATTCCCAGTGCAATTATAGTATCCTACTATGAACTAATATTTTACATTTTATTAAAAACGGTTTTATTTTTTAAAATCCAGATTAAATTAATCATAACATAATATGATTAAAATATCAACATGAATATTTTTTTTAATATCACAAAATTATTATCATTTAAGTTCTACACACAAAAACAAATAATAATAATAATAAAGAAATAGGAGGGAAATGTAAATAAAATCTTTTTTTACATGGAGACGACAATGACCACTTACTAAAATAAACAACAATATTTTACATTTTTATGTGTACAGAAATACAGCATATAAGAGAAATTCAAAGAAAATACACATTAAAAATGAACATTCAAGAAATGATCAAATCTATTTACATAATATTACATCAGAATTGTACTAAAAATATTTATATAATGTTATGTATAAAAATAAAATATTTACAATTAGTGTTCAGTAATAGAGTCCTAATAATAAGAATTAATAACATATTTTGGTACAAGACAAATTAAAAAACTAATTTAAATGGTCAAAAAACATTTTTAACAGTAGCCATTATATAGATGTATTTTTTTAAATTCAAGATAATAAGTATAGTTTTAAATACTTGAATACTTATATAAAAACAAAACATGGCTAGGAATTGTTTCGAGGTCTACGTTCATAGTCTCTCCTATATTCTGATACAGGTGGATGCCAATCAGTAGAAACACTATATTGAGGTAAGCCCATATACGATGCAGAACCTGAGCGGCTATACAATTCGGGAGCATAGAAACTAGCTGCAGCAGCTTGTCCATATGCAGCATAGGCTTGTTGTTGATATCTGCAGAAAAAAAATTTGAATTGATGTTAACTTATTATTAAGTCATATTATCATAATTCTATGCATATTATAGGCTATACAAACCTAATTTTATCATACATTCGCATATCAGAATCGATCTCCCTTTCTCTTTCCCTGAAGGCCGGTCGACTGCGATAACTATTGTCATACCTTTCTCGCCTGGTGTTAGAGTCACGACTAGATGAAAACCTAACAGTATATTATCACACATAAAAATCATAGGAAAAAAATTACTATTAATAAATTAAAATAAATTAACCTTCTATTATCACTTCGAGTATCACTTCGAATATCACTTCGAGTATCGCTTCGAATATCACTCCGAGTATCGCTTCGAATATCACTCCGAGTATCATTTCGATTATCACTCCTAGAATAGGGTGCACTTCTATTTCTATGATGATTATAATTTGTATCATAACGATTACTGCTTTGATCGTATGACCTTGTAGCATTGGAAGAATTACTAGAACTCGGAGGTGTAGTTAAAACAGAAGTTGGAGTGGTTAACAAAACACCTGAATTACTGTTTGAATTTATCTTTTTTTTGTTTGATTTTTCTAAATCATCACAATCACGTTTTCGTTTTAATGAATCTTCAGAATCCATCTGCTAAATTTAAATTTAAAAATTTGTTTTTAACAATAATTGTCAATTTATTCAAAAAAAGTGTTTATTATTTTAATATTATTATTATTAATTTATAGTAAAAACTTACATTTTTTGGGAGTTTTTTATCTTCTTTAGATTTATCTCTAATTTTATCTTTGTTTTTATTTCTATCTTTTACTTTGTTATCTTTTTCAAGTTTTTCAGTTGTATGTAATCCTCGCCGATAAATTTTTAGCAGTTTTTTAGAATCAAATTCGGTAAACTTTGAGACGAAAAACCACAAATTGCTGTTAAATTTAATAATTAGCATTTAGTATTAATCTAAACAATTATTAATTGATAGAATAAATATACTAAACCTTCTCCATTCTCTTATTTTATCTGGGTCCTTAAATTCTTCTAAGCATTTACCAATGTGTGATCCAATTTCTATTAAACATTCTTGCATATGATTTACATAGCGTAGTTCATTTTTCTTTTCTTCTGGATCATCTAAAGCTTTCAACACTTTCTTCACTGGCCTCATTTTTTCTTTACACTGTAAAAAAAATAGATACATAATAGTTAACTAGTTATTGATTAAAATGATCTTGGTTATTCTATGCAATATTATTATAATTCACAACACATATTTTTAAGCAAATAGTTGATTTTGGAATGGCAAAATGAGATGGCTCTAAAATAGAACTTTTCTTTCCAGCATTAATGTATAATAATATTGACTTAAAAGTAAACAAAGTGTGCTGACATCCTATAAATGCATATTACTTATGTTAGTATATAAAATATACAGAAAGAAAAAATAAATTCACCTCTAAAAATTTTTCTTTTGGCAACTCAACAATGTCATCCACATTTACAGCCTTAGGTTCACTATTAGCAGTGAAATGCATTGGACCTGTTTTAGCGACAACTTTACGTTTTTTTTCTTTTTTTGGTGAACTAGTCAATCCAGATTTTGCATTGATTAAATCTTTTTTGGTTTTTAATTTGTCTTCATGATTAGTACCACTATCAATTTTTTTTTTATTTCCATTTTCATTATCAGTACTATCATCGTCAATTATTTCTCTTGATTTTCCTTCTTTTGCCTTTCGTGTCTTCTTAGGTTTTGGGTCACCTTTAACTACTACTTGATTTTTTTTCAACATCTTCAGTAGATATTCAGAACGAGCTAATAAATGTTTAGCCTGTGGTTTTTTATCTTCATTGGATAATATTTTGTCACTGAGGCCTAATGCAGTATCAATTTTAATTGCTTCCCATGAACCTAAGCCATAAAGATAAATTCCTATTAATAGTTTAGAATCATCAGTTATATCCCAATCAAAATCAAAATTAGCTGATTTGACACGTTTCAGATCTAAAGTGAACTTAGATCTTTCTTCTTCATCTGATGGTATTATATCATCCAAAACATCCAATTCTTCACTACAAGCTAATACACTTTTAGCATTCACTGCCACACCACCAAGTTTTATTGAAGGTCCCCTATTTCTTTTTTTAACACCATCTTCATTAGTAGCATCAGATTCTTTTTCTGTGTGCTCACTATTACATGCTTCATTACAACGATCATATAACATTTGAACTAATTTTTTTAATTCTGATTTAGGCTTCTCTTGAAGATCTGCATCGCCTGCTACAGCATCAATACGTTTCATAGGATTAGGAAAACGTTTACAACTTTTAATAAATTTTCGAATCTGAAAAAATGTAATTGAATAAATAACTAATTATTTTTGGAAAAAACATATTAATAATAATATAATACAATATATTTTTATATACTTCTGCATCGGTGAAACCTTTAACTATTTCTTTGGTTCCAACACGTGGTCTTCCACGTTTTCGTGGCTGATCTTCGTCACTGCCATCATAGCTAGAATCATCAGATTCATCTTTCTTAGATTTTTCACTTTTTCCTTCTCCTTGATTCACTTTTTGTAATGTTTTTCTACTTCTAGGAGGTAAATAAAGATCTTCCATTTCTTTTGCCTTTTCTTCATCCTCAACTTTTTTTCTTAATGTTTCAGGTATTATTTCTTCCTAAAATAATCAAAATAAAAATTAACTTTTGGACTCAATTAATTACTATCTATTATTTTTTAATACCCATTCTTTGTTTTCTTGTTCATTTTGAGCACTAGGTGACTTATCAGCAATATCTTTTTCTTCATCAAAAGTAAAACTAGCCACTTTAAAGGCAGATAAAAGTTCATCACCTACAGTTGTTGGAGCTTCATCTCGTGTCTCAGCTCTTCTCAAAATGTCATCAATATCACACTAAAAAAAAATAATTGAAGTATTTACTATATTAAAATATTTATAATTATTTCAAATTTGTATTAATATCTTACTATAGGTTCTTCATCAGCTCCAGGATCATCTTTAAATAGTTCTTCTGCACCAAATTTTAATATAGCTGTAAGCTCGTCTTTATTAAAAGGAATTGATGCATTTTTTGCTTTTTTGTCTAAAACTGTACGACCAGTAGTATCCATTCGTTGAATTACCAAATGATCCAGAACCATTTTCTGCTTTGCTCTTTCTACAATGTCTTCTTCAACTGACCCTTTTGTAACCAGTCGATAAATATTAACTTGATTCTTCTGTCCAATCCTGTGAGCACGTGCCTGGGCTTGTAAATCATTTTGAGGATTCCAGTCCGAATCAAATATAATAACTGTATCTGCTGTGGCTAAATTAATACCAAGTCCACCAGCTCGAGTTGATAATAGAAAACAAAAATCTTGAGATCCCTCAGCATTAAAATGTTCCAGAGCTTGTCTTCTTATATCACCTTTAATGCTGCCATCAAGTCTTTGAAATGGTAAATGCCGATAACTTAGATATTCAGCAAGAATATCTAGCATACGAACCATCTGAGAGAAAATCAATACTCGGTGGCCAGTTTCTCTCAGACGTACTAATAACTTATCAAGTAGCATAAGTTTTCCAGAACCTCGTAATAAACCCTAAAAAGAAATGCAAATATTTGTATACAATTTTTAAATTGATTTAAGTAAATTATAATCACCTGAAGATTATCATCAGCTGTGTTTTCATTCTCCTGGGGTTTAGTCAACAGAGCATGATTACAGCACTTTTTTAATTCTATCATAATATTTAAAAACGTTGTTGATGATCCCTTAGATCCTTTTCTTAAAGCATTATAATTTTTGGTTAAAATCCATTTGTAATATTTTCTTTGTACAGGAGTCATTTCTACCCTTAAAATTTGTTCAACCTATTAAGCAAAAAATGATAAATTTAACAGTCATCATTACTTAGTGGAAAAATATATGATTTTTTAGTATAAATATTCAATAATCATCACTAATATAAAAAGAATAAACTCTTGTAATCATACTTTGGCTGGTAATGACTTTTCTACATCTTTTTTAACACGCCTTAAAATATATGGTTCAAGTTGTCTATGAAGTTTTGTATAACCTTTACTAGCCGCATTGTCATGCATATGCTCAAACTCTTCCCAGTTATCAAATCTATTCAATAAAATAATGCATAAAATATTTTTAAATTAAAAATTTAAGAAAACTACTCACTTTCCAGGCATAATAAAATGCAACAATGCCCACAGTTCTTTTAAACTGTTTTGCAAAGGGGTTCCTGTTATAAGTAACCTCTGATTAGTATCAAAACCTTGAAGAGCTTTATACAAAAGGGAATCATCATTTTTTAAACGATGTGCTTCATCAACCATTAAAACAGCCCAACTAAGACTGTTTAATAGCAAACTATCTTTAAGAACAATTTCATATGTAGTAAGAATAGCATTAAATTTTAATCTTTTAGAACTCTCAAAACACCACTCCGTTTCACGTATCTATAAAACATAATAAAATTATACATGAGGTATATAAGATAGATAAATAAGCACAAATACATGGGGAGTGGATAAAAACTTAAATACTTGGATTTCTATTTTTTTTTCAATGTTGTTTACTAACATGATTAACATAAAAATACATTTTTAAATTACTCACTATGTTACGAGATTCAACATCTCCAATATACGTTACAATGTTTATATCAGGCGCCCATAAACTGAACTCGCGTTGCCATGAGGGCATAGTTGATAAAGGAACAACAACTAGGAATGGACCATGCATTTGGTAATTGTGAAATAAATAATACAGAAAACATATAGTTTGAATAGTTTTTCCAAGACCCATTTCATCAGCAAGAATTACAGAATTGTCTTTACACCATGAATGAATAAGCCAATTCACACCATGTAATTGGTAATCTCGAAGTATCAGTTTCTAAACAATAATTCATTTAAAAACAATTATACACATCTATTGCCTTTGAAATTGTTAAATCAATAAACAAACCTCATCATAACCACCAAAATATTCAGGTTCTTCAGTAAGTTGAACAAATTTTGGACGATATTTTAAAGCTTTACATGCTTTAGATGGTGTTCTTTTTGAACCCTCACGATCTCTGAATTCTTTTATTTTTTGAGGCCACTTACGTTCAATTAATGATGCTACTTCCCATGTTGCATCACTATAAGGCAAAGATTGCCATTTAACATAATACTCTTTTTGTGCTGGATTTTTAGATTCTCCTGTAAATATATGTTTATTAATACAATTCTTTTAATAAATATAAGAAATTAAACTATAAAACTATTACTATATAGTATACTCAGAAAATACTAACTTACACTCTTAAATTAATATTGTGAGTTTATTAACGAAATGTATGTCAATACTATTTGTTTAATTTCAATAATTTCAAATTTGCCAAAAAAAGGTTTCATAATATATCAATATTCAATAGATATTTCTAATAGCTCTCTAATATCACATAAATCATTATATCTGTAACATACTATATAGTAATAAAATTAATACCTATTATTCTTTCAACAATATTGTAGCTTTTTAATAAATCTTGTTGAAGTTCAAGTTGACATTCATAATATTCAGAATCTTCAGGTGTCATTTGATTACGCCATGCACTGATAGAATCTTCACGTTTCACAAAGTTATCAATTTTCTTAAGCCCTTTAACTTTTTGGGCCAAAAGTGAATTCATAGACTCCCAAGTATTATGAATATGTGACCAGCCCTTCCATTTTATTAGAAACTGAGTCTCTTTATCACTGGGATCACACTCAATATTAGGATCTCCTTTCTCTTCAACTGCATAAATAGTTGTTACATCTCCTATAACACCTTTTTTGCCTTGTCTTCGAGCCAAAACTTTTTCAATTGTTTCAGAAGTGTCAGGTGGTTCTTCTTTTTCTTCAACCTCCTCTCTTTCCAAATAATCATCACTATCACTTTTTTCACTTTCTTCTTTATAACTAACTGCCACGGGTCTTCGACGTGCATTTCTTTAAAAAATAATTTAAAATTTTTTAATTTAAAACCACAGTAATAACTTAATACTTATTGCGTACCTAGATTTACTAGCATCTTCATCATCACTGTTGGCACTGTAGCTGTTATCTTTTCTTTTATAACGTGGATTTTGTTTGGTTGTAGGACGTCTTGTAGGTTGTTTTTGACGTCTTAATGCAGCTAATGATTTACTACGAGGTATTTCTTCTTTATCGGTTTCAGAATCATAATCTGAGCTATCACTTTTCCACTTTCTAATTGTAAAATAAATTTTACTTAGAAATGTTAAATGTCTATAAAGTTTAATTCAAAACAATATAACAATAAGAAATCTTACGTATTTTTTGTGACTCGCGAACTATAATCACTTGATTCATCGCTCTCACTAAGTTTTGATGATGGTTTAGTCACACGTTTAGGTCGCTCTGAAGGACTATATTCATCAGTTGATTGTTCAGAACTGTTAGCTCCTTGAGACGCTTTTACGCTGTGTTCAGATTGACTAAAAAAATTTCATTAAAAATTTACAAAAAGAAAAAAAAATTTTATTTATAACACTAAAATATATTTTTGTACATTTTTTATGATTTAAAATAAAATTTTATCATTGTTTATTAATGATAAGCTACTGTAGTAGTATTTGGTTTCTGGAAACACCAGCACCATAGGTAGGTTATATATCACGTTACTATCAAATTGCATTATTACCCAAATACCAGCGGAATTCTTGAATTATTCAGAAAGCATAGAAATAAAATAGACGATAATATACATTATTTTCACTACCCAGTTTGCTTTGATAAATTCAAGGTCCCCTTGCCACACCCTTACTTAAGGGTCTACTTAAATAGATAATGAAAATAATATATTTGGCGGTCCTGTTAAAAACTCCAACATAGCTACATTATGACGGTATAACTGAATTCATATGGTGAAATACCAAAATGGCAAAAATAAAATAACTTTAAATTGTATCTACCCATAATGATACTAACTTCAATATACTTATATGATTGATACTTAGTGACAATTGAATGACTATAAATTTGACCGATTTGTTAAAAAAATTGTGGTTATAATAGGTAAAAGGGAAATGTTTTTAAGAGCCAGTGTTGTAAAAAATACTGGTCAAAAGTATTTTAGTACATAATCTTCAAAAAATACATTTCAGATACCTATTACTTAAATTAATGTTTGATTAGGTATTTGACAATAACTCAAATATTTAAAAAAAAAGTATTTGACTATTTGAGGTTAAATAGGTACCTATTTTTTTTTTTTTTAATTTTATATATTATTATACATATTTTCCCTTTTATTTGAGTCTGTAAAGCTGAGCTAAGGTGCTTTTCACAACTAAATTTTTCATATTTATTAATTATATACGAGTTAGTAGTTATAGATAATTACTATTTGTAATTTGTAACAGTGAAGTAGCAAGGATTTTTCTTTAGTGGGGCCAGTGAGGGTGGGTAGGAAATGATAATGTGCTTACACAGAGTTAGTCTAACTAGTGTCTCCCATAAGTTAAGCAATCTGATGTCAAAATTTTACTTTAGGTTTCGGTTCTTCTGCAGCTATACAAATTTGTATCTGCAGTAACTTTCACAGATCATAGAAATAATTTTTTATTTTTCATACAATTTTAGGAAGGCTATAGCCCCTCAAACTAGTTACGCCACTAATTTGTAATATTATAAACATAAGATATAGACTGTAAATTATAAAATCTTGAAACTTGTTACATCTTTTTTTATTATTTATTATTTATTGACTAATAACTTACTTATAGCCTAAAGGCTACAATCAATAATATTAAAAGCTATGTTAAATTAATAATTCATTAAGAAGAACCTGAACATTTATTAAATTATAACGTATCAATTGTAATCCCAGAAAAGCCATAACTGATTTGTATAATTAGCCTCGAATTGAATATATCTAATCTACCTATATACTATTTATTATTAAGATGTATAAGGTTTTGGATTTTGTAGTGATCGTTTTTCATCTATATACAATTAATAGTATATAAGTAGTTCCAAATATCAAAAACTAACAATCAGGAAAAATATATTTAATGGAAAATATTCAATACAATTAAATAGTATTTAAAATACCAATACTCAATTACTTTAAAACACTGAATGAAAGCATTCCACATCAGAATTGCATTACGTTTTTCAGAACTATAACTATAATCATGTAGTTGTCATAAAATGCACTTTGTGCAGGAATTAATACTTCATTTTGATTTAGTTCTGCTGTATATCATTTACCTCAACACAAGCCATGCTTAATAGGGTAAATTAGACATTAATTTGTTCACGTAAAATTGTATTTTTTCTGTTACTCTTAATTAACGAAATTGTATAAGAATATTATTTTATTTACAATAATATAATAATAACAGTATGTGTATAATATGTACAGTGTATTGTGTTATAATAACAATTTATAAAAATAATAGAAAAAAATTACATAATATGTAGCAATATGTAGTATGTAGGTATAATGTATAATATACTAGAAACTTAAAATGTGACAACTTTAACCTAATTGAGGTAAATGAGGTTACTTATAGATGTATTATTATAATTAATTTTAAAATATAATTACCTCTACTCTCTATCCCAATTAAGTTAACTAGCTTTTGTGCATACAGAAAGAGTCACCAGAACATTCAGACCCAAACTTGGGTCCAAGGGGGTACAATGCTAGGTACCTTGTGATTGAACACAGATTGTCGGAGACCGACGTTACTCCATGTTTAAGCCGGCAATCACCATTCTGAAGGTAAGGGCTGCGCGGTGGAGACTAGTTTTTGGTTAGGTGGGATAAATTAAATGGAATGGAGTAAAATATAACTTTTGAGAACAATATATATTTTTTTTTAAAAATCCATGTGAATAAGTAAATATAGTATTTACAAAATATGCTGGATGATTATTTTAACGGTAACTCATTATTTCATAAAAAATTAACGTTGATGGAAATATTTTTTTATGTACCTATTATTATTTATCATTATTATATTAGGTATTAACTAAAATTTATTTACGAAACATTAAAAAAAAAAATTTTATTTTTTTATTTAAATTTTTAAGATATTTGTATTCAACAAGTAGTTCAAGAAGTTAGGACGTTTTTAGGAAGTTTATATAAATGAAGTAGTGGATAACATTGTTTGGGTCATTACCCCTGTGCTACTCCACTATACTCAACAAAATTGTAAATATTTATAACTTATAAGTAATAAGAAAATACGTAATGCTTAAAACTAGGGCTTTAGTAATACACATTCAATTGTAAACAAAATAATAAATCTGTTTGGTATGGTATAAAAGCAGTTGCATTAAACTTAAATTTGCATATTTTTGTTGATTAAATTTCTTATATTACCCATTATAATTGTTCTTAAATTTTATATTTCAATAAATATTTATAAAAATACGTTGCCCATTTATAAACCTACAAATATGAAATGTGTATATCTAATGTGAAAACATCTAATAATATAATTTACATTAACGGCGTTCATACTTAAATGTTTCTACAACCAATATTGTTGTTAAATATGTATCATAATTTTGAATAAATAACAACATGTTTTAACACATTTGATTGTGATTAAGGCATATGTGCATGAATTTCTTAAAGTTTTGATCTTGTAAATATTTTAACCTAATTTACTACTAAATCACTTGTTCAAAATTCAATAATTATACATCAAAATACTCCCCAATATTTTGCTTTAGAATATTAAATCAAAAATGTAAAAATATTTAAGTAAAACAGTAAACACAATATTTTTATTATGATTTTCTTTGATAGGAATTATTAGGCTAAATAGGTAAAACCAAAAATTTAAAAAAAATTTCCAAAAATGATAGTTTTTGAGATAATCAGTTAATCTAAAAAACAATCACCAAAGGGTGACACCTAATCATAATTTGATTGCCGCAAAATAATATTGAGCACCATTAATTTGTAATAATTTAAAATAACTTTAATGCATATTTAACCAGTATCCATAAGTATGTTTACATACAACTGTCTAATTTAATATTTTGTATAACTGAACTTACCTTTCAGAACTTGACGATGATGATGAACCTGAATTATTTTCATTATTTTGATCAGAGTCTGAAGATTCTTCTTCTGATACATTCTGCAATTTAAATCTCATACTATAGATAGATGACAACATATGGTACCACCTACCAAGTCATCAAACCAACTGTTCATCATTGTTCATATTTTAAATAATTAAAAATTTATAATTTATCATAGTAGATATTTTTAAAATTATTTTTTCAACATCATAATTTCATACGCATATTTTCAACTTATCTGCATTCAAACATTGAACCAACCTAACCTAGATGAGCTCGTAAATGTTTTTATTTTATTTATATTTGTTTACTATATAACAATTAACCATAACTATTATTAGATACGATTATTTAATATTCTAAGAATATCAATAGGCACCTTTAAATTTACAAAAATAGATACTACACAATGCTGATTAATTATTTTAAATTATTTAAAGTTTTTGAGGAAAACTATGTAAAATACTATACTTTAAAAATTATGGAATAAGCCAAAATTAATCTGTACCAAATTTTAATTCTTTTTAAAATTAATATATATTATATAAATATGTTGGATTACCAAGTCATATAATACAAATAATTTACAATACATTTTTTTTATAATATACTATATTATGTGTGTTTTTAAAATACTATATTAATTGACTCAAAATAAAGGATGAAATTATGGATTGTACATAATCTTTCTACTTTAATTCAAAATAAATAGAACATCTTCTAAATAAATAAATAGATATAAATTAAATTATAAACATAATAAAGCAACAGGAAAAAATATGGAAAAATAAAACACTTACCTCTATGAAAATCTAGGATATAATATATTATGTGATTTGTGCTCTACTAAAAGAGAAACTCAACTATCTTCACTTAAATTGAAATTAATTGAAGTCAAATATAACTCCAGTAATCTAACATTAGACTATTAATTTATCATCAGTCACTTATTGATTATAAAGCAAATAACAAACAAATAGTTATCATAGATACTAGATAATAAAAATGTTGTATTCAAAGACTACAAATTCTAAATTCTAAAATCTAATCAGTTACCTACCTTAACAGCTGCAGTTAAAATATATTACCCATTAAAAATATTAAAATACCTATGTATTTATAAAAATAAATTATAAAAAAATAATATGAGTTTGTTTTTTACTTTGACAATAGAAATCAACTTGTTTGTTTTTACAAATACTAATTTAAAAAAATATATAATATATAAATATGTACCTGTTATATATTTAAAAACTTAATGTGAATAAAGTACCTATACATTGATTGTATATTAATCATTATGTTAAATTAACACCCAACACGTGGAATAATACTGGTACCCATTTGATAAGAACAAATGATCTGATTCATTAATTCAATGAAATTATTATTGTACCTACAATAAAAGTAATGCAATTTATAGAAATGAAAAAAATAAAATAAAATAAAGGATTCATGGATCTACTATTAATAATAAATAACTAAAAATAATTATTAATTTAAATTATGTAATCAATCATAAAATGTAGGATGAATAACTAGGTGTATAAAAATATAAAAATTTTATTCACAAGATATAACTAATAAGTACCTATCATATAACAAAAAATGTTGTTTTAATACTATTAAACGTAGATATGTAGAATCAATATTGATTTCAATATAATATGGATTTAAATTATAATAAGTTTATACATAAAACATTTAGGAAGTATTAAAATGTATTTACAAGAAAATACCAAATAATAAATGAGTATTAAAGATATTTTGTGGTAAATTGTAGAACATAATTACCACTCAAATCTGTTACTTACCATACCAACATTTGGGTGAAGTAAAAGTTAAGTATTATTATAATACTTTTTTTAATGTCAGAATATAGATTAAAAAAAATAAACACATAACATATTCAAGACAACTCCAAGAATAGAGTACCCTCACTGTGAAATATAGTATTATTTATGATATATTATCATGATAACCATTTTGCTATGTGCACATCCTAACTTTAACTTAAAATTTTGAAAATGGGTCCAATTTAAATTTCTATGTTTCATACATCTTAGACTTGGTTAACTCGTGGACAATTCATAATTAAATAGAATTTAGCTGTCCAACAATTTTAACCACCCTTATGGTACATTTAAGTATTGAAGGGTGCTCTGACCAATGGATCAATAATGAGTAAAAATGTTTAAATGAAAACATATTTAAACAGGTATAATGTTTAAACGCTTAAAGTCAATCACTCAATCATAACTATATCAAAACTATAAAATAATTCTTTCAAAAACTAAAAATATTTTACAAGAAACGCACGGTTAATATGAGGGTAGTTGGCTATAGAGAAAATACCATAAGTACCTATTACATCTTTTAAATAACAATGGAGACCAATGATTTGAACAATGATGAACTCAACAGGCAAATATCTTATAATATTAAGCCAAAGGACAGTATTCGACATTAAGCATATTATTTAAAAAGTTAAAAGTGGATAGTGTAAACAGAAGAGAACTGCTTCTTACCTGATGCATTTTTGGGTGTCTAAAACAATCTTGTGAATTTTAGGGCCGCAGTTTAGAATGTAAAAACCGAAAGGAACAACCATATAATGATCGCGAGACAATACTAATCGTAAAAAACCGATCGTTCAAAAAATTAAAAATTACGAGAAAAAAACGTAGCTTCACCTAAATACGGCCACTGTTGGGCAGTCAAGGTGAGGAGGTGAAGTGGCACGGCCAATATCGTGTTCGTTTTGCGTATAGGCACGATTATCGGGAATATTTAACACGAAAATCGACAACATTCGGTAATCAAGCAGACGATTAAATTCGATTCCGATTAATGAAAATAAAACAGACACTGATATATGTTTTGCTACGAACGTGTGCGGAAAACGGTACGAGACAAACAATAAGCGGCCATTTTGTGTGCAACGAGATTACACGGAATGGTAGTGGTACCCCCGCGCGCCCGCCCACCTAACCAGCAAACCCCACTACACCGCACAGTCTTAATAACCACGGATGACGTCGACAGCACTGAATGCTTGGAAATGAAAATTGACCTTATAATGAAATAATTGTAATATTTTCCAAATTAAAAATATTTTAAGCTATTAGCATGTACACCAGATGTACTACAATATGTATAGATTGAAAATAATTAACAAGCAAATTGAATATTACAGATGCAAATTTAATAGCATGGGTTGTCTACTGCTGTAAATATAGTTTTTTATGCCATGAAATTCGGTATAGTGGTACGGTTATGGTTATTACGAATTATATTTTTGCGCAGCACACCACACGGTTTTATCCCCTCTCAAAAAGTTATAACACTTATAACAAACTAACAAATGGTTGGTGGAGATTATTAATAAAACATATTCTTTTTTTGTATGTGACAAAAAAGTGAGTCAATTTAATAGAAACAAATTGACAAACTAAAAAAGTTTTAAAATAATAAATGATTTTAATATTTTATCAATATCAGAAATATTAAGTAAAAAGAACATTACATTAAAACAAACTTAGTAATAAACATTAGTAGTTTGTACTATCCTGTACAACAAATTAAAAAAAAAATGATAAAACGAAACATTAAATTGTTTACTTAATATTGTAAGGAAGCACACAAATTATATTCTACTAACTATTAAATTAGAGAATTTATCGAAATTTGAGAATTATCATTAAATTAAAAAGTAAAAATGATTTGTTCTAAAATACAAGTTTTTGTGAAAAATTATTTTTATTGTATAACACAAAGCTAATGAATATTTTACTCGAAAAAAAAAATCTTCAATATCACAAAAAAAAATATTTTAGAATAATAAATTAAACAAAATTGTATAAAATAATTTTAAAATTGAACACATTTATTTAATGTTTATAAGTTTTTTACATTATTTTTATGATCACAAACTATGTATAGCTAATTGCAGACTTACTTAGTCATAATTACAACTTTCTTTGTTTTCTTGATCTTAATGGATTCCACGATATAGGAGTATCATCAGTGATAGATATAATTTTAAGACCACCCATGGTAAGACCTTTTATTGAGGACTAAAACAAAAACAATTTTGTACAAATTAATAAAAAAAAACTAAATGAATAAAAAAAAAAATTACAGGATACTTGAAGTTTTTCTAACAGATAGTGAAATATCACAAGATATATTAAATATATCATATTATGGACTTAACATCACAGTTATAATAGTTTATTGCATACACACTTCTTTTGTACATTTTAACTATAAAAAAAGGTTAGTAAGGGAAAATGACCACAACAAAATCTCCCTTGTAAAAAGAGACCGAATTAAAATAAATAGCAAAATTATTTTAATTAACAGTATAATAACCATAAAGGCATAGTGTAAAATTAGATTTGGGTACTTTTGAAAGATAGTTTCTCATTTTAATTTTTCTATGGCACAAAAAAAATAGATCAAAATTAAGTACCTATCAATTAATAAAATATATTATCAAATAATAGTATATAACTGTGGTGTTTGTACAATGAAGGAAACACAAAAATATGTGTCTAGGATTCTGTTAATAAATTTATACAATGAAATAAAATTGAATAATAAATAATAAACAAGCATATAGGAGGCATTAAAATTATTTTTACCATTCTCCCGGGTCCTAATCCTTGAATTTTTACACGAACTGTATGAATTCCAAAATCTATTACTCTCTGAAAAAAAAACAATTTGTCTCAGTTTAAAAAATTTATTTAACTAAATAATTATTAGTTATAACTTATTAACATCATAATTAAATTATAAAATTATCGAGGAGAAGTAATGCTAACGCGGTCCCTCCTCTGGTCGTCGATACCACGAAAAATAAAAAAATTATAAAATTATAATTAAATTTAGAAACAATTATACAAATAACTAAATTGAAAACTGAAATTAAACTTTAAACTATCTTTAAAAACAAGTTAAATTAACAATGACTTCTGTAAAAAATGTTTAATGCGAAGGAATTTAAAAAAAAATGTTTTTGTATTGCGTAAAATACATAAATGCTAACATTTATAAATTATTTAAATGGAAGTTATTAATTATTTTATTTTAATAAGTTGTCAGTAGTTTTTAGATTTTTAAATATATGCTAAAAAAGTAACTGATTTTGCATGAAATATATCTATGCAATGGGCGGTTTGTCACAAATAGTCAAATTTTAGATTAAAAAAAAACAACTTTGTTGTACCTCTATAAACCTTAAGTAAAAAAATTAGGTAAGCATTAATTTTTTCTTTCAATGTGGATATTACAGAATATATACTTGGCACCCTACATTTTTTTTATTCCCCTACAGGTGAACCTAACCTAACTATATAAATAGGTTTGTTTTAGACTGGTCTCATATTGAATGCTTTATAAATGTTACTATGTTTTTCCGCAAAAGTTTTTGATGTAAATTGCTATGACAAAGCAGTTAAAAACGATTGGTTTGTTAAAACCTAACCTAACCATTTAAATACTGGAAAAATAAAATAATTTCCCCCGCTCTCACGCCTATGTTCTTGGATTAATTTTAGACTAGAAATTGTTTTGTATTCTGATTTGGAAAATTTTTTATTTAATTTGATAGCACCCCATAATACATAATATAACCTAATAGGTTCATTTGAATTTATTAGTAGTTTATTTAGGACATGAAAAAATAAAAAAATAAATTTTTTTTTAAATTGATTAGGTTAATTTATTTAGTGATGAACATTATGAACTGAACTTTAGTTTGTTTATTCTATTTAACAAAAAAATGTTGTTAAAGTAACACAAATAAAAAAATATTTGTTAGTTGATTTTTAGAAAATAATAAATGCTTACTGTAGCCAAACCAATTGCTGTAGCTTGGGCTGCAATATTTGTTCCTTTTCTAGTATTTTTGAATCCTTCCATACCACAGGACCTGATCATTATCCTTTCACCTTAAAAAGGTTTAAACATCAATTTGTATTTGACATAAAAGTAACGATAATAAAATGTTGATATTATCTAATCTTATAAATATATTAAGTGTATTAAAAGTTATCTAATTTAACTAAATTACTTTTTTATTGTATTAATATTATAAATATTATAGGTACTTTCAACTTAGATTTATATGAGTAACTAAACATTATTTGTACTTAATCATCGGTTTAATAATAATTTATTAATCACAGTTAAAATTTTTATTTATACTTAAAGCATATAAGTGTGTAGAAATAAAAACTAGTCGTTTTCTAAATCAATGAAACCCCTATTAAAGAGATTCAACCAATAAGAGAGCAACCTAAACAGTCCCGGAGTAGAATGTGTGAGATAACTATATTCTCTCTTTAGAATGAGACATAGAGTAGGTGTGGTAAACTAATGTATTCAAACAGATTAATTGAGTCCCTTCCTGTTTAATTCTGAAACTGGTTAGTGGGGTAAGTTTAAGACTGAGTTAATAATAAAACCAATTAATAAATCACTTTATAATAAGATAAATTCTATCTGAAGACAACACTTATTAAGTAACGAAAGAATGCAATAGGGTAGAAATTGAAAACCAGTATTAACGCTATTTTAAATATTCCAGATACCTACTACCTAAATTTGAACATCGGTATTCGATGTTTTAGTAATGTACAACATAACAAATTTAACTTTCATAATAATCCATTTTACTCTATTATTTTTAAAATAGAGTGATTGATATTATAATTTAAAGTAAGATTATTATTATGGCATCTCTGAAGCTATTAACAATATTAATAATTTTGAACGATGTTATGATTATTTTAAAATACTCATAAGTTGTTTTGTAAATAAAATATCAATAAAATCTTCAGACGCCCGATCAGATTTCCGATTTTATTGAGTACTGGGTTTGTCATTATTAAAATGTAAGTATAAAAATCAAAAAGAATTAAAAAAACACATAAAGTACACAATTTTTTTTTATAGACATCTAGTTAAAATTTTTACAAAATTGGATTTTACAATAAATAATGATTTTTATTTTATTAATGAAATTTGAAAATAAAATATAGGAAATTAACTTTTTTTTATTGAATAGATATTACTATCAATTATTGCTTAAAAATATATACTCGTTATCGGTTTTTTTTATTGAAACCGATAAAAAAAAAAAACCAAAATGAATTAGCATAATAATAATAATATATATTATTATTATATTATAACAACACAGATGTATAGAATTATTAATAAGACTGATGACAGTATGTACTATTAATGTCGACCACCATGAAAAGATAGTGGGCAAGTTGATTTAACCTACCTAATTCCTAATCAATTACCACAATATTGCAAATTACTGCAATATTGTAAATCCAAAATTAGTATTGTCTACTGGTAATATAATAATATATAGCATAAAAATACAATTATTGATAATATGCTTTATAAATAATTTAATAATCATTAAAATGTATAAATGAATTCTAATCCCGTTACTATCAAGTATTAAGAAAATATTATTCAATAATTTTAAATATTAAAAAAAATTAATAACGTAGGTAGGTTTGGAAATGTTTTACTAAAATTAGGTAAGTTTATGTTATCGGGTATTGATTCACGGTTTATGCCATAAATGTTGTTTTAAAGATATATTGGCCATCAGTTTTTTATTGGTAAAATATATCAAAGTATCGGATATCGAGTAAAACATGGTATCGGCCCATCTAGCGGGCCAGAGCATAGAAAGCAAAAAAGTCATTCAAAATAAAAATTTTAATTAGCATTTATTGTTCTATCCGACAGAGTATAGACGATAAACTTTAAAATTGTATGATGCAATTTGAAAATGTAGCGTGGGCCGCAAGTTGCCCACCACTGTTATATAACATACCTACTTGCACAATTTGTTTTTGGCAAAAATAGTTCAACAGTAGGTATAACCCATAGAAAAAAAATATCATCCTAAGGGGTATAGAGTGACAGCTCAAAATTGTTTATTGTTGGATATTATTTTAACACATCTATTACAATGACCTACTCAATGACAAAGTGACAACTACAAAACAGCACAACGACGTCCTAGAGTTATTTTTTTAGTTGTTAGGTATGTACAATATAATTACAGAAAATCATTTATTTATCAGATAGTAGTATAGAGAAATGAATTTCACATTCAATAACAAATTGAATTATTGTTTAGGAATTATCGCTATCGTCTTAACTAACTAATTTTAGAATCATAACTACAGAAAATATACATTTAAATTAAAAAGAAATTATTTTAAATAAAAATGTAAAATACAATTATTATGAACAATGAAAATAGATTTAGGTATTTAGTATAAATAGTAAATTTATTCTTAGATATACCTGTTATTAAATATCTTGTTTAATAAAAGTACATTATGTAATAGGTATACAGAATGTAGTTTGGTTAATTAATAACATATTAAGTTTATTATTTTTAGTGTTTAAACTTACCATTAACTTTAGTGACATGAAGTATTGTATTGTTCCTAGACGATTTAATGTGACAAATAGGTACATCTGAGAATTTAACTCCACCAAAAAGCATATTAGGCGTGTTTATGTCAGGGAACATTTCTTCTTTCCTCAAAAAAATAAAACTTCAAAGTTAGTACAGGTCCAATAAACGATAACAAAATGTTCATCTTTGTCGTTCAAACACAACGAAATAGAGACCAACAAAAATGGCGTCCACGCATAATCAAGTACGAAAAATTACGAGTCTCATTCAATGCCGGACAGATGAATCGGTTGAAAAAACTCACTTGGTGATTGCGGAATCTATGTAAACGAATTTCTCGCCATCAGTACCCTCGTCTTTACGAGGAACCGAAGCCAAGAAACTCCGACGGTCTCTGTTCTTTTCCAACGGCACCGCTACGTGTATCAAACGGTTGACGACATTTTCTCCACCCGGGACGGCGGTAGTTCGCCGACAGAAGTCACGTAAGACGCGTACAAACATCGTTCTGACAACGGTAAACGTAGGTTCGCAAAAAATTCGATTTTTGTGTCCAATTTTAGTACGTATGGGACAATTTGATATTACAATAAATCCATTGCACGCATAAGACGGTCATCAACGCTCACCCGCCGACCAACAAAGTACCGAGCACAAACGGCAAAATGGCGAATGACCTAATACGATATTATGCGTTTCAATGTGAAAGAATCAAGTAGCGACGTAAAAGTAGAATACGCCGCGGTCGTCGTCGTCGTCGTTTTTCACAGTTCACACCACGTCCGTGGCGGCGTGGCCAACGAATCGCGATCTTGAGTGTAGAGTGTACAATAGTACGATACGGAATATGGAATAACTTTCAACACTGTTACGCCAAACCATGATTGCCAACATGGATGCTCCGATGGAACAGTAGTACGAGCACGCCGGCAGCCTGTACCACAGAAAATAGATTATGATCATAATAATAAACTATAAACATGAATTCAAGGTGTACGTACACGTCCTGCATGAATTATAAACATATTGAAGCAGACGATAAATATATTGTATGAACGCGTTGATATATTTTGTACCGTACCAGAGTAACCCGGTTACGGAAAAACGCCACCTTTCTTGACTCGGTTAGGTTCCATGTCCCGATTTCCAAACTCTAATTGTTAAAAATTCAAATTTAATTCATAAAATCCCAAATATAAATTTTTTTATACATGTGCAATATCCAGAATGTTCATTCATTATTCCGAGAAATGAGTAGGTTTGTCTAAGATTTATTTTGTTCCGACGCTTATTAGTATTTTGTTCTAAGAAATATTTGTTTCACATTCTATTTAATAATATGGTAAGTGTAATATTATTTCTATAACTGAGTTTTTAAATTTTAGATTCTGAGCAGAGCGATTAATGTCTAATGTGTTTTTTTTTTGTCTGTCATCACCTTTTAGAACAGTTAAAATAAAAATGCTTGGATTTTCTTCAACAACATCTTTTCTGATAGGAAGGTGAAAATAATATACGTTAAATTCGACCGGACGTTTTTATAATAAATATAATAATAATAATATTATATTATTCAAATGCGGCTGTTTATTCAAATAATAGATAATATATACATACATACACTGCAGCACACGCGCGTACGACTGGCCGCTGCCGGGAGGAAACCCCCGACGGAAAAAAAAAAACAAAAAAAGGAGAGAAAAAAGTGTCGGGTGCAGCTGAGAAGGGAAACGACGCCGCCGGGGCACAATGCAGACGTTGACCTATAACCTGTACGGCCCGCGAGGTGGCGACCTTTGTGACCAGATGGTTTTTGCGCGAAACGGCAGTTTTTCGCCACAATAAAAGGCGATTGCCTACGACGATGACGTTATATACATATTATTATACTACACGCACACACCGTACAGACCGTTTTCGGCTGAAAACCGGAATTTGAATAATCTCGCAGCGGCCGCGGACCAGCTATGGTACTTATATATTATGCGCAATTCTCAGGCTATTATATTATCTCACCCCCTTTTGGCGTTTCCCGTAGACAAACACTAAAGGACCAGTAAAGGTATACATACTTTATACGTATATATCGCCGTCACTCTTAAGCTGTATCAAAACCGACCACCGCATATTTTCCCATACTTATATTAGGACATTAGGTACCTCTATACCTAGTATTATTTTTATTATATCGATTGGCACTTATTATATTTTATTGTATGTTCTATATTATAGTCCACGGACCACGGAACTCAATGAATTTAAAGGTTTTGGTACCATCTTCAGTAAATACTGCCAATATTTTACCTTCACTTTTAACAAAGCTTAAAAAATAGTATTTAGGACCTATAAGAAGATAACATTATATGTGAGAAAATATAATAAGCAATTATTATTTCCTAAATAAATATTTTAAATTGTGAGGACATCAGATTTCATAGCACATTGATATATTATATCAGAAGTGTTTTCAATGTTTACCCATAGTATTCTAGTAAGACAATGTTATTGTGTCATGAAAAACTTATGGGCAAGACTAAGGCTGCTAAAGTCAATTAATAAGATGAATAAAAAAAAATATTTATATCTTTGTTTTGACAATGAAATAGGTTTAAAACAAATACAATTAGAATCTGCACAAGATTAATATACCTAATATTATCTCTAAAATTATTAAAACAAAATATGAACCATAGTTTGACTAAATCGGTCATTATTTACATTCATAAAAAATTACTAATTTATTTAAATATTAAATCAAACTTATTTTTGAATCTGATTTAAATAGGCTGACTATTTTTTAATTAGCTCAGAATCTTTAAATGTTTGTATTATTCAATAATTGATAAGTCATTGAATTCAAATTTAAAACGTATATCACAGAGACGTAGGTACTATACTACTATTAATGACGAATTATATATGAATTATATATATATTTATTACACGTCTCCACACCTATTTTACAACAAGAAAGTTAGGAAGATAACTACTTTTTTTATTGTATTTTTACCATATAATATAATATAGTAATAGTTGTGTTCTTCAAATTATATTTTCAACATTACAAATTACAAAAATATGTAGGTACACGTTTTTTTTTTCTGAACAAAATTCAATATATTTTTTTAACAACAAAGAATAATTACAATAAGGAATAATTACAATAAAGAATATTTACAATAATAAATAATGAATAATAAATACACAAAAACAAAGAAATTAACAAAAAATATACAAATTAAATATTATAGGTAACCAATACCCGTTGTGGCCAGGTGAGTTCTCATGTCACAACGTTCCATAAATTACATATTTGATCCATGTTCTTCTTTTAAAATCTAAAATATCCAAACCAATTATATATAATATATTATATTTTTTTTAACGAAATGAAAAAGTGTAACCAATATTATTTATTTACTTATTTTGTAGTAATATCGTATCATTATAGAGGTTTTAATAATACCAAATAATTTATTTATGGTCGTCGTCAAATAATAGCATACCACGTGAGTCAAATACAATTTATAAACAAGTTAAATATTTAAGGGCTCTGCAATACGTGAGCATTGAAGCACGCATGAAGTTGCATTATAAGTTGTCGAGCAAAATTGTCTAAATTCAACATATATTATATTGCTTACCATTTTATATAAAAAAGACTATAGGTAATAATGAAAAGATTGGGTTAGAATAACCTGTACGATATACTTTTGTGTACATTTTAAATATATCTGCACACCAATTGTTATAAATATAATACAAGAATAATATTGATACGAACGAAAGTGTTACGTTATTATCATCGTTGATTTCAAGGATTGTGCTAATTTTGATTCCTATTTCGATGATAATATCTATAGGTTGTGTATAGTGTATGGATCATAATACTTAAAAATTAAAAAGAAATGTTCGTATACTATATTATTATACTATATCACAAAGCGTATAGGTATTCACAAAAAAATTGGAATGAATATTCTGCAAGACGTTTTAACACGTACTGATTTCCATAACTAAAAAATAATATCTACGAAAATGTTTATCTAATATCTATAGGTACACGAAGAAAGCGTATTTTCAATTATGGAAATTTTAAATTCGTGTTTTAGTTATTTTAGTACACATTAAGTCCTAAATAGTCCTGTATTATAGTGATAAATAACTAATTTTATAATTCAATAGGAGTGCATCGCACTGATGAAATAAAAATGTGAACTCTTATTGGGCACTTCTGTAAACTTATCTGTAAACTTGACCAATTATGAGACTCCATAATATTTACATGGGTACTTACTTCGCCGGGACTATTAGACGAAGATATTGACGATGCTTCTATAGATACTCATTCCATAAGTTATTGATGTCTGCCACGTGTGTACCACACTCCTCCTCGGACGAGTCATCACTTCTACTAATCATCGACATCATTTCATAATGCCGATCTATTGTATTCTACAATAATAAATTAATACATAACAGGTCAGAGTGTGCAAAAATTGACCAATTGTCAGATTCTAATATGTATATGGGTACTTACTTCACCGATACTATCAGACGAAACAATTGACGGTGCTTGTGGATACCCATTCCATAAGTTATTGATATATGCCACTTGGGATCCACTCTCCTCCTCGGAGGATGCGTCACTTATACTAATAACTGACTCATTATCACAATGCAGATTTGTTGTATTCTATAATAATAAATTAACACATAACCAGTCAGTGTGCAGGAATTGTCTAATTATGAGACTCTAACACGTATATGGGTACTAACTTCACCGATACTATTAGACCAAAAAATTGGTGATGCTACTGGATACTCGTTACATAACATGTTATTGATATCGGCCAAGTGTGTACCACACTCCTCCTCGGACGAGTCATCACTTCTACTAATCATCGACATCATTTCATAATGACGATCCATTGTATTCTATAATAATAAAATAATACATAGCATGTCAGAGTGTGCAGAAATTGTCCAATTATCAAACTCTAATATGTATATGGGTACTTACTTCACCGATACTATCGGACGAAACAATTGACGGTGCTTCTGGATAGTCGTTCCAAATGCCATTGATGTCTGCGCAATGTGGTTGGCTCTCTTCCTCGGATAAGTCGTTACTAATATGGATAACCGGCATATTTTCATTATGCAGATTTGTTGTATTCTAGAATAATAAATTAACACATAACCAGTCAGTGTGCAGGAATTGTCTAATTATGAGACTCTAACATGTATATGGGTACTTACTTCACCGATACTATTAGACCAAAAAATTGGTGGTGCTACTGGATACTCGTTACATAACATGTTATTGATATTTTCCACTTGGGATCCACTCTCCTCCTCGGAGGATGCGTCACTTATACTAATAACTGACTCATTATCACAATGCAGATTTGTTGTATTCTATAATAATAAATTAACACATAACCAGTCAGTGTGCAGGAATTGTCTAATTATGACACTCTAATATGTATATGGGTACTTACTTCACCGATACTATTAGACCAAAAAATTGGTGGTGCTACTGGATACTCGTTACATAACATGTTATTGATATAGGCCAAGTGTGTACCACACTCCTCCTCGGACGAGTCATCCCTTCTACTAATCATCGACATCATTTCATAATGCCGATCAATTGTATTCTATAATAAAAAATTAATACGTAGCAGGTCAGAGTGTGCAAAAATTGTCCAATTGTCAGACTCTAATATGTATATGGGTACTTACTTCACCGATACTATTAGACCAAAAAATTGGTGGTGCTACTGGATACTCGTTACATAACATGTTATTGATATTTTCCACTTGGGATCCACTCTCCTCCTCGGAGGATGCGTCACTTATACTAATAACTGACTCATTATCACAATGCAGATTTGTTGTATTCTATAATAATAAATTCACACATAACCAGTCAGTGTGCAGGAATTGTCTAATTATGACACTCTAATATGTATATGGGTTCTTACTTCACCGATACTATTAGACCAAAAAATTGGTGGTGCTACTGGATACTCGTTACATAACATGTTATTGATATTTTCCACTTGGGATCCACTCTCCTCCTCGGAGGATGCGTCACTTATACTAATAACTGACTCATTATCACAATGCAGATTTGTTGTATTCTATAATAATAAATTAACACATAACCAGTCAGTGTGCAGGAATTGTCTAATTATGAGACTCTAACATGTATATGGGTACTTACTTCACCGATACTATTAGACCAACAAATTGATGATGCTACTGGATACTCGTTACATAACATGTTATTGATATCGGCCAAGTGTGTACCACACTCCTCCTCGGACGAGTCATCACTTCTACTAATCATCGACATCATTTCATAATGACGATCCATTGTATTCTATAATAATAAAATAATACATAGCATGTCAGAGTGTGCAGAAATTGTCCAATTATCAAACTCTAATATGTATATGGGTACTTACTTCACCGATACTATCGGACGAAACAATTGACGGTGCTTCTGGATAGTCGTTCCAAATGCCATTGATGTCTGCGCAATGTGGTTGGCTCTCTTCCTCGGATAAGTCGTTACTAATATGGATAACCGGCATATTTTCATTATGCAGATTTGTTGTATTCTAGAATAATAAATTAACACATAACCAGTCAGTGTGCAGGAATTGTCTAATTATGAGACTCTAACATGTATATGGGTACTTACTTCACCGATACTATTAAACCAAAAAATTGGTGGTGCTACTGGATACTCGTTACATAACATTTTATTGATATAGGCCAAGTGTGTACCACACTCCTCCTCGGACGAGTCATCCCTTCTACTAATCATCGACATCATTTCATAATGCCGATCAATTGTATTCTATAATAAAAAATTAATACGTAGCAGGTCAGTGTGTGCAAAAATTGTCCAATTGTCAGACTCTAATATGTATATGGGTACTTACTTCACCGATACTATTAGACCAAAAAATTGGTGGTGCTACTGGATACTCGTTACATAACATGTTATTGATATTTTCCACTTGGGATCCACTCTCCTCCTCGGAGGATGCGTCACTTATACTAATAACTGACTCATTATCACAATGCAGATTTGTTGTATTCTATAATAATAAATTAACACATAACCAGTCAGTGTGCAGGAATTGTCTAATTATGACACTCTAATATGTATATGGGTACTTACTTCACCGATACTATTAGACCAAAAAATTGGTGGTGCTACTGGATACTCGTTACATAACATGTTATTGATATAGGCCAAGTGTGTACCACACTCCTCCTCGGACGAGTCATCCCTTCTACTAATCATCGACATCATTTCATAATGCCGATCAATTGTATTCTATAATAAAAAATTAATACGTAGCAGGTCAGAGTGTGCAAAAATTGTCCAATTGTCAGACTCTAATATGTATATGGGTACTTACTTCACTGATACTATTAGACCAAAAAATTGGTGGTGCTACTGGATACTCGTTACATAACATGTTATTGATATTTTCCACTTGGGATCCACACTCCTCCTCGGACGAGTCATCACTTCTACTAATCATCGACATCATTTCATAATGCCGATCCATTGTATTCTATAATAATAAATAATACATAGCATGTCAGAGTGTGCAGAAATTGTCCAATTATCAAACTCTAATATGTATATGGGTACTTACTTCACCGATACTATCGGACGAAACAATTGACGGTGCTTCTGGATAGTCGTTCCAAATGACATTGATGTCTGCGCAATGTGGTTGGCTCTCTTCCTCGGATAAGTCGTTACTAATATGGATAACCGGCATATTTTCATTATGCAGATTTGTTGTATTCTAGAATAATAAGTTAATACATAGCAGGTCAGAGATGGTTCAATTATAAAACTTCAATATGTATATAGAGGGGTATTTACTTCACAAAGGACCTGTGATTTGCTTTCCGTGGAATCTGCATCGAACGAATATTCTGCAGCGTAGAACATGGTTAATATAATTTTATTTTTAGGTATACATATACGTATAAACATATATAATATATTTAATTATGTATGTATATAATCTCAATCCCAAAGATTTTATGCTGTATATTCGCAGTGGCGTCCCCCCCAATAAATTAATCCAGGTTGTATTGTCGTATTTTAAAAATAAATAAGTTTAGCACTAATATTGACCGTATAATATTATAGTGGTATATTTCGTTATTATTCTGGGGATAATTTGTAAACTTATTATTAGATATTCGATGGGTTTGATATGAATTCCGGACTATAATATACTAGAGAATTTCACATTATCCGAGTAATAAAAATTTAGTTACAGATCAACGAAATCGTTGACCTATACTATACTTACCTATTTCAATGTTCTCGGTTTTTGGTACTTTTCTTCTTTGGTTGTCACCATCATCAAAAAAAGAAAATTTTCTTTTACGATCCATATCAGAAGATACCAGCCTTTTTGAAATTCCAAAATCAACCGTTGTATTTTACTTGTATAAATGCAACTATATCGATTTAGATATTGTACGGATACAAACAAATCTATTACTAGATTTTTATACTAAATGAATTCTATTATGTGTGAATATTATTTTGTACATAGAAACCAAGTGCCATGGCTTACCCTGGATGTTCGTTAGTGTTTTTTTTTTCATTTTCAGCCATCAAAAATATAAACCGTTTTTTTATTTTTTTTAAATTATTACACAGATAATTGTTCAAAATAAGTATCGTTATATTTAAACTACATGGGAAAATATATGTAATTTACTTATTTACCAAATTGCATTTTTATTTATTTGCCTTTATATCAACAGTAAAACTATAATTCACCAAACAACATTCTGTCAAACAAAATAATTCTGAGAAACAAACCAAATTAGAACCACATTTATTCAATTCCATTTAACGAATTTCTATCTATAATACGTTTTTTTTGTTTCCCACAGAATTGTATGCTTTTTACTTTTTAGGCACATTCATGAACGTTTTACCATTTTTAAACTATAATCCAGACTATAATATTTTAGTATAGTTGATAATTCATTTAAATAATTATGATGAGGTACATCAAACTCTATAAATTAGCCTATCACATATACTCATTTTGTCATTTGAAATACCTATAATAGTTGGTACTTTGGGGGGACGGGGGGGAGGTCAAAGGTAAACATTTTCCAGTTTTTTAAGCCCCGGGAAAAACAAAAACAAATTAAGGAAAAACGGGAAATTTTAAGCAAAATCGGTTTTCGACAAAATCAATTTTGGTTTTAGTGTAACTCTAAAACAAATGACCGCAGATACATAAAAGTGTCACTTAATGTTTATATAGGTATTAGTGTTTATACACCATACAATCTTCAAAATATTTTGATTTTAGATTTATGTGTTCTAGTTATGGGTATATGAAGTTTTCCATAATTATTAGCTTTTTTTTTGATTAATGTCACTAAAAAAGATTTTACTTCCTCAAAAAACTTTGATACAAGGTTCCTTGTAAGTTGATTTTAGTGGAATTAAATAAAAAGTGAAGAGTAAATCAATTATAATTTTTGATCATCTTTTGAATTTCTAATTTTGACATAATACGTAAAAATCACAAAAATTTGCAAATTATTTTGGGCTAGGAATTCATAACAATTTTTCTTTTTAAATCTAAGGTTTAAAAATTTAATACAAGATTTCTCATAAGTTTGTCTACCTTTATTAAAAAAAAAAACCTACTGGAAAGTGAAATTAAATTTTTATGAGCATTTGAAGGTTTTACAATATTGAGTATTAACTCGATTTCTCATACTCGTTGTATTTCTGTTTCTTATTTTGTAATTTTCATAACGAGTCGAAATATCAAAATCTTTTGAAAATGTTGTCATGTATAATAATATAATATATAAACACGAGATGAGAGAAAATCAGTCGAACGTTTTTATAATATAGGTAGTTCCTATATTAACCACATATAGATGGTTTGACATAGTGGCGGCGGCAAGCATTGAACACGAGCGGATAGAGGGAATAAAAAAAGGAGTAATCGCTGTACATATTAAAGACGTTGTAATAGTGCTGAGTATTCCTATATCGTAGTCATTCAGTAGGTCACTATTATAATGGATGAGTTAAATTTAAATTCAATGCGGTAGTAAATCATATTGTATCATAATATGAAAAACGATTCCATCTGCAGGACTGCAGCCTTTATATTTCTAACGATATTGTATTTATATCGTAGATATATTTGCTATTAATATCACGATTAGTAATTTATTTTACTTTTGGTGGCCGCGGAAGGCCAAACTGTATAATTATTCCCCAAAACAAATCACATAATATTATGTCATTACTAGACTGTAGTAAATAATGATATACCTATGTTAAAATGTGATAACAATCGACAATCATAAGGACATAGAGAATTATGGTGTTAAAATTTATATCGTTGGCAAGCGAAATCGAAAATCATTTCGACGGACGTTGCAGATTGCAAGGACGATATTTGTTGATAAACAAAAATTGGCATATACGTGGTAGTTGCAGGCTGTAGTTGGCAGTGTTGTACGATTCCTGGAATTGATTTCATTTCCCGGAGAACGAATAGAGAAATGTATTCCATTATTTTTTTTTTTTTTAGAACGAGAACTTGAACGAGTTTTTTCACGAATAACAACAAAGTATTATTGTGATTTTGATTTTCTGAATATTGTGTTTTCAAATTCAATCATATTTGAAATTTTATCGTGATTTTTTCATATAATATATTGTTCGGATTAGATACGTTAATTTATTTATTATTTTTGGTTTTATAAGGAAATATTTCAGTTAAACAATATACATAATATATAAATCCGGAGTGTGATATTTTTGTTCATTTTATAGACATCGACGACATCGATTCGGCAAACTAAAAATATTTTGAATTTTATAAAATTCCAAACTGCACGTGTATGGAATTTGAACTATCGATAACTAAGTTTTTTATCATTATTTATTTATTATTTTGCTAAGTCTTAGCATAGGTGGCCTACTGTTATTATATGCGGTGGATCTAATGTTCTGATATCCTTGAATATAATGTACAAGGATGGATTTTTTTTAAAAAAATAACAAATTTCGAACGTGTTTCTTGTTGAACGTGGTACGTATACGAATGCAGATTCCTATTTGAAAGATGAACGTTAAAACAACGTTGGGCCAGTTGGTCGTATAATATGTAATATCAGGCGTCCGGTCTCGAGTTTTGAAAGTCGAAAAAAACCAATTTACGACGGGTCACTCCATGTCGACGGTCGGGTTATCGTGTACATCGTGGAAGTAAAATATAATAATAATATATTATGTACATGGTACACATGGTCGTCGTGTTTCGTTGCACTCTTATTATATCGAGTGTATAGCCGCCGTAAACAAATATGTATTGTAAAACATGTGCACTTCGAGATTAGAAAAGGACGAAGTCAACGGTCAGCATTATATCCATCAATGTTTGAAGATAAAAATTGTGTAAAAATAATCTAAAAACAGAGGTTTTCATCATTTGATTTTTCTTGGGGCGAAATCGCATTTGAAAAAAAAATAAGGACATATAGCCGCAAGGCTGGGCAAGTTAACGATTTTTTTTAACTCGTTAAGTTAAGTTAATATAAGAAAAAATAAGTTAAGTTAAGTTAAAAGTTAACTACAATATTTTTTATAACTTCGTTAAGTTAATAATTAATGAATAAAAAAAATTAACTAAGTTAAAATTAACTTAATTAAAAATTTAATTATTTTTGAATCTATAAGAAAAATAGGTGAAATGAATGACAAATTTGGAATTTGGGTCAAGTTTAGATTTCTGGGCTCACGTGGACAACCATGTAGTATGCTTAGCAATATTTACTGAGGATTTAGGGTGGGCAGTTGATGATTTATCCAATTCACTCCCGTCTCCCACCCATTAAAGAAAGGGGGGAAGTTAAAATAGTATAAATACACAAATGATACAAGCTCTACTATTAGGCATAAGCTGCTACACATAAATATTTGGTATATCCATATAAATTATACAGTGTAAACACAATCAGTAAAATAAGAGACAAAAGTATATTGTATATGACATACATAAGCACATAATATAATTTATTGATAAATGGTAAAATATACATTTAATATATTTTATACTTACTACATTGTCTTAGTAAGGTATAACTCAATAACTGTATAAATATAACACATAATATTGTAGCCTGTAGGTACTTTTACTTTTTAGTACTTATTTTAATTACATATAATATAATCATTAGATTTTTTCATGGTTATTATGGATTATAAAAATAAAAATAAAAATAAATATGGAAACTTGCATGAGAAGTTGTTTTAAAAGTTAAAAATGTTAACCTTTTTATAACTTATAATTAATTA
Organism: Nasonovia ribisnigri; assembly: GCA_027563435.1. NCBI lineage: Eukaryota > Metazoa > Arthropoda > Insecta > Hemiptera > Aphididae > Nasonovia > Nasonovia ribisnigri. Next base: position 142,214 of record JANEHU010004122.1, on the reverse strand, counting down.
AAACATTGTATAACTTACTAATCTACGTCTAGTGTCTACCATGTTCTATTTTAGAAAAAGACTTATTTGTTTGTATACAGTTCTGAAAATTATTGATGTTTAAAATTTGTCACAACTTGTGAGTACTTAATAAACTAAAAATTAAGAACATAATATTATGGAATACACAAGATTACAAGAATACAAAATCTAAAAACTGAAAAATTACAACAAATAATAATAAATAACTGTGTTAACACTTAACCGAACTGCAGTACCTACTGAACTCGCACTTTAGTAATGAAACAATGGCTAATGGGGAATGAGCAGTATGAATGAGAGGTATAGCAGTCATCAAAATAACATCACCGTGGAGCTTAAATATTCAATATACTATAAACAGTATAAACCCTGGAGTATAAATACTTTGAATCGGAGCGTTAACAAATATTTTGAGAAATTATTTTTTCCCCATGAGTTATTTTAATAATTTCAGGTAATAAGTAATATTGTAATAACGTATTTCTCGGGATGTGTGGCGTATGAGTTAAAATGTCATTAGGTTGATTTATGCCTTGGTTTACAAGAAAACTAATTGAGTACACGAATGTCGCGACCCGTATCGTCATCGTGTATACAATTATATTATTATTTCATATTTGTTAATTAAACAATTTCCCATTTATTTTCTATTATATATAATATTATATTTCTGAAGTCAACAAAGTTATAAATGAATGGGTTGTATCAAATTTAAAATTTAACTTAATTTTAAGAAATCTGTGTATAATTAACTTGAAGTTAACACGTTAAATATGTAAAAAAATTAACGTATTAAGTTAAAATTTAGTTTCAAAAAAAAAGTAACGAGTTATTTAACTTAGTTAATATTAACTTAACGTTTTAACTTAATTTTAATTTTTAACTCGTTAATGCCCAGCCTTGCATATAGGTACTAAAAAGAAACATCTCAGACAGAATAAAGAGGATGAAAAAAGTTGATTAAATTTGCATGTTGGCAAGAAAACTTATATAGTACTCGGGAACCACTCAAGTGAATGAAACTAAAACATGTCCTCCTGACCTACATATATATTTTCCCCCGACTTGATGCGATTTTTTACTGACTTGCAAAATGACAACAACGACTCTTTGAGTGTATAGATTATAGGTACGCTCGTTTTATTTATAAAGACGAAAACAATAATCGAAAATCGACGGATGCATTTTAATATACCTACGTTTAATGTACTTAGTACCTACATTTTTATTTTGAAAACGCACATTATATTATAGGTACATAATATAGTTTTTGCTCATTGAAGCAATAAAATACATATTTTAATATTAAGCTCTTGCAATATTAAACTCAAACAACAACGATATGATTTACCTCTTAATAAAATTAATTTCATATTTAATTTCCACGTAGGTATTCCATAAACACATAATAAAACGTAATAAAACTCATATTCCGGACAGTGATTATTTTTATATTTACTATCAAAAATCGTGTATTTTATATATTTGTATAATTGTATACCTATATTATGGTTTTTTATTATTAATATTAAAATTACGGTCGAGGATCAATATATGGTTTTATAATTAATATTATTCAATGTTATACTATGGGGTGGGCGCAATGCATGTTTTTTTCGTGATAACATTTTTTTTTTTAATTATACACCTTTCCATATATCAGTTTGTTTTTACTGATTTAATTTAAAAAAAAATACATTATTATTATACCTATACTGTATAGTGATTACCGATAATCGTTACCTCTACATAGGTATACCTAGTAAATTCTATTATTATTAAATACACTGGAATCAGTTTATATATTAAACATAGCACATTATTATAATGATATTCAATGATTATCATCGTAATATACCGTATAAATATTATCATATCTGTACCTACCTATGTATAACCTACGTATATATAATACGCATTTGTTCTCCAAGACCTTTTGCGTTTTTTACCGTGATTATACTCAGAATTTATCATTTCAAAACACGATTGTATTTCACTATCCGGTTATCGTATAGCATTAAATTACAATTGTTGAATATTGAATTTTGAATTGCTTAGTAGGTATATGATAAAATAAAAAATGAATACATATACCTAACCCGACGTCCTAACCTATGTATATTGCCAGCTCCTTAATAGGCTATAATATATCATATGTAATATACATGTATACAGTATACGTGCAACTATTGCAGTTAATGCGCGCATTGCTATATCGATGTTTTGATAACGACCAGAAAAAATAACATTAACGTTCGAATTTTTAATGTATATAATATACTATATAGGTTCTAAGTATAATAAAATGAAATGATAACAATTTTTTCCGTCCTTCGTTTTATCAACGAATAATAAAAGAAAAAAATACAATATTTTCATAAAATTTCGTTCACGGAACGTAGGTACCTACCTACATTTTAATTTAAAAATAAAAAACAATATATACCTGCCAGTATATCTGCAGCACCAGCAGCGACAATCGCTTAAGAATATATGTTTGTTGCCAAAGAGCTCTTGACATTATAAAAAAATATAAAACTTCGTTTTCTTTTTTAAATACACAACGAATTTATTTTAAATGCATGTGTGTGTGTGTGTGTTTTATGCAAGACTGGGAAATATAATTGCGTTGCAGCACTAAACTCTTTGCATTTTATAACCGTAGTGCACTATAGAATGGCATATGCGTGTCCTAGAAACCTCTCCGAAAACCCAGACACTTTTTTTCACTCCACTCGACACGAATATGTATATAAGGCACACGCGCGAATTATAAAACCGTTTAAAAATAAAAAACAAACAAATTAAAAAACAAGTACAGAGCAGGCTGTCTTTGGTCGCACTCACCGGCTCACGTTTCGCTTATATACCATTGGCGTTGGGCCAGTGCAGTTGTACGCGATACTACCAGCTATATGTACATATATTTTGGATTATTATTATTGTTGAAAACTTTGTATTATTCTCTACAAAAAAGCCCAACCCATGAGCTGTCAGTAGATTTTTATAATTTTCTGCTACACAAAAATTCCACTATTTGTGTTTAATTTCTGAAGTTATTATAGGCATCAGCTGCAGGGGAATTACGTCTTATCCATAAGAAAAAGTATATTCAATAATACTGTCTTATCTAGACGTCTATAAAGTATCTACAAATTTTACAAAACACGACGACGTTACTGTAACACCTACAATATGGCTTATACATCCCTCGGGATACTCCAAGTTAACGAAAAAATGTGTGTACCTACTTGACTACTAGCCACTATAAGTATACAATATTATACATTCGTTCCGGGGTCCAAAGTGGTGTATATCACTAGTTTATCATTATTATTATTATTATTGTTATAAGTATCAAGTAGGCAGTTTTACTGCCGTATAATATCGCATATATATTATTATAAAACATTCATAAAAACAAAAACTGCGTTACGACATCAGACGGTACAAAAAAAAAAAATAATGAAAACGTATGAAAGAAAAAGAAAGACAAAAATAAAGATTATAGAACAGCGCACCGGGGGAAAACGGACGTGGAAGTATAAAAAAAAAATAAAACAATTGAATTAAATATGCCCTAAAGCGTCCATTAGCGCTCACGTTATATGGTATTCAGTATCAGTGTGGTGTATAATATGAGCGTGGTACATTTTTTTTTTTACTTCTTCCGTTACTGCATGATATTGTTGTGTGACGTAAATAAAGAATAATAGGAGTATTCCACATTGTAACACTTATTTCATTTTTGTACGAGGGGTTTGTATCGAGGTACATCTTCATCAGTATGGCGCTATATTATTTCTCGTATTACCTGTGTAATGTCTGCGCAAGAATTTTGTCACTCAAAAAACCAGACAGTACTGCAGTCATTTGTCGTACATAAAGACAAATTATTATGTATTTTTCAATCTGAAATTATAATTGTTTCGCACGAAACGCGTACTCGTATCCTACTACAGTAATAATACTAGCTGTTGTATCTGTAATTATCGAGAGTTGCATATTTGAATCCCTAACCTAACCTAATTTACTGTGTAGGTATTTACGTATATACTCGTTACTGTTTTACGACGTTTTTACCATGTCTCGGAGAACGCTGAAAAATTACAATATACAATACCTACGCATACCTATAATACAGCGGTGTACCTAAATATTATAGAATCGTGGAAAATTATCGGCGCAAGAGCAAACGGCACCGTCTATATTCGTACTCCATGTGGGGAGGCTGCAGAGGTACAGTTGGAGATGGAGATGGCAGTGTATAGGTACTGTAAGCGACGTCAGCTGCAGCATATTATAATATAGAATATTGTATTATTATATTAATTTAAGTAGTATTCTCAAAAGCAACGACTGTTTTACAGTCGTGTCGCCCGGGGCCGGTTAAAGAAAAAAAACTGAGGATTCGAGAATTCGATTTGCTGTCGCTGCTGCAGTAGTCGGGGGCGCGGAGAGTGTATAGTTATAGAGTTGGGCAAACGGGGGAGAGCTGCTAAGGGGGCGGGTGTCTGTACACAAAAATGCATGCACAATATTATTATTTATTATCATTATAATATACAGCAGCGTGAGCGCGTGTGATTGTGTATGCCTGCGAAGAACGTTCGTCTACGGAAACATTATAAGGCCATATAATATATTATATAAATATTATAATACAGTAAGGTACCCGAGGTTGAAAAAAACTTAACGAGACGACGATGGTAGTAAAACACGAAAAATAATAACAATAATAATGAGAAAATACACATAAACTTATACTCTCATATGGTTGTACGGAATAGGTACCCATGTATAGTACAGAACTTTTACGACGAGTCTCCCTTCGTATAATACCGCTGCTAAGGTCCGATTTCAGTCTCGTACGCCTATTTATACATTGCGTACAAAATATTATAATATTATGTGATAAATAACATTGTGTCGGTCTGGTGTCTGACGACGACGTGACAATCGTTGTTTTAGAGTAAATTAAAAATTTGTTTTTTTCCTCCGACTGTTATAATATTATGTTAGGCACCTATATAACATTATTATAAATTATAACACAATATTATCAGATATATTTTTTCGAGTCTTATAAAAAATAGAGTGCCAGTATATAAAGGTGCATAATATAGTATTAAACAATAGGTATCACTTGTATTTGTATAATAATTTATAAAATTCCAGAGCGAGAGAGGAAAAACGGATATGATTTCCGTAAAAACGACGGAAAAGTATCTGCGAACCTGTCTAAATCACATATTTTCACACGTAAGTTACTTAACTTATACAAAGTAAATATTCATTATATTTTTATTGTCATATATGTATTTGTATCGGACCTCAATCGATGGTACCCTACCATATATAGTGCTATAAAAGTTCAAAATCATAATATTATGTTAGACTTCTCAATCTACTTACTGCGTGTTATATTTAATTTAATAACCACGATCAAAGCCCAAATAAGATTGATTTCAGTAGCAAAGATCATATAAACTAAGCTGTGAGCTGATTGGATTACTCGTGAATCAGACGCATTACAACCGTAAATTGTAAAGTATATAAGCCTGGATGCAAGTTAGCAGCAGAAGCTAGTAATATTAGTGCAGGATACAGCACAAGTTAGTGACGGAGTGTAACGCTGAAAAACTCGTGATACCTAACAAGGGAGGGCACGATGTTGAACCATTTAACCATCAATACATTTCGTGTTAAAATTTCAAGTTAAAATCGATTCGGCTATCGCCTAAGATTGTCGAAACTAAGTTATGGAGATCAGGTGAATAGTCTAGGGTCGGGAATATTCAAAGCATGAGCGACCAGAAATATGATCAAAGGCAACAAAACATCTTTATACCCGTTCTTAGATTGACAGAACAGTGGGAGTGAATAAAATAGCGCGCGTGTCTCGTAGAACAGAGCCATACTCTGCAAGTTAGAGTGGAACTAAATAATATCACAGAGTTATTTGACTCCTTCTGAATAGAAGATATAAGGTAATTATCAACAGACTCTTCATCGGTTACACCCGCCTTACTTACGGTTAGGTTCACCTCATGATAAAGAAAGAAAAACCTAGATGCAATATTTACGGAACAGGACTCTCAGTCAACCACATAATCACAGAAACGAAATAAAATCACGAAATAAGTAGCCTCAACATCTCTAACACCCTAGACCAAGCACTGAGGCCAGACGCGGACACCATCAGCCTAAGCTCTGACGATATCGTAGGCCATGATAGTTAAAGGAATACAAAAACATAAGTGACTACGACAATTATGTATACTTCAATACTATCAATACTATGTATTGTATATAGTACTTCAACGGTTAAGACGGCTACTACAGGTACCTAACCTAACCTATTTATTATAGGTAATATTAAAATAATATCAGTATTTTATAACAAAGGTATGAGAAAAATAATCTATCTTGGGGTTCCTATAGTGACAGATCTGGGGGGGTACGAGCAGTATAAGTGCTCTTATGTAGTAGTATGCCACTATATCGTATATTTATTTACGACAGCGGTCGCTACTCCGGGTTGGGTAATACAGAATATTATTATTTTATTTTCCTGTCGAAGTGATACACGTGCAAAGTACAACACTACCGTGGACTCTTCGGGGCTGCTACACTCACACATGAACATAAAATATATATTATATAGAACGCATGTATATTATTATAATTTATGATACGCGCGTACCGGAGTAATAAAACGGTCGCCGCCGCGTATATAACTACTCTGGGACCGTTCGCTTCCAAACGCGCGGCGCAATCTCCGGGCGTACCGTTTTTTCTGATTTTTTAATAATCCGTTAAAAGAAACTACCTATATAATACATATATATATATATATATATATATACATTATATACACACTCAAGAAAAGACCCCCGATCCGGACGTGATGTTTTTATTCGGTCGGTTTGTTTTTTACACTCATTGTTTGAGCCTACATATATATACATAGCACCCAGGACGATATAATGTACTGTATATGTATATATATTATACACTGATATCGTAAAGTTTTATCCGTAGCGCTTAACATAAACGTCGTTAGCGTACCGTCGCGTATAATAATGTAATAGATATTATAATAATTATTCCACTACACATAAGTATATTTTATGTAAATTTGTGTGTGTGTGTGTGTGTGCGAGCAGTCTATATAGGATTGTCGCGTCTTATTGTCGTCTCGTATCGAATACCTACCTATTATATTATATTATTATTTCGATTGCTATGTATATATTGTATAATAAAATATATATGTACATTGTACAATATACTCGTCAAAACGGTTTGTGAATAACTATGCGTCCGTCATTGGTCCATTGCCGTTATCGTGTTTCATCGTTACGACACTATTAACATTGCTCGGATTTAAATGGTAATATACCTAAACAATATACATAGTGTACGAAAAAAAACAACACTTAGGTAGGTACCTATTTATACACTTACCTATATATAGATATACCTATATAATATTATACAAGTTATACTTGCAACACGTGATAACTACCACTCGAGTAGAGGTAACCTATATTAACCATAATAACCATTAAAACCGATCACGAACGCGACATACAATTGTATTATTGTGTTTCAGATCCATTCACGTAATGCAACGAGCGACGCAGTATTATATAGGTATTAAATAATAAGCCAAACGAGCATTTCAGAAATTTTGATTCGTCTTTCGATGGGTCAGGTATTCAGGTTCATAGAAAAAACCAAAAATGTCTAACCTAAAGTGTTATTCCTGCATCGGTTCTACAAAACTAAAAATGTCGTTTTGCTTAGTACCAATTTCGTCCACAATTCCGACATAATTTATATATTTTTGTACATTACAAAGAAAAAAGAAACCAAAGCGATCAATACCTTTAGTACCTATACTAACAAAAAATCGGTTCTATCTTCTATGGTTCCTATGTTTTCGTATAGTGTTCCGATTCCGGTCCCTGCTGAAAACTGTCTCGTCGACAAATATTCTTGTAGGATTATTATTTAAAAAGTCCCGGCGGGAGACACGTCTGTTTCGATACATAAAATTGTTATTTCTCTTTTCTTTATATTTTCTTCTTCCACCGTCGACGCTTCAACATATATAATCATATAATACCACGATATCCACCCAGTCGCCGAGGTCTTCGTCATCGACGTCGAGTGACTTTTTTTCTTCTCCATCGCGGTGTTTTCGAAATTTGTTTAATGATCGGTTTCCCATATTGTAATAACAATAATAACAATAATAATGCTTTACTCGCGGTGTACATCAGTATATATACATACACGTACGAGAAAATAAGATTCAAAACGTTCCACGCTCGCGCGCGCGGTAGTCCTTTTCTACCACCCACGAAGCTACTGATCTGAATAAATATAACGTTGTGGTGCCTATGCCACGGAAACCGGCTACACACATACACTGTGTGTAATATTATGTATATATGTATTATATTCAATCCGCCCAAACTCTTCTACATATAATATAATAATAATCCGCCCCCTAATTCCGTCGTGTATATAATATAGTAATAGTTATCGACCTACCTTGTTTGTACGGTATTGTTTCCGTGGTTTTTTTCCACCCCATACCACCACCTCCCCATCAGGTCACTGGCTGTCCACCGACCGGACAGACAAGTTCACACAAATATTCCCAGCTATACCAGCCTTAGGTCTTCGAGTATTGCCTATATATACCTACGCAAGTGTGCCAAATCATAATAGATACGTGCTATACGTACCTAACGTTTTTTTGAGAAAAATCTGTACGCGTTTCTTAAATTTACATTTTTGTCTTTGTATTTCAGCGTCGCCCTATTGGAATAGCTATAGACTCACGGCACGCATTAACCCGAGAGAGAAGCAGAATTCACGAATTTTTAAATTGGCTTTACCTCGATTTTTTTTTCATTACTCTCTAGTCTCTTGACATTTTAGCTTTTATACATAAACCTGCTGCAGCTATTACGTGTGATACTTCATTTCGTCGATCCCACGTCCCCGCGCATGCCTACACCTATGTATATATTTATATATATGGCCCCGCCGCGCTGCCACACAGATAATATAATGATTAATATAATCATATATTATAACGCAACGCGTAGGCGTAAGAGCGCCCCGCGTTATATGCTATATATTATGCAAATTCGTCAGCTTTTTCGTCGTCGCAAACGTATATATAATATTGGTAGTCGTCTTACGACGCACACAAAAAGAAAAACAAAAAACGAAAACACCCTCAACACGCACTCCGACTAGCATTGTATATCTTCAGATGGGTTACGACTATCCATTATATATGCCCGTGTGGCCGTGTATACATATATATTATATTATATATATTATATATATATGCTATACATATATAATATAATCCAGATTGATGGATATTATTCTTGATGTTATCAGTATCAGCAGCAGCAACCCTCTCGCAGCCTGCAGTCGGTCCCGATGGCAAAATACGCAAGCGCGGCGTTCAAAGACAGGATTAATTCCGATATATAGACGGCATGTATTAAACTATAGTATATATATAAGTACTACTTTTTCGAACAACATTTTTCATCTTGTCGTGAACCGCGCCACCGCCGGTCGAGCGCGCGCTCCACGGGACCGAACGATATAATATTATATTATAGGCAGCAAGCACCGCCGCGGCTCACGGGACGTGACGGCTATGTATAATATTATTAAAATAAATGTTATGTAATACATATATATATATTTATGTATGTATATTGTAAAAATAAGCCCGAGAGAGACGAACGTCTCGTTAATGAATTTCGTAATCTTAATTATCGATCTGTCCGGCTGCGGGGGATAAGCGCTCCGTCATTATGGAATAATATAACGCGGGCACGCATATTATACACACGCATACGCGCATATAATACACGGCGAGACAATTTTTGATATCCAAACCATTGTTTTCTCAACCCTATCGGCGGCCACCCCGGCACGCGCATAAATTACGACGAACAAATGATGTAAGTTTTAATTATTATTATCGTCAGCCAGCCGCGGCGCATCCGCCCACGACGGTCGGCCGTGGCGACGGCGTCGGCGGTAGGCATTTAAAAACAAAAGCGTAACGCGAAGAATGTGTAAACACATAAATAGTTATTTGTAGGTATACGTCGTCGCGCGTTCTCCTCGTATTGTTGCTGGAGCGAATAACGTTATATTTTTACAATAATTATATTATCATGTAGGTACGGCGACGCGACGACCTATGCGCCATGATAATGGTAATATTATGGTCATTTACATAATATTGTAAATATTATACTCGTTACTCGCCGCATATCAGCCGTGCGATTACGCTGCACGATCGACTGCAGTTAATATAAGCGCGAGGTCAGTAATTATTAGCAATCACATATATCATTATATCAAGCGCGCGCGTTCTATACACATCAATTAAGTCTAGACTGCAATAATTTTTTTTAACCACGTACATCTATATAATAAGTTAAAACTATTTACTATAAAGTGAAATTGATAAACGTATTAAGACACACACACTATATTAGCCGCTATTATGACATCGGTGCTATGATAATAACCTAGTCTAACACCAATTCTCAGAAAGTCGTCTAGCTATAATATTATAGAAATATGATATCTGCTTTATTCACTCGCCGTCGCAGAAAACTTTATAACTGCATAGATGTTTCGAGTTGTCGAGTTCACACGCGGTCTGCGGTATTCGGCGATGACGTCGGCTGGACGTCCAAACAACAATGTTTATAATATATTATGATTTTCGAACGTCGTTCACTCTAAAACCGCTCATCGACCGCGTTTTGCAGCATTGTTTAATTTTTTTTTTCATTTAATTCCTGAATTACAATCCACGCGAATGTCTCTCTAGCAAACAATTAACTAGAATGAAATTGGACTCGAAGAATAAAGGGCGCGACAACAATATAATAATATTACGTATAAAAAAATCAACTACAATGCGATATGAATCGTAACGTAGTGCATATATAGCCACTAATGTCGATCACCACCAATGTATATTATAATAGAAAATTAAAAAAAAAAAAAAGTGTGAGCCGTGTCGGATCTCGCGGTTTGTGAATCGAAAGAATTAAAAAAAAAAAACAAAAAACAGAAACTGTACTTAAAACAATACTATATTATATAAGTACTAGGTATCTATAGTATGCGTAAATCGTATTTAAATTTGGATTTATATAGGATCACGTCCAATGCATTGGAAATTCGGTCGTGCCGTAAATCTCCAAGTTGTTGTTAACAATACCCATTTTTATGCTCAACAGTAATATCCGCGTCCTTAAAGACTTGTACATGGTTTGATATAATAATATGTCCAATCGGTATAATCGACAGCATGTCGCATCGTTTCTTGCAGGGAGCCTTAAAATAATGTTATGTTATACGCACATACCGTATAGATCATATAGGCGTGTCTAGAATTTATTCATAGATGTGGCTGAAAAGGTCCTATATCGATGTATAAGCGTCGACGATGTCTGCAGAGAACCCTGAAATCTAAATCCAAAAAATTTTACTCATCAACGCCATGTGTTAAATATTTTACTATTTTTATTTATTTTATTAACATGAATTCAAAATTCTGCGAGAAGCTGATTTCTCAGGTTATATTTTGCCGTACCCGTAAACACGTCTATGGTGTAGACTGCAGACACTCAGACTCTCGGTGCTTGCGATATTTTAAACGCAACGATGATGCGATGGGATAATATCGTAGTAACATTATGATGTATCAAAATATAATATATTATTATTTTATAAAAATTATGTAGGTAGACGGTCGTGCTGTGTGGAGACGCAGAAGCGTGGTCGTCGGACTACGTCGCGTGCGTTCCAGCGTGGTACGATTTTTCGCGAACTGTGCACGAGGAGGATTCTCTGGGGCGCGAGCATACATAATATATATATATATATATGTACATTATACAATATTATATAGAAATACAAACATGTCAATTCAGTGCCGGGTAGAGTTTATAAATATATATAAATATAATATTATACATGACACGCGGAGAGAACACATTATTAAGTCGTGTGTGTGTGTGTGTGTGTGTGTGTGTGTGTGTGCAACGTCGTGACTGGGTCGTTTCTGGTCGGGCCGGCGGCGAAACGAAAGGAAAAAAAAATCTAAAAAAAAAAATTTCATAAAATATAATAATATATACATACACATTACACACACTTATAATTTATATATGTATATATATATAAACACTGTTCTCCTGCAGCGCAAAGTATATGTATATAATATACATATACATATTATATATTATGTTTATATAATATATATATAAAGAAGCTGCAGTGACTACGACGGCGGCAGCAGCGCATTCGTCCTGCCAACAACACGGCGGCGGCGTGTTTCCCGAGCCGGCGGACACGCGGCGTGTTGTAGGTATATACGCGCGCGTATATAAAGTGCTCCTGGTTTATGAGATCACGACGGCGGTGGCTGCGGTGGCGGTGGAGGAGACACGATGCGCGGATATATGGATAGGTGCAGCAGTCGAACCTATACAGTGGTCGTGGTAGTAGCTATGTATGCAGGTATAGTTCTATATATATATATATGTAAAGTCGTAGGTATAATATGTGTACGAAGCGACGGCGGCAAGGATATATTATAATAATAATAATAATATCATATTTAATGCCGGCAAACGTGTGTGAGCCTGTATAATATTATTATAATAATATCTTAACGTTTGCGAGAACCGTCACGTGATATCGTCGCGTACAATAAAATATTATATATAATATATATATTTATCTGTGTATATACCACGCATGATATTGTGTACGTGCAGCGAAGTAAAATATATAGACTGCTTCAGTCTATTTTTTAACGTTTAAGACACGAATTTTCTCAGACTGCAGTAGGTTTTGTCCGAACGAATCACATTATATTATTATGTATATATAGGCACCGTACCTTTTATAGTTATGACTTATGAGGTACCTATATACTGTTATATATTTATATATATAATATTCTGTATTTAGGTATAGGCTCGAATGACATTTTTGAAAAATGTTCTCCCACAGAATGAGAAATGTAATAAATAATTCGGAGATATCTAAAAATTAGGATGTCCTCAAGGTCCGTGAAGTCAACGGGATCATGTCCTCGCTGGATTATTGTTCAGTTGTTATCTGCAAGATTTATGGTAGGTATAGTTATAGTATATAGTTCAATAATCAATATTGTGTTATATACTACTATACATATGTATCTTATGTTACAGTATAGTCTTTATATTTGGAATATTTAAGTTTAATTTAAAAACAATTATAGAAGTAAAATATAAAAAATAATAAATAATTTAAATACTAAAATATATTTTAGATTAAAATATCAACGTAAATGTATAAGTACCTAAATTAAATTGCATAAAAAAATTTTGTTTTTCAATAATCGGTTATGGAAATTATAGTTGTAGCAGTTTTAATTAAACCACCCTGTCAAACAGCCAAATTGTTGTGTACAATGATATGTTGTTATAATAACCTTCGCAGTTAAATATTATGTCGTTATATCGATAAAACGTACACCTATATATGTTTAAATGTTTTGCAATGTTTTACTTACTACATTGGTACCTATATCATGTATAATATAATAATATAATATTCGACGAGACACGTCGTAAAAGTTTCGAGCCCAGTCGTTTAAAACAAACGTTTAAGATTTTATTTTTTTTTACAGTTTCCCCTGAATAATGCAATGATTTTGTGAGCCGCCAAACGTCGTGAATTAAAACGAATGATGTTTTTTATTTCACTATTTTTTTATTAATACCCGGACGAGCCAAAATCCGTGAAAAAATTACACAAGTTTTTATTTACGATCGAATGTTTTTTTTTCTTAATTTATTCATTTAAAATGACACTTTTTTTCCTGTCTGCAGTTTGTTTGTTTAATACAAATTTTCATTTAACAACTAGCCCGTGAATGTGTCAGTTTGAAGTTAAAAACTCGTAAAACGTTTCGATATCACGTAAACGATAAACGATGAGCGTTGGCTTCGATTAAAAAAAAAAAAAATTTCGTCGTCTACGCGAGTCAGTTGGAACGCTTGGTATACGTCGGGATAATCGTTTACACATCAGTCGAACGCAATCGGTAATTGTCAAAAGACGTTCGGGTTTCCGTGTGGAATTCAAATATATATATGTGTAGCTAATAAACGAAATCGAGTGTCTGTGTGTCTGCAGCAGTGTATATGTATTTTATTTTCGATAGAAGTTAATAATACGACGACCCGTCTCCAGCGTGTGTGTATAATATGCTCTCTTCGATCGGAACACGATATTATATAAGTACTGCGCGCGGATGACCGATTGAATTTATGACCGGCCTGTCTCACACGTCCGTTTAGGTACGCGTTTACGCCTCCGTCCCGCGCACATAACGTAATAGTTAACGAAAACGAAACAAAACAAAAAAAAACCGTCGAATACACATTATAATATAATAAATTATGTGCGATGCGTTCGGGGAAAGAGTATCAAATGTCCGTCGGTCAAAAAGGTGTTTGGAAAAAAAAAATGACTATATTTTCCAACTTATATATAGTATCATGTGTAGAAAAACGCCTCAGCTGCCGCCGCAGAACACCCAGGTGTAAAAATGCGCGTATATATTATATGTGTGCATACTAAAAGTTATCATATTATACACCTAAATTCGATTTAACCCCGATGGATGATTCCCAATATGCTACCCCAAGCGCAAAACGTAAAACGACCGTGATCACATCACACGAACCGAATCGGATAATATTATTATTGAGACGGTAGCGCGTATACGTGGAAAATATTTTTGACTCTCGGTTTGTGGTTAGGCGTGTTAGAAAATTATGCAAATAAATGTTAGAAAATAGCCTCATACTGGTTCTCCCATCCCCTCCCCTTGACTACCCTCCACCATAATCATATAATGGATAATTTATTCGTTTTCTCACTCCAACACACAACATTATTAAAGGTATACTATAATAATAAATTATTATATAGTAATAAATATTTGAAAATTTTAATGTAATAGGCATATATTAAAATTTGTCAATGTCAACGATTAACATGCAGTTTTAAGTAAAAGTTAAATATTATTGTACACGATATAGGGCAAGGTATAATATTGGTATTTAAATATGTACTGAAATTAATAAAAAATCAAACGGTGTAATTAATATTTAATATAAGCGCAATGCTTATATTATATAATACAAATCACTATGGAAACAACTACTGTTTGCCTATTTAACCGTATATTTATGTATATACGTCTGCGCAAAGTCTTAGGCCAGTGTTCAACAAAATATTATTAAAAATCTAATTAAAAACCACAATGCAAATAAATCGACGTTGTGAAATAGTTATAATATCAATATTCAATATATCATATTTTTAATTTAAGTATAGTTTAAATCAAAAAAAAATAAATATTGATATGTGAAATTGAAATTAAAATCAAAATTTTTCATTTTGATTTCGTGACTGTAGTTATGGTGTTAGTTAGAATACTTGAAGTACTTAAGGTACTATTAATACTTTTAATAATAATATTATATATAAAGTTTAAACTCATATATTATATTCAACGTCAAACGGCGTGTAAAATAATATTTCGGCTCAGTTACGATAACGAATCGAAAAAAGAAAAAGAAAAAAAGCCTTTTAATACACTATATTATGCGTATTGAACGCCGCCCACGACACGTTAACCCTCACCGTGTCGATATGCAAGCTCGGCGAGTTTCTCGGGATTGACATGAAGTTCTTTATATAAATTATAATGCCGCCGTCATCCAGACAGGTATACATATGCGAGCGAATCGTGTTAATACATAACCGCGGTTACAAACGGGGTAAAAAAAATACCTCACCCAAATGGCTGAGCATAGGTATGATATATCGTATTATAATATTATATTATGGTGTCGCACTCGTGTGCGTATTTTAAGTGCGAGCGCCAGACGATCGCTACTGCGTATATAGTTAATAAACGCGAAACACTGAGCGCGTGTAGTATAGGCATATGATATTAAAATATTTTATAATATATTATTATCGTTCAATAATAGTAAAATCGCGAAAACCGATTAAACCGAGTTAGTGCACTGTGTTATATACACGGACACTTAAAGACGTATACGCCGCCGTGCCTCCGCCTAATGTAA
Organism: Nasonovia ribisnigri; assembly: GCA_027563435.1. Taxonomy (NCBI): domain Eukaryota; kingdom Metazoa; phylum Arthropoda; class Insecta; order Hemiptera; family Aphididae; genus Nasonovia; species Nasonovia ribisnigri. Next base: position 125,961 of record JANEHU010004122.1, on the reverse strand, counting down.
GCTTGAACGACAGTTTGTTATTGATTATGTGTCGCGTGTTCCGCACAGTCAAAACTCGCCTACGTATAGGTATAGGTACATAAAAATAATTGACGAGTAATGCAATATTTAACCAAACCGCTCGTATCCGCCGCCGCGCCGCCATAATTAAAAGTCTAAAAACATTTTTTTCTCTTCCCTTTCACCGTAAAAGAAAATTAAAAAAAAAAAAAACAAATAAATAAACAAAAATTAATACCATTTCACGTGAATGAACCCGTGAACGAAGACAGGAAGCATTCTGTATATTATATTTCATAATACGAAAATACATTCGAAGTAATGAGACAAAGATTTTTTTTAAATGTGTTTTTAATGTCGGGATATATAGTAGGTTTTTTTTTTAACTTTCAGTTATTAATTAAAATCGCATAATAAAATTCGACTTCAATTTAATTAAAACGTATTTTTCAAAAACCGACTTTCCCAAGATGTTGTAACATTTTTTAATGACGGAGTAATTAAGTTTCCGTATTTACAACCGCTTAAAAATAGTTTAGATAGTCATAGGACACTGCTGCGGTCGGTAGCAGTCTACCGCGTTAACATGTTATTGTATTGTGCGTATATGATTGTATACGAGTATATAATATATATATAATATGAACGTTCTCCGATATACAGAACTTCAAAACCACTGTAACCTTCTTCCATTATCAAACAATTTCAAAATCTTAAAACAATATTTTTATATTTACTATAGTTTACTGCGTCGTATCGGTTGCGAACGAAACGCGTATCGCGAGCTGAGTATTCGAATTTCAAACAACAACATCTGACCTATATCATCGTCAGGGGAAAATTCGAATATTGCTGTAATAAACAATATAATATAAAACATAATATTGCGTACTACTTATATAGTCTTGTAGCAGCGGTTTCTGAAATTCTACGAAAATCCCTCGGCAAGTCCTTCGTAGCGATTTCACCATAAATATTATAATACATTATTAAAGTTGTAATCATACATCACGACCGTATTGTTGTAGTCGTTCACGTCACTGCGTCTATAACGACTTCGTCATAATATTATTATTATTATTATTATTATTATTATATCAAACGACTTTGATTACTCGTGACGGTTTGTTGAAATCCGCGATCCTGCAGGGATCGACCACGGTATATATGGGTAAGTCCTGCAGACGTGTATACCAAAGCCAATTATACACAGACGGTCGTCTGACTTAAGACCGTTACCCGAGAAAAACGGGTTCGAAAGTTTCCAGATACTGCCACTTTCAGTTTACCTGTATAAATATATACGAAGGTATGAATTCCGCTCCCTCTATACCTTTGATGGTGTATAATGTATATAGACGAAACTATACGGCGGATTTGTTCCCTCCACGAACCGATTTCATATTGTATACTTATAACGGGTGTCAATTATGTTTATACCTATAATAATATAATAATAACATTTAAATGTCTGTATATATTCACAATAATCATATATTTGTTCATTATTTTGAATAAAATATCATCCACACTCCTTAGAAATTCTGCAAACAACTCGATTCCCTGGTCCAATTTCGAATAACTTTAACGAAAATTCAGTATGTAATTAAATAATTCAGCAATGAAATAATAATAACACCCCTCTCTTTATTCGCTCCTTCGATATTATAAGGGGAATGAATGCGTAGTTTTTCTGTATTCGTCTATAATCTATAATACTTTAGTGTTGCCGCCTGCACGTGTCACTTAGAGTTAAGATGTGTTCAATTCCAATCGGCACGAGTGCGATGCGATAAACATTCTGAAAACAAATTTGACTTTTCGTCAAGTCTATTTGAGATAGACTTTACCACATTTTTTATTTAATCCCTCTAAATCCTAGAAAAAAAGTCATATTATAAAGTAAAAATTAAAAATTATCATTTTCCAATTTTTGGAGAAAAAAATCCAAGTAGATGTCGAGGATTTTCATATTTTCGTTTTAGTGAGATAAAATAATAATTATTTCAGTTTAACAAAATAGGTATGTTGAATTGTGTATAAACTTTTTTTTTAATAACAAAAAAGAAATAAAACAGAAAAAAATATATTGTTAGTGGTTGACAGGAACTATTATTAAAACAAATTTGGAAAACACTACACTAACCTATATTATATGAATTATTATTTATTACTGTATAATATTTAGTATTATTTTCCCGTGGCATATCGAGGTAAAGTGAATAGTACACAATTATTAATACCAATTTAGATACATATAGTATAATATCATGTAAGTATACGAATAATACAAAATTAAAAATAATACATTTTATTATTTACGATTTTAAAATAAAATCATAGTTATTTCGCGTTTTATCTTTTTACAACAGCCGTCAAATTTCACTAATTTAGTTATTCATCATCATTGTACGTACCATGTAAGCATCTACATAGTATAACAGACTATTAACAGTGTAACTGCTTGTCGTAATTGAATTTTTGTTTTTATAAAATATACTTATTTTAACGTACCTGCATAATATAATTTATGAACTGTGCTTATGGTGAAACAAAAGTAACTACGAACGCACAATATAATATATGTACATGTACATATAGACAGGTTATATACCTATCGGTTCGTGTTCAAGTAAGAAATATGAGATATGACTTAATCTATGACGAATTGTGTAAAAACACTGTAAATACGATGGAAAGGTTCGTTTATTTTCAGTGCTATTATAATTATCTACATCCTGTGCATAATAATGATAGTAATAATATTATTTATTAGTAATGTGTGTGTGCATCATAATATAATAATTTGTACGTATTATTTATTTAAGTTTTTTAATAGTCATAATTCACTGTTTTTTTTATACCATAAGCGATAAGCCGCAGTTTTCGTAAATTTACATTACGCAATATATCATTACGCGCACAACAGACTTGTTTCAAGTGGCGTGTTTTCGGATATTTTATTCAACCTACGACGGTGTGATTTTCGACATTTTCTGCACTCGACAATTAATATGAATTTATCTTTGTGGTATGCAATGACTTAGCAATGATGTAATCATTTTTAAAATTATTATTAAATAAAAAGCATTGGCCATTGGAATCCGAGCTGCGTTAAATTACAGATAATTCTAATATTTTTGTATAGTTATTTACATTATCAAATTATAGTTTACATTAACTAATGATACAATAAGTTTATCATGTAAATTCTATATATTACAATATTTGTTTCAAATATTCGGTTTTTTATGAAATAAAGCAAGTGTGAGGATACGTTATGGTCAAGGGATTACGATAATAATTAATCTTCTAGAAGTTTTTTGCACTAGTTCTGAAATCTGTGTAAGTATGTACGGAATTCTAAATGTATAATAGCTATGATAGCATATTATATAATAAACGTACCTTTTTTTCACAATTAAAAATATTGTAATCAGCTATAGTAGACACTCTACAATAATATATTATTCAACTTATATTAAATATGCGAACAGTAATACATACCTATATTCGAATATATAAATTGTTATGATGTGCACTCAATAAAAAATAAATTTTAATTTGTTGTTATTATTATATAGGTGATATTATATACATAAATATATATATATTTACATATTATTATGTTTGTGTGCATTCGACAAAAATATGAGTAGGTACCTATACAATACTTGTATTTAATATTATAATATCATTGTGTTGTTATGCTAAGATTATTAACTACGTGCTGAATAATACAATATTGGTACCTAGTAAAAACAGTAGTAATATTTTTCATTAGAAGATTTCAAATTCTTTGTTATAGGTACCTAAACGGTTTATGGCAATAAACCTCTTGGCCGTTTTTAATTGGAAGTTTCTCTTGCCAAACTTTAGTAATTATAGTTTACTCTCACACACATATCCACGTATATTATATGTATTTGTGTGTGTTCTAACACATTGTGTTCAAACCCTTGCGTTAAAGTTTGATCGGAAGTTTCGAGATTATTACTCTGTGCTTCCACGCGCGGCGATCATTTTTTCCACCACGGTATTCTCGGGCTATAAATTGCTATGCGCGCGTACAATGTATAACGTTTATAATAGCCATCAAGCGCGTTAAAATCACCAATAAGGACCATTTACCTATCTGCGAATAGTGTAGCGTATTACCACTGCCACCGCGAACCTCTTAGACGTGTACGATAAATAAAACAATAAATATCGTGTACACTTGCACTTTATAGTATAATATATTTATTATAATATTGATATGATGTAGCCACCGTGTGACATGTTAAAATGTTATATGATCTGCGCTGCAACGCGCGGTTTATAAAACTAAAATATTATTAATTATTTCATTCCTTTTCATAGTTTTAATCGTCCGGGTATATTGCTTAGATATTTATATTTTTACCCAGATTCCGGTCACGGTACACAATATTGTATGTTTTAAACGTATACTTTTTACACATTGCTTCATTTATAGTTTAGGTAATACGATAAGGTTCGAATTCCCACGTATATTAGTAATTTGCTTCCATTAATTATTTTGATATGAAAACGTCTGTACAGTGTGGATAATTTGAAACTTGACTTGAACCTGCTTGCGTTTGAGACGAGCTAGAGATTGACCTGATGGTTTTTTAGTTAACCCATATTGTGCGCGTTATATAAGCGTGCGTTTAAATGAGAGAACTGAGGAGTTAGCACACACATAATTATACCACACGAGGAAACCCGAGGACTGCGCCGAGGTCAACAAATTGTTCATTCCCCGTAAATAACTACAGTCCGTTAATTAATATTCACCTTTTTCTCCCCTTTACATCCTTGTCTATATATATATACACACACATATTAATACATACATTCCGACGGGTCTCTCATTACAATAATCGGCGTCTAATTGAATATATTATTGTTATTATTATTATTACCCGACAGCCGACTTCCATTCCGCGCGTTAATTCTTTTATAGTTTTCTGTATTGCACTATATTAATATGGTGTGTGCGCTGTAGGTACGACGAGAGTGTAAGTCGTATGTGCCTATTATAATTTATGTATAGGAGGTATGCCTATATCTAATATTATTGACCGGTGAGAAATAGAATAATTACAGTGGCGGGTATGGAATACCGTTTTGGCGTGGCCAATATTGGTTTACCGTCCGAACACGTTCGTCGGAGAGAATCGAAATCTCGATATATAATACTTCATAATATACAATAATATGAAAACATTTAAAGGTGAATGGAAAAAAGTAATTTATTTCGCAATTGTACGCTTCCCGTCCGCCTAGACGTTTGACGCTTTGATTTACATTCATCCAGACTCCATGCAATACAGCATAATAATATAATATGGTGGTAGGTATATTAATCAATTTATAATAATAAAGTAAAACGATCATTGCACACTATGTTTGTAGTATTTTATATACATGTATATTTTTAGGCACACACACAGGTATAAACCTACCACACGTAATATTATATACATATTTTGTATTCTTATAAAATAATTTATCCTCCTGATTTATTATTATTATTTTTATTCGTTGCGTTGTACGCGCTCTGCGTATATTATACCTACCTACCTATCTATATGGGAAGGTAACTCTCGCAGCGCGTGCAAAGACGTGTGTATTTGCATCCGTGTAATTATCGTCCGCCGAGGAACATAGTATAATAAATATAATAGCATTATAACGATGACGTCGACGACGACCGAGTGTATAATAACATTATAAAAAGTCTAAATAATGATTTTGACGAAACAAATATTAGTCGTTTTTTTTTTCGTCATAAGACATCAAAGTGGGCGCGATTTCCGCGAAACCGAACTTCTTCTTCACCTAGCGCATTCGATAGGCGTGTGTGCAAAAAAAAAATGCATCGTTACATCGGCTCTATTGTTTTTAACGCTACAGAAGCATCACTCGATCCGTGCGGTCAACTGCACCAGCGTTTCCGGCGTTTATAATATTAAGTCGAGACCGCACGATTCCAGTACAAACATCGACGGACAATCAGAGACGAGCTTATATATTATAGTATAAACAACTCTACGAAATCCTCCTGCAGCTCTCCCCCTGCCCATATCGTCGTCTTCGTTACCTATAGGTCGGTACCCATGTTGTATAACGATGACGGTTCCCGGGGCAGTGCGAGCGTCCGTGGGAGGTGTTTATCTTTCTCTTTTCGGTGCCGGAACGATAATTAAAAAAAATTTTATCACTCACCTTCCTCCCGCCCGCCCGCCGCCCCGCACTACCGCCCACAACCACCGACCGTTTCGCGCAATACAATGGGTTTTAATTGCACCCCGGCAATGGGCGCCGCGCGACGAAGAATGCGCCTCGGCGGTATACGGTAATAGAAAAGTCAACTGTTAAAAACTGTTTTTACAGCCCGTTTATTATTTTCTTCTGTTTTTTTTCGCGCACCGGATAGGCGCCTCCGGGGCAACCGTCATTATTTTCTTTAAGGGTTCGCAGAGATAAAGGCGGCAATACCGCGTTAATGCGTTGTTGTTTTTTTTGTCCGTTTCGTTTCGTTTTGTTTCGTGTTGATGATAGTATAATACTGTAACAATAAGTGACTGGACGACGGCGACGAGATTTTTATTATGCATCCGATGCCGGGCTAGAGAAAAATAAACTGGCAATAAAATGTAGGTTATATATTATTATGATTTTATTTTTCCGTTTAATTCGAGACGACAGCGGCGACTGCTGCAGTAAGTACTTACCTATATAGCGTCTCGTATATTATATCGACTCGGGCACTGCAGCAACGAATTGTAGGTACATTATGAGGCATTATATTATTATATTGTTATTCTCATCGCATATATTTATAATATAGGTGCCGTAATTCGAGAACTTTTCACTGATTAAGCAAACGACTGACAACTCGGATCGAAAATTCAATTTATTTCGAATCGAAAAATCGCGGATGACAATATATTATATATATTACATTATATTATATGAGCTGCAATAGTTATTAAATTAATCAATCGCATTATAGATATAGGTACTTGCATCGTGTTGTTACATAATATCTAATATTAAAACGCAGGTATAATCAGCGTATTAATATAATAGATACTGTCGAGATGCGCGTGCATTGAATAGGATTAAGTCGTCAACACCGCAATATAAGTACTTATTACAAAGTATGCCGAGTTTTTTGTTAACATTATGATTTATATAAGTTATAAATAAAATATTTGGTTGGTAAATAATTTTCGAAATCATTAATCAAACTTAATTAAAACGTTGAAGGTACATAATATAATAATATGCACAATTGATTTTCGACGAGATAACAATATTAATAAATAGATGTTTACTGCAGCGATATATTATAATATTTCGTATGTATGTGTATGTACAGTATACCTGGAGAGGCGGTGAACATTTGAATATCTGGTTAAATTTTGTCAGTCAATCTTTCAAGATTATTCCAATATCTTAATCGATAACGGCGCACACATCATTTAACCAGTTTTTCAGAAAATATATTTTGATCGCCGCGCATAAATCTCCGGTGAGATCGATAGAATCATAATATTATAATATTATATAACTACCTACACTACTTAGGTACCTACTCTTACGACGGCGGGCGAAATTAATATTTTTCCGATCACTTACGCGCGTATATAATCAAAATTCAAAGTGTATCGAATTAAAAATAATCTCGAATCACAGGAATTTTTACGAGACACTTTTCCTCACGGTATTTACTCTGTTACCTATATAATATTATTATATCATGGCCGCGGCGACCAAAATATTCTCCCCTCGTAATGTGTTGCACACGTGTGGATGACCTTCGCACTAGACCACCGCACAGGTTGACGACGCACATTTACGTACAAAATATAATATACATATTATATACCTAAGTAAAAACTTAGTATATAATATAATAGTATTATTTCGTCGGCCGTCTTCAAAACGTAAACAGATATTACAACGGCGTATACTGCGGATCATAAGCGACGGGAAAAAAAAAATGTCCAGTTTACAAGGGTATGCACACTGCAGCACATTGCATATGCAAGTGCGCAATAATGTGCTCGTATTTGATAATATTATATAATAGGTACGTTATTATAATATTATACTTATTTCTCGTGTAATTCAATCACGTGCGATAAAATTAGCGGCTATAGTTTTATAGGTCGTAAGTATAGTACCTACCTATATACGAACTACGTATATATATATATATGCACAACGACGACGACTATCGTCCGCAGCAGTGGCTTTCCTCGCTCATTATAATAAATCTTACGATATCGAATTCTTCGGTGCTTCTCTGAGCCCGCTGTAGTGGAATAGTCCATACCTGCGCGCAGCTATTAGATATATGCGACTATATAATATTATATATTATAATACACGTCTGCGTACGATTGTTTCATTGGCTTCGACGTTAAAGCAAACGATGACTGCACGACCCGACTTACACATCACCGCTGCAGCGTATAATATAATATAATACGTTTTGTATACCTATATAATAGATACACTGTACACGGTACATGGTATTGTACAGTTGCGCGTATTTTTACATATTCTGTGTATATAATGATAATAATATATACTACCGGACGACGACGTAACCTGCAGCGGGAACAGCATTTTGCACTTATATGCCCGGCTATACGGGTGCTGTACTTGCGTTCGAAAATATGCGTTTGCGTTTGACCGACAATAAAATACCCGAGAGACTACTACGCTAACCTATACGGAGCTGACTTGTCGTTTTCGACAAACGTCGGACATTATTTCTATACCTACCGGTGCAGGCAGTGTACAACCACTGTAGTAATACTGTTTCATTCATAAATCGGACGATGAAAAAAAAAGAAAAACTTATTATTATTGTTATTATAGGTACTTGTAATATAGCCGTGATCGCTAGTGATAGTGCACAGAGCTAGAGCACAGGTACGCAGTACTATATATAATATTATAATATTATTATATACTTAATGATATTAAATCAATAAGGTATAGGTAAATTACGGTTAGATTCGTCGTAGCCGGTCTAGAGGTACCTACCAGATATAATATTATGTGGTGGATATTTTTAAGCAATAGATTATTATAATGCAATACATAATATATATTGTATATACCCATACTCACGACGTACAGGGTACACGGGCACGGGGTAAACGATAAAATTGAAACAAAGGAAACGACAGCGGCGGCGGCGGCGGCAGTCACGTTATCGATACACAATATTATTACTATTATCATAATATTATTATAATAATAATATATGGACGCATAAAGTATATTGATGGTCTTGTGCGATGCACGTTGGGAAGGACGAAAAAAAAAATAGACAGTAGTGCGGGATGTAGCCCGGGGGACACGCGGTCTGTACCTATATATTATTACACACAAGTATAATATTATGTATATATAAATCGTACGCTTATATATATAATATATACTAAAGCCACGGCAAATCTTTGCGTAGGTCACAAACACACACACACACTCGTATATTATATTATTATTACATTACGTTATACTCGTCGGGTGTTAACGAACCCGAAACCGAAACACGTGTTAATAAGCTGCTGTGCCGGGTCGATAATTAATGACGTGCGGACGACGACGACAGACGGACAACTGTAATGTGTGCGCCATAGACGACGTGGTCGGGTATATTATATTATTATTATTATGTGTCCTATAATATTATTATACATTCATATGCAAGTAATAGTCCTTTTTCGCTCCCATAGCGCTCTGCAGCCTCCCCTGTCTGGCCTGGCCTAAAAGTCTGCAGTCGCGTTCTCGCGCGCATTCACGATAACTTCGCCTAACGTAAATTTACCCATATACTCACCGAGGTGGGGATGGGGGGGGGGGGGTAGCGGTTTTCACTAAACTCATACAATAGGTAACCATTACGGATAGCTTCAGCTAACCGCCCTGTGGTACTGGCGAAGAGTTCACTTCTTCGCGGGACACACGAAGTTCCGTGCACTCGTTAAGTAACGTGTAATATACTTACATGCAGGGCCCATCCATCAATAATAATAATAATAATAATAATAATACGCACCGTCTGTATATATGAATATAAAATAATAGCAATATTATATTCCTCCGGACGATTCCTTTGCAGCAGGACGATTACCGCTCGCCGGTCGCAATCCGTTTACGCGGGCAGAGGCCGGAAGTAATTCCGCTCCCGATTGTCCGATATTGAATTTCCAGTCGGTCCAATCAGCTGGCGGACCGGTCGGACCTTTATATTGTTCGTGTCTCGCCCGAGACGGCCGCACAATCCAATATCGGCGACCCGTTTATTTATATTATACATGTATGTGCGCGCAGGCAAATGATGTGCAGTGCTTCAAAGGCGAACGGTCTATTTATTTCCCAGCGGGACGAGACGCGAATTCGCGGACGGTCGCCGCGTGTCCGCGACAAATTGCCGGAGCTCTCCACCACCGCCATTTCGCCTGAAATTCCCGCCACGCTCCCGAGGCTGTGCACACGATCGGCAGGCCTTTCCGCTCGTGTACCTAGGTAAATATGGCGTACATAATTGTGCGACATTTTGTGTGTTGCGGTTTAACGACGGAGAGAAAAAAATTCCGATTTTGATATCACATATGATATTATGACGTGATATGGTATTGTTATTGTTATATTATTGTTGTTGTCTCCGCACTTGAAATCTCTGCAGGATACTATAGACGCCGCGATTTAATGACATGTCGTACTTCCTGTCCAAACTTTTAAACGTGAATATATCTTGTCCTGAGTTACTGGAAAGCTAGTACAATTTCGTGTCCCTCAATACATGACTCGATCCTGTACTACCTTTTCTATAAAAAAAACCACCAAACCTGATACTGAGGGTAAATGCAATAATTTAACAAATATCGACACATTAAATATAAAAAGCCAGTCGTCCCTAAAGTAATCTTGGTATGGGTCCCTAATGTTATGGTACCTGTATTAGTACATGATTATGATGTACTTTTTGATTTATTTCTAATGTAAATGTAAATACCCAATTAAGTACATTTTTTAATTTTTTTTTTGGTCTTGAAATTATTAATTTCTGCTTCGAAAACTATAATAAGGCCATTAGAATTACATTTGTGGTAAATCGAATAAAAAATAAATAAATAAGTAAGTAGATTTTTATAGTGTAGTGTTTATTTTGTTGTCTGAGTTTAGACCAAGACTTGTTCCGATAAGGTGGCTTATGGTAAGTTCCTCTCATTGTTTTTCATACTGTCTGCATTTTTCGAAAATGTGTTTGACTGTGAGCGTGGTGCCACATGATATTGGGATATTGGTGGGAGTTGTATAATTAAATTATTTATGTTATTTTGTTATATTTTTTTATTATTTATACATACAAACTGTACTATACATGTTATTTATTATATTATTGTGTTTGTGTCTACACAGGAGTTTATAATATAGGTCGTTCAATGCACAGCATTTAGATTATCGAAGAAATCGCGAGATCTAAATATTTTTTAACACTCGTTATTCGCGATTCAGGCTCGTGCTGTACTACAATCATTCTGCGTTTTACCGCGTCTTGGTCCGCGTCCGTCAACACGAACGACGACCATGACAGACGCAACTAGGCCAATATTTTTAGGGGTGCACAAATTGTCAAGAATTCACAGACCCCCAGACCCTTAACAATGTATATCTATTTACCATATAATTTAAAATGTATTATATTTTTAAAATTAGTGAAACGATAATATATTAAGGAAACAAAATTATCAGTAGTAGCTACATGATTTTTCAGCCAGTAAATTGTATTTATTTTGTTCAGAATTCTGGTTGAAGTGGTCCACCTCTCCTCTCTTAATTATACATAAATCAATAATGTCATTACAATTAATTTTGTTCAGTTGAGTAGGTTCTAGAATTAAAATATCTTTAAAAAGGAAGACTTAATCGTTAATTTCTTGTTAAGTAGTTTTGTTTTTTTTCTAATATCATTTGTATATGGACAACCTTAGTAGATAACTATACTTAGTGTTCATTTTTAGTATCGTGTGCTGGCCACAAACACAATATAACCAAACGTATACAAACTAGTTATTTACAAGAAATAATAGATATGCTGGCTAAATAGCATGCTGCCTATAGTTACTAATTTTCTGTTATTACTGTTTTAATTTTGTTCAAAATACATCAGTTTTCAATTTCGTTATAATATTTATATTTTTCCAATTACTGTTCTAATTTTTATTTTCTAAAAGTTTTACTGTATTGTTTTTAAATTTCTTTAGTTTCTTTTCGTTTGTAAAGTATATAAATTCTTTTTATTTTCAACATATAACAATTACCCTTTTTAGATTTATAGATACACGCACATCAACAATGAGTACAATTATTAACGAAGAATTATATCTTTTAGACCATAGATCTGAGAACTGAAATATTATTATGCACACATAATGTTTAAAGCTTTATAAAAAAGTTATTAAGTCCAATAATAAGACGGTAAGGAATAATTTTGATATCAGTCTTGGTCGGTGCAAGTAAGTTAAACTATAGATGCCTAAATCAATTAAGATAATTTTATGTATTTTGTAAAATGTATTTATTTAATATTGTCGTTCTCTCAACAATCCATTTTCACACCAAACACATCACCTACCATCGCCGGCCGGCGTCACACACAAAATTAACACTTTGTTCCAGGACCTTAAAAAAATATTTATGAATGAGTTTCGCGACATTTAAAACAGGTTAAATACAGTGGTCCAACAGGAATAGTGAGTGGTTGGAGACTTAGAAATTGGACTTTGGTAATCTCTCCATAATAATAAATAACATATAATATATTATAGAATAAAAATATGATTAATATAATAATAATAAAATAGTTATAGTCAAAATATTAGGACAGTGTTGAATTTTAAATAGGAATCGGGTAGATATAATCCTAATATAATTGAAACTACTGTATTTTTACTCCTCTTGGAATTATAATAATTCTATGTGACAAATACAAACCCCTCGCGCCAGCAGCCTAGCTCGCCTGACACTTTTCCAGACTAAAATTCAACGCTATAGTAAGCCGAAAATGTGCGGATGCCGTGCTCCGACCAAATTAAAAATTTGAAACTAAAACCTACTTAACGTTAAATTCTATATTTACTTATTGATATTAAAATATATTTTTTTATTGATGTATAAATAACGAAAAAACATGTCATGCGAGAGAAGTGCAGTTTTCACTGTACCGATCTATGTAAATTACAATATTATATTGTAGTTAACCGGCGTTCGCTTGTTTTCGCTTGCGATGTGGATTAGGCCTACAGGGGACACCACAATAAAAAAAACGCGCCACGTGTAATACCTCATGCTTTTAAACCGATATGGACCTATGTGGTATTATGTCGTTTAACAAGCAAATGGGTGGTGTGGAAATTTACGCGACGCTGCAGTCATCTTAAACGTCAAGTACATTGAAGTAATATAGATAGCACAAATAATAATAAGATAAAAAATCATAACACAATTTATTATAATTATAATTATAACATAATAAAGTAGTAGAGATTAAAGAAATATACTTTTGACGCGATATATATGTATTATCACAGGTGGTTTAAGCGCAAATTTACAAGACCTCGAGAGCTCATAAAATGTTCGCAAGCTTCCCTTCATGAAAAAATCACATTTGAAAACTGTGCTTTTTTGAACCATCAGTGCCATGTCAATTGTGAGATGCGTAGGTATGTAAGACATTTAAAAAACATATAATTTGTAATAAATTATACCTATTTTAATAATATATTCAATAATCAATACCCTTCAATAACAAATTATAAACAAGAATACAAAGTCAACGCGCTCACAATCATAGGCAGTCTTTCACTCTTTCATCCTGCCAAAAATAAAGAAGAAATGTCGTTATCCTGAATTCAAAGTTATTTCGTCAACTGATAATATAGTAATATTATGACTATATTTTTACACTAATAAGTAATAAGTATAATAACAACGTATCTGTGACCTGGTCTTCTGGGAACATAATACCTATACTTATATTATTATATTCCTCAATATACAGGTAACCTACCTGAAGGTATAGTACAATAATTTTGAATTGTATCGATAATTTTTATTTCAAAATAATCAAAATATTATAATAGAAAAAGTCTTTTATTTTTCGGGGGTGCACAAGTCCCCCGAGCATATTATCTCTAGTTGCGCCAATGCTTCGCAACAACTGCCTCGAAATTCTGTTTGCTTATTTCCACGTATGATGTTTAATGATTTATCGTAATATGTAGTATATGTGTGTGTATGTGTGTGTGTATCGCTAATAAACAAATGTGATTATAAATTCATTATAATCTACGATAAATAAACATTGCTAGTGTAACCTTGAACCTTTGTGGCAGCGCGCGTTGCCACTTCGGAAACCCGAATTTATTTATAGCTTTACACCTATAATATTATAGCTGACGTCATGTTAACAGCGATATAATAGTAAATTTTCTCCAAAATGGCATTGCACCTTCGGTAATGAACCGAAATTATTACTCCGCGAGCCGTTATTAATTATACATTTTTTTATTTATTGTTATTGTCTAGCTGCTAGTCGGTCGGTTATTGCTGATTAGTATTGACCGTATTGATTCACAAATTGAAAACCATTTACCGATTTGCTTGTCTAATTCGAAAAAACAATCACATAAATTAGGTAGGTATACACAGTTGTCCCACTTGAATATACCCGCGCGATTTCAATGGTCGAAGTGTATATTATAGGTACCACGCGTAGGTATACGCCACGATGTTATTGTAATATTATTATTATTATCGCCGTATTGATATTCTATACATCCAATAATAATTCGATTTTTAATTAAAAATAACCGCACGGCGTACGAAAGCCACTCGTTTCGGATTCGTCGTCGTCGTCGTCGTCGCAGCGCGGACACACGTTTTCGATTCCTGCAAATTGGTAGGTATAGGTAAACGATTTGCCGGTAAACGAATAATGCAATGCGGTTTCGCTCGCAGTATTTGCGGATGCACTTTTGTCAATATCACATAATATGGGTAGGTAGGTATACCGTTATCGTTGTGCCGTGGTTGTGGACGTTGTGGTGTAGGTAGAGATAATCGAATCATTCCGACGTTATTAGGACGACTCCGATCAACGTCAGCTGACCTGCACACTACACCCGCGACGGACAAATAAAATTGCATAATAATACTTACGAACACCGTCGACGTATTCCTCGTGACGTCATAATGCAGTGGGACGAGTTTGTCACAAAATTTAGTTTGTACGTTTTGTCACTACCTATAATATATTATTACTCCTTAGTGTTATTTTCGCCATACCCGCGCAACGCCGCCATCGCGATCGTCTGGCGTCACATTGCCGGACGAAACCCCATCGTACGATGCATAATATGTATACAATATATTTTATATTATTTTATGCGTTCGCTATCGAAGACTAGTTTCCATTTACGGATGTTCGGTCTCGTGTCAATTTATCAATACACGTTTATGTTGATTGTATAATATTATATTTTTCTCACCAGTTCAATTTGTATATATACGTGTATGTGTTTCGATTGTGTGTGAATAAAAATCGATTAATTACCACCGTCTAATAATATACCTAGGCGTATAGTGCGCGTAACTATATTGCCAACAACGAATTTCAATTCAATTCAAAAAAAAATATTCAAGTTTTTATTAGTAAACGGCGTCAACGGTTTTGTTTTTGTGCCACTGCAACGAGAAATGAGAATATAGGTACTTCAAACTCGAAAATATAGTAAAAATAATATTATGATCTGCTGCAGCCGCGGAGATATAATATGTATAGGTGTAATAACAAAAAATGTGCTCGTGCGTATAATGATATGATGAGAGATCAGTCGTAGCCACGTTAAATGTGTCGACGAAAAGTTTTCGGCGTAGGTATACCTATATAATAATACACTTTAACGAGATAATATTATTATATAAAGTGATTGTGCAGTATTATGAGGATGAACAAAAAACTGAAATGCATAATTTTAGCGTCGCATCAATTTATATTTTAAATGAATAATAAATGATTTCGTACACGTGTATAATCTTATAAAATATATAACCAAATACTAGAAAAGCAAGAGTACCTACCTCTATAATATGCTCATAAATGTTTAGTCTTGACGTTATTTACTGTAAAGATAAAAAAAAAAAAAAAACACACACACAGTAAGGTACCTTATAAAAATGTTTTTTTTTCTTTTGATATTTTCGGTAAAATTCGACTACAAAAATGTATATTTTATACTACAGCCGAGCACTTATATTTGACATAAATTATGATCATTTAAACTTATAATGGAATATAACTATAGCACATTTTAAACATAAACGTAAAAAAATGTCCGATGCAGATTTTATAGGCCATAAATTCAAATACGTTCGTCGTGCATAAAAAACATAGAGGCTTTCTAAATAACCGCGGTGGCTAAATCATGATCAAATTGGACTCTCAAATTATAACAAACGACGATAATAACACGAATCCTATTTACGTGCAGCAGAGCAGCAACAGCAGCGATCGCTTTTGATTAAACGTTTTTTCTCTCTCTTCTGCCCCCGTCGATTCCGATGGTATATTATTTCCGTGTACGAGCAAATATTTACGTAAAAATCGAATACGTCAGAATTACTAGACGAGACGGGACGGACGGACGGACGGACAAAAACAATAGGGTACCGTCATTTCGTTTAAAAGCGAGAAGATCGGGCACCCCTCTAATGTCGTCACGGTGGCCTCCCGCCGCACCCCGGGGATTACACGGTGTATTCCCGTCGTGGTGTAGACGAAGAAAAATCGAACGGTGTCATCGAACCACCAAACCGCCGCCGAGCCTCATTTATTCGTTCCGGATGTCGCCGAAAAACCACTGCACGGATCTGCAAACGTCAACGCCGACGAACCGGACGTGTACATACTTATCGCGAGCCAATGACGTACGGCCCCGTCCCGCCGAGTTAAGTCCGTCGTCGATAAGCCCTGCGGGGATATAATATATATGCTTTGTATCCGCGGAGTATAGGAAGTCACTGGAAGATTTAAACCGATGTAGAGGTACCTCTACGCGTAATTGTGAAAACACGAAATACAAGAAAATCACATCTCCCCCCTCACCACGCCGCCGGAGATAGACAACGTCTGCACCGTGTTCGCCGCACAATATCACAATTACTTTTCACAAAAGCGTATTTATATTTTCCTTTCCCGTAACGGTGTGCATTATAATAATATATCCTCTTATCTAATTACACGGAGCGAAAAGCACGAGGAGGGAACATATTGTAAGTATGCGTTGTTACCTATATCGACGTATCGTTTAATTAATCGAAACGTCGCACCTCGCGGTAAACGCACACGGAGTGGTTTTTTTTAAAATATTTTACACCGAGAACAATATGCCATTATAATATTGTTGTTATATTATCAAAGAAATGTCCGTAATTTGTATATCGAACCAAAATATCTCCTGTCATTGCAACCGAACATTGCGTCGAAAACAATGGGCGGATTATAGCGACGAACCGTCGATTGTTTCCAAAATATTATTAGATTAAGTTTTTACAGGTACCAACGTACAAATGACAATGCGGCCGGTGTGTTTTGAAAACGACGTCTTCTCTAACGCCGTCTCCACTGCCCTCTTCGCTAAAATATTAATTCATAACAATATGTAATGGTTACGATGTTTTCCACGTCGATCCTATTATTTTGATCTAATTAGGATTAAATTTTCAGAAACTTTTGTTGTATAAACTAGAAAATCGAATAACAAACAAAATATTGTTTTTCGATTTAATCACTTAAAGTTGTTTTAACAATGTTTGGAGACTTGGAGCACATATTATGTGTGAGGTGGAATCATTTAATATTAATCTATTATTTTATGAGTTATCTCGAGCACTTACATTTTTAATTAATTGTAAGCTATAAAATATTATATATTTCAAAGTTTGTCTTATGTGCGGTTCGATGATTTTCACATACTACCTATAGACGATGTTATAATAATATACTATATATAGGTAGCTGTGTAAGTACTAGCTGTATCGGTTTTAATTATACACTCAGTTCACATACAAACGGCATAGGTACCGATATACCTCACTTTGTGAACTAATTCGACAGAGGTGGGCAATTCACCTGTGGTGGATTTGATATAATATATATAGCACTTGATATATTTTCGAACGTGGTTCAAACTACTCTCTAAACTTTATATTGATATCTCTAAGATCAATATCTGAAAATGTCGTCATAATTGGTCAAGTGGCGTTTGAGTCTATATTTAAGCTATACAAACGTAAGGACATTGCCTTTGGTTGTACATTAGAATAACAATCATAACCTAAATATAATATAATTTTCATTTATTTAAAATAAAAAATATAGAGCACAGCGAGCTAGTCTAAACCATTATTTTTTTTAAATTTTAATCGGTAACCAACGGCATGGTAAAGTTATTCGATTATCGTTAGCCAAAACGAAATGTATGTGAAAGCTAACCTATAGCAATCTATAGGGGTTGGAAAAAAGAAGAGAAAATACCTACTGAGTCTAAATTGTAATCCGTGGATACAACTTTTATTGAAATCAGTCCAGTATTTGCTGAGATTAGCGCATTCAAACATACAAACTCTTCAGCTTTATATAATGTAATGTATAGATATAGATGAGTAGGTACTTTTCTGACTAATAATATCTTATAAAATTAAAAATAAGCTGACTTACTTTCGTCTTATAGGTATTATATTATTATTTTTTGCTCGTTATTTAGCAAACATCATTTGATTTTAGATTTTTTTTAAGCACATTTCGTGGTTTACAATAATTTTCTTTTTGAAATTAAT
The DNA here is from genome assembly GCA_027563435.1 of Nasonovia ribisnigri. NCBI lineage: Eukaryota > Metazoa > Arthropoda > Insecta > Hemiptera > Aphididae > Nasonovia > Nasonovia ribisnigri. The sequence goes on along the minus strand of JANEHU010004122.1, from coordinate 107,022 downwards.
GTCCAACATTAAACATAAGAATATAAATTAAAAAATATACGACGAATTCGACTTTCCTACCGTTACGATTCATCGAAACGTATGAGAATAATTTCCATACTATAATCAACTAGAAAAACACGACGTAGGTAAATATAATATCATTATTTTCGGTATACACAAATATGTGTACCTATTCTTGGTTTCGGTTCGAACTTCACACGACCTACTTAATATACATTTTAAAACGGGAGTATTTCAATGATGAAATTTACTTAAACACATATTGCATAACAATATAAGCGAGAGAAATGAATTTATCGTATAGTTCAGTATCAGGTGCGCTTGTATAACGCGAGTGCATAGAAATATATATAGGTATGTAAACTTTTCTATTACAAAACGGGAGTTGACGATTCTTTTTCATTTTGCTTTCCGAGGAAATGTACTCGGTTTGGTTTTAATAATTGAAAACTTTGTAACAGTTTCAAACAAGTTGACTCGCGCTGTAACTTTCACAAAGCCTTGAGAAATTCATGAAAATTGTTAGTTTTCAATGTAGGTACCTTGTTGTAGGTACATTTAATTAGTACGCTCACTGTAGTTGTACACAAAGAGCATGATATCAGATTTTTAATTTATTCACGCGATTCGTTTTGTCTATATATTTAGGTAGGTACATAATATTTATAAAGTACATATACACTGGCGGCCGTGTTGTTCTGGAAATCATTTCCTATTGCAGGTGTGATATTTTAACGGATCTCGGTGTGGACGATTTTTTTTTATTAACTTTATGCCCAACTTATGTTGTGTTCAGAGTGATGGTATCGTTTTTGGCACACGTCGCGACTGCAGAAGAGTGCGTTTGTGTGTTTTTCTAATGAATTAAACTTAAATCGTATTATATAGGCGCAACTGTTCGGAAGTACTGCTAGAGGATTTTAATGACCCCTCAAAGTCAGGAGAAGAGGGTTAAGCTCCATAAAATTACAAGGCGAGTATAAAAGTTCATCCGCTTACATAGTAATTGTTTTGAAAACTTTACCTTTTTCTAAAAATGAAATATAATTGTACAATACAATAACATAACTAATAAATGTTCATTTATATATACGAACTCACGTAACAGTTTGATATATTTTCAAAACATGTATTGTGTTTTATAATATTATTATATGTTCGTTGAATATTGATTCAATTCATACCCTTCGTAGTGTTGGTCCCCTTATAACGTATAGTGGATTTATATATAGTCGCGATTAAACTATATGTTTATTAAATAAGTCAAGAGATCGTGACGTCATAATACGACTTAACCGCGCGTATATACGCTTTCCGTATATTATAAAAGATGTCATAATAATAATATACTATATTATATACGAGATATTTATCGTTCGAACAACGAAAAACGCAATAAAAACCGTAATAATATAATATATATAATGTTGTATAGATTGGATTATGTAATATTATATTATACATAGGTAGCTCTATCGAGACGTTGTAATAAAAGTATACATTTTAGATTATTATATACGTACGGCGATCAATTATTCCAAAAATCGGTATTGCTCAATGTACATTGTACCGCACACAATAATAATAATATATTTATTGTGCACGATACAGACGTACTATATCCGACCACCGCGGCAATCGAACTGAGCACATTATTTATTATTAACCGGAGCTGGGCCAGCGCGCGTATACCGTCGGTTTTAACAGCTCGTGAAGTTTATACTTCGGAGTGGTATTTCGTTGCTGCCGCACCCGTCCGATAATCCCGTGTATAGGTGTATTGCAGTGACCCTTGTACCTATAGCGTTGTTGCAGTGGGCCACTGGCGGGCAGCAGTCGTGTGTATACAGGTAGTACCTACAATATATCACAGTATATAATATATATAATGTATTTATAGTTGTAAAACTATAAACCCACAACGCTTCGCGCATTGTGTGTGGGCACGTTTTTTCGGGTTGTCCGGCGCACGACATTTACACGGAAGTGTGGATTTTAATTCAGAACGATATGACGGGACATGTGTGTGTGTGTGTGTGTGTGCGGGTGCGGTTCTGGTTTTATATTTATTTTTTGTTCCCGGAAAGATGCTGTCGATTTGACGGACGGTCGGACTCAAAGGGTTGACCGCGTCCGTGCGGTATTATATTGTGGTGACGCGATTGACGTTCGATATGGGTACCGGGATAACAGATATATAAACGAAACGTATAATGCGTACACACACACGTGTATATATATATATATATGTTTTGTTGAAAGGAAAGAGGTGTCAGGTCCAACACGACGGTCGTCGCGAGAAGCAGGATCACCCGCGTAGTCGGTAGGAAAAAAAATATAACGAAATAAACGAAATAATAGGAAATAATAATGCGACCATTGTGTGTGCCTGCCACAGCTATTCTACAATATGACACGGTTGGTTATACGTCTTCCCAGTTTTCCCAGTGTACGCGTGTGTGTGTGTGTGTGTGTGGGTGTGTGTGTGAGAGTGTGTTAAGTCTACCGTGTGCTTCACGCCACATCACACGGATTTTATGTAGGATACAAGTTGGTTCACCAAGCATGGTCAACGCAGTTTTTTTTTTTTTTGATAATTTTTCGTTCAAATTCAGATAGGTATTTGAAACTTTTGAGTGACTAGAATAGGTTAGGTTCTACTATTAAATATCTTAATTACATCGATTTTTATGTATGTTTGGTATTCTGTTTCGATACAACATTTATTTCGCCAAACTAAAACGTCCTCTTTTACTGTAAATAATTGTTAAGCAGAAAAATTATTGTAACAATTTAAAAAGATCGAAATTCAAAAGAGTATTTTTTTCTGAATTATTTAAATGTATGCGTACCTATACCATATGACGATGTGGAATAGTCCACCATGATAATATTATATAGGTTTAAAAAATATAGAGAATATGAATTCAAACATGATGGTTTGAAAATTATGATACATAATTCATATTGATATTTTATTATCATTTTATATTTTTATCAATTGTAAACATTGTGAACATTGTCTGATTACCTATAGCATAAGACCATAGCACTAAATATTACACTTAATTAATATTTAATGTAAAACCATATATCATTATCAAGGATTATTATTATTACCTAGTTTATTACTGGTTTCAATTTCGATTTAGATGAATCAAGCAAGGACACTCCTTAAATGGTATAAAAACTAAGATAAAACAAATTTTGAATATAGCATACATTAATGAAGAGGAAATGTGGGTGAGCACTGAGCATGCACGGTGAATCACTCTGTATACCATCACATATTATATACGTGTACATATATACATTAGGTCCGCAATTCGTTCGAGTTATCTTGTTGTTGTTTCACTATATAATATGTCTGAGTGCAGTAACGTTAGGACCATATTTTTTGACCGTTCGTGTTCGCTGAGAATTCACGGGGTCACTTGATTTCGCTCATTATTCGAAAATCTGACTGCGTGCGAAAATATGTAGTATAGGTTCTGCAGTCGATATTATTATATCTTAGTCATCGAGATGGCTAACGACGAGATGACCGCACCGTATCCAAATCTAGATGCGACCAATTATATAAACACACTATAATTGTTATTATATTATTTTATTTATGTAAAACTATAGTGGGCGCAGGTTCTTAAAAAAACAATGTGCAAACTGCGTTAATTCAAAAATCGTTCAATGCAACTATTTGATGACGCGGTTATTATTTCTTTTTTAAAAAAAAACCCACCCCCCATCCCCCGAACTCGCCATCGTTACGATCACTTGCAATGACTTGCCACAACATTATGCGGTGTTATAATATTATATTTCTACTATATATAGCAGGTCGTGCGCTGCTCCCCGAACCGTCCCTGCCGGCCGTCCGACTTTCTGCAGCAACTTTAGGTGTTTTATTAACTTTTCTCATTAAACATCCTTCGGGGGACGGTTGACGGTACCTATAAGACGGTATACGTATACTTTTTTTTTCATTTCTTAAAATCACTTCTAAACGTACAGCGGTATATTATAACACGCGGCTACAACATCTCCTCTGCAGGTCTTCATACTTCATTAACTCGTTATATATAAGCTGTAATGGCCGCCGTTGTGTGCGGCACTTTTCACCGCTCGATGACACTATGCGTGTATGCGAGTTAAAAAATCGTTTTTTGAGACTTGGGTAAAAATATAGTTTTTTGAGACTCGAGTAAAAAATCGTTTACAACCGCATCCATACAGCGGCGGCGTCGCTGGGTATCTGCTGCTGCAGTTAACACTTCGTAAGCAGCAGCAACGAGTTTTGTCGATGATTTCAATTCTTTATGCCATTATGATAATAAATTACAGCATGTATATTATATATTATACGCTGTACATCATAATATTATATATTGTCAAGGACGAACGTTAATTATAAATGATGCGATGAAATTTTCGGTCCATAATTATACAAATAATGTAATACATGACTGAAATCGATAATTCTGATCAAATATTATAACGTCTCGTCGTCTGTTATTATAAGACTATCGTAATGCTTTTACTTACCTATACCTATATACGACTATCGTCCGAGTGTATAAACCTGTAGCATTAAATATATATATATATATAGGTTGTTATATAGTTATAAATGTTATATTTATCTCGAAAACTAAAACCATTCAATAAAAAAAAACCTCATTAAAGCGGACGTATAGATTTTTCTTACAGTTTTTATGGCCCTAAAACATACCTATATAATAATAATATATGCGCTCATCTCTCTGCAACGTGTATAATATTGACATTATAATACTTACTTTTCCAACACATAACCGTTAATGACTTAGTAAACACTGCGCCTATAGGTCACAGGTGCCGAAGAACTTATATACTATATACCTATATATTATTATATAGTACGAGCGTTGTGTTTTAATCTTATCGAACAATATAGGTATTATTTCGTTTCAAATTTTATAATTTTTTTTTCCTCACACCGTTTCCATAACGTTGCGTACACCCGTGTTTTATTATACCACCAAAAAGGTACCTACATTACATGCACGACGTCTGCGTTTTGTGTGTATTTTTTTAACGTTTTGATAATATGGGAACGGGTTTTATAATGATGCGTTTTGATTTCGATAAGCACTTGTTTTTAGCAAATGCTTTTTAAAAGTCGGTGTACCAAACATGTGCGCGACCGTTCCAAAGTCAATCGTGGCGGTGATCGGAATGTTTAAATGGTTTATTTTCTCATCGAATCGCAACCAGTAATGCATAATATATATATTATAATGATATACCTACATTATCAGTCAAGAGTCGCGGTAACCACGCGAGCGGCGAAAGCCGGACCATTTTTGGAACCCGGCAATTAATCGTTTTCGGATTCCAAAAGACAACGTCCAAACTACAAGACAGCCGCGCTGCAGTGAAATAGTCGTAGTGACCCACTAAGAACAACAATAAATTTCCTAAGACACTATAATAATAATATGTAATAGGTATAAGTGTGACTGTACGAGTACGACGTACACGCACGATATGTGTTGTATCATTATTTTAACAAATATATATATAATTAAAACAATATTGTTTGACGTCCAACGTGTTCGAGCCATATCGTATGATATATATTATCATACCCACAGTGTCAGTTTACTTACTATCTGCACAGGGGTACACACAATATATTATGCTTTCCAATATAATATATTATTATATTTTATATGTGTACATTATTATAATGCCGTATTGGAAATAATCTATAAACATATTGAACGCATTATACCGTTTGATCTAATCTTTTTTTTCGTAAAAGTGAATTTATTACCATTTAAAGCATTGGCGTTGTGTTACGTATTCCAAAAATTATTCATTATTAAATGATTTTTTTATAGCGCACGCGCATAAACACACACACACACACGCATACAATTTTGTGTACAAACCGTATATTACCATTTATTTTTATTGCGTCCTATCTCATAAAATTAAATACACCTACCCGATTTCAAATAATAAAATGCAAATTTCCAATAATTTAACTTTAACAATTTAAATATTCGGTTTATCTAAATAAATAGTCCATAGCTTAGAGCAAGTCGTTCTATAGAGTTAATTAATACGTCGTCGTTGTTGTTAGATAAAAACCATCAGTCGGTGGAGCGAGTTGTATACTAAATTATTGGTGTCATTGATGGGGAAAAAAAAACCAGTTCTTGTAATTTGACTGGTTACAATGAGTCGAGAGAACTCAAGAGGACACACTTTTAAACAAGGCGAAAGAATTGAATTTTAATTGGACTTGTCAATCAGCTCAGAGTGCGTGCTGTATTCACCACGTATTACGTAATACGAAATGTAAAGGGAGAAGTAAATAATACATATTTTAAAAACTTCACTCGCAAAGCGTATACCACATAATATAATACGGCTATATACATATATACATTGTATACATTGTATACATAATATTATTATTATTACTACGCCAAACGTACAAGAATATCGCTTTTATGCATAATATTATGTAAAACAAATATCCGTTCAACTCGTCATTAATAAATTAAAAATTTCAAATAGTCATTTGAAACCACGTGGTGTAAGTAAAAGTAAACGGACGTATTATTTATGATGATAATATTATACCTAACGAAACGCGTTGCACACAATTAAATATTCATGTTAAGTATAATATATATATACCACGATCAAAGTCGATAAACGAACTAAATAAAATAATAGTATATTGTGATCGATTACGTTTTTTTTTCTTTCGTTTTGTCTTTTATACACAATATGCACGATACATCAACACGATAATATTGTGCCTATATTAAAAATAGTCGTTTTAACGTCTAAAATATACGAATTTCAATACATGTTTGTTTAACCTATACACTAACTATAATAGTCTGTTATAATAATATAGTAATGTCCGATAGTGCCCTAGAGGCGTTTGCGCCTTTCCGTCAAGTAGGTATGTACATTAACCCTGCAGTGCTCGCACAGGTCCCGTCAAATAAAAAAAAACGTCATGGGCGACCGAAGGTCAATCGGATTCGAAGTTCAAAGGTGGGATCGGCCGGAATTCACTAATATACTATAACTCATTACCTAACTCGCCGTGTGTTGGTCGACATCCAATCGCGTTGATTTTTTTGATTAGTTATTTTGACTTTGTTGACCCACCACCGGGCGACTCGATTTCCCAGTTTCCCACAGTCCCAACCTGTGCGCACTACACCTCACCGCCCCGCGGATCGATCTAACTCGAACACCGTCAGCCACCCTTCCCGCCCACCCCGCGGACAGACCCACCACTGGTGGGCCACCAGAGGATATAATATTGTAAAACAAACAAACAAAAATCGTGCCTAATTGCGCGAGAAAAATTGTAGATATACTAGACATACGCGTGTGCGCGTGTAAAAAGTGCGTACAGAAAACAGCCTGGTAGGTAGCCTCCCCCCCCCCCCAAAAAAAATAAAATAGTTTGGGCACGATTCCGGTGTGTACACTTGACCGTCAACGTCGTCGTCGTCGTCGTCGTGCCCGGCGCAATTACCGCGCGGAGACCGCGAGGTAGGTACCTACATAATATTATATGTGTATATACATGGTATATATTATATACTTTTTTATTCATTCTCTTTATTTTAAGGATCTCATTTCAGACGAGTAACGATAATAACAGGTCAGTGACGGGATAATATCCTCAAGTCTATATACGACGGTACAGTGTGTGTGTGTGTGTGTGTGTGTATACATACCTTGTTAGCGCACCGCCCACAGCCGGTCAGGATTTTTAGGCCACACGTCGCCGTCTTGTTACTTTTTTTTTTTTTCTGTTTTATAATGATTCCCTGCCCGGGTAAGCCTCATCACATGCTTAAATTGGTAAAGGTTTTTTATTTTATTTTTTGTCTAATAATATTTTTTTCCGTTTATACTACGTGTATATGTATATGCGCACTGCAGGTATAGGTACACCGAAGGACACGATTCGAATTCAATAACCGATTACTCTTGATTGAGCTCACCTCGTTGGTATAGATTTGTGTGTGTATACCGCAGGGTGGTGGCCGGTGGCGGTGACGGACTATATCGCAGCACATCATGACGACTTCCTCGTCGAGTATATATATATATATACCTAACTATACATTATGATATTATATAGGTACACTACACAAACAATGCGCAATTGAAATCGAATCGAAACCTTATATATATATATATGTATACGACCGCGGTATTATTATCATTATCGTCATTACCATTACCATTACCATTATTATTATTATTATACGTCCTAGATGACGAACGTCCGTTTTGTGTATCCCGCTTGCAACGTGTGTCGTAGTAAACTATTATATTCATATTATATACTATATAGATGTATATATATTATGTACATAAATATTATACGTGGCCGGTCTTCGAATATTGCTGTTATAATATCATTATTATTATTATTATCATTATTATTATATTAGCTATCCTATACGAATATTATAGTACGCGCGACGCTGCCGGGCCCCCAACCCCACAGCGATCTATTGAATTATTATGCATAATATGTATAATATATACGTTACGATATTATGCAGTGCGGCGGCGACGGTGCGTAGTATTTATATAGGTATTAAACGCATTACTATATTATATTAATATTATTATTATTATTATTATTATTATTATATGGTATATTGCCGTCGTGCGTATGGGTATAAATAGTAATCGATAAAGTTTGGTTTTTTTTTTCTTTAGGTACCTACGGAGAGAATACGGTTTTTTGTTTTTCGAACGCGCTTAATAGCCCCCGAAAACCCGTATCAAATAAAGTATTATTTTTATGTAAATCGTTCTGCTGTGTAAATTCTTCGGCCGTCGTTTGCATAAAATTAGACGACTCTATATGGACACTCTTATATGCGAGAATCGTTTAAAAAAAAAAAAACAGTGATATTTGATTTCGAAAATTAAAATAATAATAAAAAAAAAATAATAATCGACGGTTTGAAGTGTTATCGGTAACACATAGTATATAATTATCTATTCTTCATTCGTATGGTGCAGCCCAACAAAGCGGTGCCATAAAATAAAATTGAAAAGCAATAATAACATTATTATTATTACGTCTTTTTACGTACAATTAATAAGATATTATAATATTATGATGATTATTATATACGTGTCACCGGTGTTTTGTGGTATTGTTTTTGATTTGTAATCTGGTACCCCGTATACATATTATAATTTTAACATTAGTTATTATACGCTGTTTAGAAATCGTTTGTGTTTCACGAAGTTCCGATGACTAGGAAATTGTCGGACGGTTTTATTTTTTAATCGAAACGGCCGGTTTTTTGGATGATAATTCCGGACAGATGTCTGCCAAGGGCTTACCGCGGGTATTATTATTAAGTCATTAATATGTATCTCTTTGCAGCGTATGCGCGAGCGTAATAGTATACCATTATTACAGCCGGCAGTGTAATAACATCAGAAGCGCAATTGAAAAGCCCACCAAGAAGTAGTAATGTCTAAATTTTTGAAAATTAAAAAAAAAAATAAAACAAGAAAAAATTAAAGGAGAAGGAAACGAAGAAAATTAAAGAAAGGGTGGATTACACGCTGTCAACAATTACGACATCAAAATGCAGATGGGTGTCTGCGGACGTGTGCGCCGTCGTCGGTATTTTATATACGTTATGTATGTGTACAGTGTAAAACTCGATCGATTAGACACGTACCTATACGTATTATTAGGTAATACAGGACGTACACAGGTATGCATAAAATATGACGTGTTGATCTGTTGTTTAGAGATTTAAATTTTTTTTTTTTTTTTTCCCCAGTAAATTGGGAACGCCGTCCGATACGATCGTTTCGGCGGGTTTGGGAAAAAAATATTAACTAGACAAACACTATACCTACCTAGTATATAATATTATGTACATGCACAATGTATAATAGTACGGACGCATTAGTTCAAGGTTGCAGTTAGTCAATTTCTGATCGCTAACGCGGGTGGTCATAATATTATCATCCATTGCGGACGTAACTCGTTATTTCAAATAATAATTAAACCATAGATAGGTAGGTAGGTACTGGGTGTATTGTGTGTATATATATATGTATAATGTATATACCTACCTCCTAATTCGAATACATAATATATAGAGTCTCGACCCTAAAATTATCTGCTGGTTAAAAAAAACACCCAGTTGTGTTTTTCTATGTTATTTCGAAATTGGTATATTTTAGACAATTGGGCGTCGAGGTCGAAACGTTAATACTCATATTTTACTTGGCTGTGTGTCCCTTCAACAGTATACCCACAACAGTGTTGTTTCGAGTTTCGCCCGAGAATACTATATAATATTATACCTGTGTACCATATTACATCTACCTGAGAAGTACACAATATATATATTATATACACTTATACGCATAATACATAACGTATAGACAATGATGATTTTTAAGTACCACCACGTCGTAACAATACCGCGGTAACACGATTTTTAGTATATTTATTATGTCCGTTGTTACTGCATGTTATTATTGTTATTTTTTTCCAGAAATTTACAATGACCGTAAAATCCAATGAACTGTGTAATTTCGAATGGCGCCGGGATTCTTATATATACGTGTATGTGGAAAAAAAACATGCAAAACAACGTCGGATGGAAAAACGGTTTATGTACATTTTTCGTTTTTTTTCGTCCTAAGTCGTGAGACATTATGTGAACACAGAAATTATTGGTTTGGCTGCTATCCAGACGGTCCCTAGTGCGCTCCCAAACTTGACTTTTTTTCGCATACACCTATAAGAAAAGGAGGTGCTAAAAATTTACGACCGTTTACAGGCAGTGGTTTTTTTTTTATTTCACAAACGAACCCGTACATCGATAACATATTCATGCGGCATCGCGAGCATAGTTAAAAAATGGGATAAAGGATCACTTCGAAGCGCTTTGAAAATAATGTCGGGAAAATATTCACATTGTATAGGAAATTCAAGTCAATTTTTCTTCGAGGTAGAACATAATCACTATTAGTTATTACGTTTACTTATCGAATGCATAAAATGCCAACGGTTAGGAGTTTTACCATTTAGGCAAACTTTCAAAAGTGCTCACACTTTTTATGGCAAACTTTCCGCATGTACCTAAATGTTTTTTTTTTAAATTTTCATTCTATGTTGAATTTATGAGGTTTTCATAATACAACGTGGAAAAGTATTTTGCATAAAAAATATTATTTACCGACTATACAAATAGTGTAAGAACATTTATTTTTTATTTATATCACATCCATCTTTCGGAGTTTATCAAAAACGAGACATTTTAAAACGTTTAAACACATTTAATGCATATTATACTGACTGGTATCGATTTTCATGTAACTAACGTCTAACGGTATCAAAAGAAATTTCATACATTTTAAATAATTTAATAATATATATACTAGGTATGATAAATACAGTTTTATAAGCATACCTATTTGTATATACAGGTACCTACCTTCAAACATATATAACGTAAAAACAATATTGCATTAGACGTTTAATAATTATTATTCTACCGACTCGTTTTCATACTCGCAATCAGTATAGTAATACCCAAGGCGAAAAATGCGTTTGTAAATAGTAGGTACGAATATGTAAATATGAAATATAAATCAAACGTATATTTACAACTTTTAGTAATACTTAAACATGTACGTATTATTATTTATTAACGTTTTCCTATTTAATATTTTTGTCAGTACCTAACAATAATAATAATACGTTTTCAATGCATCACTTTTGACGTGTAATATTAGGTTAAGCAAATTGAAGTAGGTAGATATTGAATATATTTTTATAATTACTCAAAATTTTAATTTTAATTTGATAAATAAGTTTTTTTTAAAAACGTTTTTCTGGCCCACCTTTTAAGTAAATGAACCTGAATAATAACATAGTAGGATTGAATTTAATTTAAAAATAAATAAACAAACCAACAACTGTGCATAAAGTAGAAAATAACTATTTAATTTAATTTTGTGTACGTTAGTGAAATTATTTATTCAAACCTTCATTATTTTTTTATGTATTATATAAGTAATTTATTTATTCTACGTCGTGTGTATCGTCTGGGACACCGATCGCGTTCTGAATAATTTTCGTTATCACTCTTTTTACTCACTAATTTAAGCGAATATAATCGACAATATTATGTAGGTGCACCTAAACGATTAACCGTCCTTTAAAGTCGTAGTAATTAAATTAAAAAATTGTAATAATTAAATGTTAATAATATAGTTTATTCGATAATCCGCCAAATTCAAATCAGGATATCCGAATTATTCTCAGCACAACATACACTCACAAAGTACTTGCGTGTAATAGTTATATAATATTATATATAGGACGTGGGCACATGGCTACTATTACTGTGAGTTGTAATTATTGTGTATATAAGATAAACATAGCCGTATGTATATCGAATTCGGTGTATATATTAATATACTCGTCGTTATATAGGTAACTGCGCCGCCGCCAATTAGGCGATTTAATGTTTGACATGGTTTTCATCTATAATAACACCGATTTTCGATAATAAGTCGACATCAAGCTCCCGGGGGTCTCGGTTAAACACGGCGGTGGGCGCCGAACAGGGGAAGATTAGAAAATACAATACCTGTAAAGACGAACACGGTCGTGGTTCGGGACTATATAGGTACTATTGGTTTTGGATAGGGAAAAAAATTCAAAATCCCGCCCATTACAGTACCTATATCATGTAATCGTAATGAAACTAATGATGCGAACGTTCACGTCAGCCAGTGGTGAGTCGTAAAAAAGTAGAGCCAATGCTGTAACCGCGCACTTTATATAGTATTACGGCAGATATTTACTGTCAATCAAAACAAATTGAATTACAACCGATAACAAGAATTTTGAAAATAAAATATGAGAGTACCAGGCACAATAATATTATTGGGATACGTAGGTATACGTATCATACACTATAATTAAAATATGTGATTATTAGTGAAAGATGCCGTATAAAAATGTTTATTTCTATCAAAATATATTCTTATCAGAATAAAAACTTCACACGGTAAACACGGTCGTGACTAATTCGTTTTAAAAACTGAGATTCGATTTATTTTCATAAATAGGTTTATCGAAATCGGTGTTCAAACATTGAACCTACCCATATTATAGGTACACGTGTTCATAATTATTATTTGTTACATAATTTTTCATACGTGGCCCACACGGCTAGGACCTGCAGGATTTGTGAAACATGCACGTACGTGGAACATGCGGCTTTAAGTTTTTTCTCGGATTGTGCCGAATATCGAGAAATTGTTATATAATATATTAGTAACTGCCAAAGCGCCACTTGTGTACCCTAAAATATAGCTCCACTGTCGGTTCGATTGTACGTAATACAACGCCGTATGGGCGTACAATAATGATCTCGATTCCTGCAGTCGTCCGCCATTAAATTCTGCAGTCATGTGCACTGTATTAATTAACAGTTATTGATTCGATTCAGACGAAATCTATGCCTTCGGAAAGCGAAATTAGTGCGAAATGCGTTCGAGTCATATAATCAGTTCCATAACTTCAGGTGGTACTAGAAGTATAGTCCATAATATAAGGTACTAATGCACAATACGTGTTGCCAGGTCACGATGCTGGTGTAGTCAGTGGCATATAATACCTACATCACTTTTCTATGTCGGGAGTTCAATGGAAAAAAACATAACCCTCGTACATACAAAAGGTACAAATCGTCTAATAAAAAGGTTATTGGCGTATGAAAAAATAATTTAAAGACAGACTAAAACCTTCCAAATACAAAGTCCTGTAGTCACACACACTTACGCTTATGTTTATGTAGTGAAATATATAGCTACATAAACCTATAATAATATAAATACTATATAAAGATATTGTCACAACTATCTCGTTTTACTATCACCGAATGGACCCTGCTTAGCAAGTATAAGGACCTGTAACGGCGAGGCTGCGGGCGATTAGATGATGTTTAAATCAATATTGTTTTCTATCTTGTGTAGGTATATACAACGATTAATAAATGATAACATAATAATATGCTATAATATCGTCAGTACCTATCAATAATATATATAGGTATATTATATTATATTATTTTTAAGCATTTTCTAAAAGAAAAATATCTTAAAATGTCTTGTAAAAAATCTCGTGGATCTGACCCCCTATATCATCCCCTTCATACGACCCACATGGCGTGTAGTCCATAGCTACAGGAGATCAATTTGTCAATACTATCAAGAAACGACATTGCGAACACTCTGTATACCTTTACACGGTTATTCGGTGGAAAGCAGATTTCGGTTTATGTACCTACGTGTTATTATATGATATACACACTCTCGACTAATTACACGGCTGTAATAAAAGTGCATATTATAAGAACATAACCTTACCATTCACATATTATGTTATACTCCTTACATTTTCTTAAATGCTATATTATCGCTGTTATCGACAGCCATTATACTGTTCCCGGTTACATATTATATAATTAACGTTTTCCTTTCGAAACTCCGGGGCCTATATATATTAAATTATATTGTATATTATTTTTTATCGATTTTCATATCACACGTGATGTTTCAATGGTAAACACCAAACGATATATTAATATTTTAATGCACTACTACGAAAACCCACTTGCCGCTATTACCCATTATGCGTTTGAATGTAAAACGAATGGCTTTTAAAAAATATGTCTTTATCGGCCGTTTATATTTTACATAATGATATACGCGAGCAGTTCGAGAAAAATTATTAGTAAAACGTGTACGTTTATAATATAGGACTGTTGACGTAAACTAAAGTGTTCAGACCTTCGGCTATATAGCGGGGGTGCATTTTTTAAGTAAGTGAAATATCACCGGCACGGCCGCACATATTACGTTTCTAGGGCGTAAATAATTTTTGAAAAATTGTAAACGGTTTGTATGATATTTGTTTTGGAAATTCGGTTAGACAAATGGGAATTCTCGTTTTTTCATTTTTAAAGAAAGTATTTTTCAGAGAATATAAGTCCAAACACATTTTTTTTCTACTGTAAAAAAATAATAATTTGCATGTTAGGTATTTATAAACAATGAAATTTTAACATACCCATAATAATAATGAAAAAATTCAATTTTTATTCACTATTGTTGTTTTTGCTTTTAAACCTACTATAAACCTACTTAAATAAAAAGTGATATTTATAGTCACTTATATTGTACTTATATAACCTTCCAGTGTACTATATGTAGTGAACTATATTGTTTTTTTTTTTTTTAATCATAATCTCTTATGTTACATTTATAATATAATAATATAATGTTTATAAAATACATGGATTGTTTACTGCAGCTGTAGTGTCATTATAAGCGAATGGGTCCGTTTCACCTACTTGTTCGATTATTTTCAAGTGTTCTTTGAAAAGATTATTATTTATTATACTAATCCCGATTAAACAACATATTATTTCAACCAAATATTGTTTGTTCAGTAACGGATAAGAATATGAGATAAAGCCATATGTTGGTTGAACACGTCATTCTATACATACCTTCTCTATTTTTTAGTTTTGTATTTTAAACTATAATATAATTTTTAATATTACTATTGGTAAACCTATAACAGTATGACTTATATAGTTCAATTAATATACTCTAAGGAACTTTCCTCATACATTTTTCATTTTTCATATTATGTCGAGCATTAAAAATATTAACTTGGTGAGTTCGAATATCGACTTAAACGGGTGATTCAAAATATTTTCACATACGATGGAACACTTACACTTCATGACGTTTGCGGAACATTTCAAATAATTTAATTTCGAATATGCGATAATATTATAATATCGTCATGAATCCACGACTATAAATATTCCAAACTTTCGTTTGCGGGTCATTGTCAGTATTTTATATTTTGTGTTTTTCGCGTCTCGTCGATAGTCATTTCTTGCCTAACCACCGTCACTCGATTGTAATTTTTTTTATTTTCTGTTGATGACCTGACCTTAGCGCCGGTTAATGTATTACTTACTTATTGCAAATACCTGTAGATGCTTCTCCGACGGGCGTACACGAAGACACAAACACATAGGTACACACGAAATATGCAATAATAATAATAATATACGTAAATTCAGACGAACACGAACCCTGAGGATATGTGTATTATCACATCACTTCATATAATAATAATATAGGTAATAAAACCATTTCGTGAACGGTCTTTCGCGATTTTCGTGTCACGCCGTAATTCGTATCAATTATCTCGTATAGAGTACCTCAGTTAATAACATAATACATATCTATGCAATAATATCAAGTTAAATGTCTAATACGCGTTTACGGGCAAGCGAGCAGGCCGCAGACGAGTCAAGTGATTTTTTCCGAACATTATAATAATATAATATTATTAGTTATTACTTATAAGTTATAGCCACATATTATTATATGTTGCAGAAACTCGACGATCGTTTTAGCAAATATTAGACTCGACCGATAAAAACTACATGTGCACATTACAGTACAACATTATAATGTAGATATTTAATATATTATAAGAATATTATTTTCAAACACAAAACAAAACTCGACGTATCGCTAAGCACGCCGTCAAACATACCTACATACTATATTCGATATGGAATCGAAAACCGAAAATAATAGGTCATAATAATATTGAGGTATATAGGTATTATAGGTATTAAATATTAATGTATTATATTATGTATAAACAGTGGCGTATAGCAAGGGTATGGCGAACTGTGCCTACGCCAGGGGCGCAAACTATGAAGGGGCACCAATTTGTTCTTCAAAATTTTAGTTAATTTTTTAATCGCTAAAAAGGCACATTTTCCTAGGTTGGCAAGAGGCGTTAACGAGCCACTGTGTATAAAACAGTGTGTGCGTGCGCATATATATATAGGTACGACAATTGCAGTAAAATATCCAGTATAAGTACCTCCTATAATATACCGATGGAATCGATACGGGAAAACGTCGAAAACACGCGTGATTGATAATCAAAAATCGAAATGTGACCGAAACAGTTTTTTGACCAACTGAAAAAATATATTATTATATACGTGATACGTCGTAACTACGTAAGTACCATAGATTATAATATCGTTATAACGGTTTCGGTAAGATTTATTTTTTATTTTTACCGGTCCCGAACAATATTCTACATCGAATCACGAACGATTCGCGATTCACGAATAATGTGGAATCTATGTATCGTACAATTTGCGATTGATTCACCATGCATGCTCAACCCCATTTATCCCTTGAATAATGAATTTATTCAAATAAGTACCTACCTACTCATTTTTGGAATTTGTAAATATATACCTACCTGTAAGTACCACATGATATATTGTTGATTATTTACATATTTATACCTTATAAGGAGGAGTGTCTTGCAGTGGCGATACCAAATTATTATTTTCAAATTAAAACAACCCTTTTTCTGTAAGTTGCCGTTAGGCTGTTTTTTGACTGTTTTGAGGGCGTGTCTATTATGTGTATAGTACAAAATTCAAACGTACAATTTCTGAGTTATTTAAGGATAATACTAAGAATAATAGGTCCATCATGATTTTGGAAGATTTTAAAATTATATATAACGGTGTAATAACACTATAGTATTGAATATTAATTATCAATATTATATAATTTGTAAAAACTACCCTTGTACTCATAAAAACCACTACATAGATTCAATGTTAAATCTTTTTTATAGCACCTAATCGATTTAATTTTTTAAAAGTCATTTTTAAGGACTATACCTTCGTTTATATATTTTAATTGCTCGGAAACCACTCGTTCAAATTTTAATTTAGATATCTACATCAAAATGTTCAATAACATCATCTGCTTAAAAGTAATGTACCTAGATAAAATCCAAATAAATTAAATAATATTGTCCTTATAAGTATACAATATAACCTCGCGAACACAGTTTTATGATGTATATAAGTATATACAAAACAACGGCTAACGGAGCGGTTGGAAAATTACAAATATACGCATCCGAATTTCCCGCCAAATTCAAAATCGAATGTCACTGTACCATAACAATGACATGTTTTATGGTTACGTCTCCGTCGGACGCGTTTGCCCATACACATAGGTATAATATAACGTTATTATAGACAGTGTATATAATATAGTAAATAACGACGGACCGTTTATTATTATTTCTACTATGGACGTGCGATTTTTCATTTTATTTACACGTGGAGCACACAACGACACAACGAAAAAAAATAAAAAATACCGTACTCGGCGTGTATAGACCTGTAAAATATTGCATTTTCCGAATAGTAATTTGTACGACGCGGCACCGCAGTCACTGTGTGTACGCGTCACGCGCGGCACCGATGGGGGGTAAAAGACAAATTGATAGACGAAAATGGAAATGTCACCGACAACATATTATTATTATTACTATTATTATTGCATTCGCTACAACCGTATGTATTATAATATATATGTGTGACGTCCGTGTTCCATTTTAACGCTGCCAATATTATTTAATCTGAAATTCCAATATTATTTTAACAACATTTTATACTTGGGTAGGGCGCTTGAAGTCGATTTCAAATATCAATTAAAACCGTTAAAAATTGTCTAGGAAAGCAAAAGTGATATCAAAATCAAATATTTTTTTTAATGATATTCAAAATTTATATTGAAATTGAAAAAAAATTGAAATCAATAATTTATACCAAAATAATAATCGTTTTATATTTTTTATAATATATTATACAAATTGATTTATAATAAAAAAAAATATATTTTAAATTAAAATTGTTCATATATGAAGTAAATAATGATAATTCATAAATAAATGGTAACTAATATTTTCGTTTTCTTAGGCCTGTTATATAATTGCGGGATCGATGACAGGTTTCTCGTAGTTAGAAATCAAAATTAAAATCGTAAAATTGATAATTTAAATCGACAAAAAAGAAAAATGATGTTCAAAATCTAACTAAAAATCATAATACAGCAAAATCGACATTGTGTAACAATATGAAACCCTTACAACTATAATACAAATATAATTTAATAACATAATATAAATTTAAATAGAAAAAACAAATTTTAGTATGTGAAATGGAAATTTATTGCACTGTACTAGTGATATTATGATGTTGAAAAAAAGTGGCATAGGCACTACAACATAAAGATTTTAAATTTTTCGTATACCTAATTATAATATTAATATTCACGAGTAATTTTTAATTTAACGAAATACATTAGTCGTTCTGAATATAGTAGTATATAACTCTAGTAGAGTTAAATATTTTTTATTTTCGCCATTACCTACATTGTTATACGATTTGGTTTTACTATTTTTCTTTGTTTATTATATTTCTCTGACATACCATTACTTATGTACTTATGTATACCTATTATGACATTATATACCTAGTCAATATCCTATTTAAGAAATTCGATGTATTTAATCGGATTCACTATTCTTACTTTTATAACTTTTCGATGTTTCATATTTTATTTCACTGCGTCTTCGGGTATATTATCAATATATGATAATTTATCATATATCACAATTTGTGCCTATCTTAATTTTAGTACCTATACTGGCTAGCAATATGTATGTATAATATAATATTAAACTTAATTACCGTAACGTCGCCATTTTCTCCATAACATATAAATTTGTTTCGATATATTGGTGTAGAGGATTTCGCTAGACGATTTATACAACATTGTTGTACCACCTAAATTGTATTGTTGAGGAGAAAGAGTCGTATTATTGGCGATATAAGCTCATCCCACCCACACTGAATGTCCGTACATACCTATATAATGAAGGTATATCTATATTATAGGATAAGCAATCCATCTACTCCGGTGTGCGGTTAAACCTTTCTGCTGTTTAAAGACTTTAAGTGCGCAATCGAATAGTATCGAACCAATATAAGTGATAACTATATGAGGTATACAGCTGCTGCAGATAACCCGGTCCGATATATACAGAGTGTAACAGAAGTATAGCTGACGGATGTAATTAACTATATTATATTGTAATAACTTTTGTTATAATCGATATGGCAATTTTTTTAAGATGTATTTTTAACAATTACCACATTATATAATATAGGCAATATAGCATTACACACAATAGTATATAAATTAAAAAATCAAACTTATTATAGGTACACTGTTAATATTACATCTGACAGTTCTTTCCGTTACATACTGTAAATAGTTCACCGATATAGTTTGGATTAGTAAAAAAAAATCTTTTGTTCATTTCGCCAGTCTCATTTGCCACGCCCGTGTCGATGACGACTACATATTATTTTTTTATATAGGATACCTATCTATGAATATTCGATTATCGACAATACTTAATATACTATGTAGTCTTTGAACAAATCATTTATACAATGTGCAAATACATATATTATAGTGTAACACGAAATTATACGCCAAACAGCTCGAAAACATGTATCGGGTATACAATATATTGGACATAGCTGTTTATATTATTATAAAATGTATATTATAGGTAGACGCCGTGTACGCTATAAAATAAACATCGTTATTTTATTAAGAAAATACCTAAACAGGCTAAACAGTATTGCCAAATTCGTTTATAAACCTTTTATTATTATAATATTATGTGTATTATAGCCCTAAGTGTACGGACAAAAAAACAAAATCAATACTTATGGTTTTTACTTTTTTTTTTTTTTGTAGCGACGTGTCACGCCGTCATGGACATATTTACTGCATTTACAAGTAAATAATTTATTTCGAAAAAGCAGTCCGGTCATAGATTCCTATTTTGGGCACACTCGTTTATATATGTTATATATTATAGAGTTTCCCTCATTCCGGCGCCACGGTACATTGACGGTGCTGGTGTATACTGTTATATTTTTAATTGAGAAGGACGGTCGGTATACATACGATTATAATATATTATGGGTTCCAGAGCTCAATATAATGCCACATTTGCTGGAAAGTTGCCTGTATATAGGTTTTTCGTGAACTTTGATGTATAGACGTAGCTGGTAGTATTCAATTAAAAAGTTCACTCACGAAACAATACCCATATAATATTGGAGCATTCGAAAAATATAATTGTATATCTAAAAATAAAACACATAATCATCATATTGTTAAGTGAACAGCTCTGCTCGATCTCTCTCTGACCCCCTCTCGCCTCTCAGAATCTTAAACGACAAGTCGTTAAAAGTTCAACAACAACAACAACGTGTTGTCAAGTGAAATGACATTGTTCTTTTGAAATTCAAACCGAAAAATTCTAAAACAAAAAAATAAAAATTTTAAATTAACAAACACACTCGTCGTACATTGCAGCGAACGACTACTTGCTCTCGTGTTCTTATAATAATAACCTGCAGATAGCGTCGAAAACACGAAAAGAGCATTGCCGCAGCTGCAGCAGCAGTGATCGTCGTATATTACATAAACGAACGTATAGTACGCAATATTAATATATATATATATATATATATATATATTAAACGCGATCGCTCGTGTGTAGTAGTATACTATATAATACGTGTCTCGAGTGTGTTGGCAGCTTATTGTCGTCGCATCAGACGCGTAGTACACGCAGACACAACTATTATACAGCTAGTAAATTGGCAATGGAACAGAAAAAAAAAAAAAAAAATTAGAGGAGCGAAAAACCACTAGTCCCAATTATCCCGGCACCGGTGGCTGCGCCGTGTGCGACGCCGTAATTGGCTGAAAATGACTTAACCAGACAGTATATAACATGGCACGACTAGGAGTAGGTACATCAGCAATATATATTATTATTGATGTGAGAAACGAGAATACATCACCACGCCGAATGCGTGTAATAATATAAAAATACTAAATATATACCATATAATATATAATATATATTTATGTTCCCGTCTGGTACTGATGACCTGCAATGTTCTACAGGCGACGTCGTTCTCACCCCCTCCCCCCTTCCTCGAAAAAAAACCAATATTCCTAATTCTATCTGTTGGGTCAGGGTATAATAAAATATCTAGTCAAGATAATTTCAGAGGATATGTTTTAAAAAAAATTTAATTCTGTACAATACTTGGGTATTTTATTGATGAAAATATAAAATGGAGAACATTGTAAGAACATTTTCTTATATTTTTAGTAGTGATTTTGTTCAGAAATATTTTGTAACAAAAATTAAAAGTTATCACTCTTGTAGGTTTGGTTCAATCCATTATAAGTTATGGGTTACCTTTTTGGAGCAGAGCATAAATAATATTCATATAAATAAACTATATAAAAGTTGCAACTTGCAATGAATTCACTTTTAAAATTTATATTTTTCAAACCAAGACTATACTACCCTAGTTATTATATTTTTAATGATTATTGTTCGTCTAATTAGAACACCTTATGTAGTTATGTATTCCAAATAATTATGTATGTTTATGTTTAAGTATGAGAAATTAACTAAGTATACGCAGTAGATAGTCATACTACTAGATATAAGAGTCCAAGTGGGATTGTAATCCCTAAAGTGAAGATCAAATTTAATAAGTTTTACACACTTTGTGTTTTATCAAAGTTGTGCCTGATGGTTAAAAATTAATTTATCTGTTTTTGGCCAGTAACTATATTAATTTTAAACACTCCATTGATAGTGTGAAATTTAAGGATTTTGTTATGTAATAATATTACGAATAATATTGTATTAGGTATATGCTAGCTGTAATGTATAAATTAATTGAAAAATATTGTTAATTTAGTTTTATTGCATATTTATTAATTTATTGTATAATTATTGATTAATTATTTTTAGTTTATTTATTGCTCAGTTTTTAAGCCCTACTCACACCACAGTTATAGGATTTAGTGAGTAGACCAACCTTGTAAAATTGCATGTAATCTCAATTATACTAAACATTTTGTTGTTGTTAAATAAATATTATTATTATTATTATTACGACCATATAATTGTGATTATTATATCGATTCAGATGTCTGCGGTGGACGTAGTTTTGTTTTTCCGCTTTATATGATGCATATTTCGCTCATTAGTTATTGCAGGGCAAACGTATACGTCATCGACTCTGGACCGTGTGCGGATGGTCTTGGGAATTGTTTAAGAAATTTCGGATATTGCCTAAATTGATCGGAAATTATACTATGTACAGTGCTGTGGAGCCCTTGTGAACAAATCCCGAACTTCCTTATATTATAATATATGTCAATTTAATATGTCATATATTATATTAATTTATTCTATGTATAAAACATAATATAATATGTAACCTATATAGATTGCAGTACGTAATAATTTACAGTACAAGTAATATATTTTCAAGACACCGAATTTATCTTTGTAGACGAAAGGTGAATAGATGAAAAAGTGATAAAATTAATAAAAGGAGATTAAGACACATAATAATATAATGTTATGCTATTTAAAACGAACACCCTCTTCCGGAATTAATAGCTGATTACGCCACAGTCCAGTCTGTATGCTTATTAAAGGCCAAATCAGATAGTTTACACATTAATGGCCTGATGTCCTCATCAGTTATCACTACTTTTGGAAACGCCGTTATATAACAACAAATTAACTACCTACCTATCGATGCGCCTGAGGGTAATAAATAGTTTATAAAAAACTCCACGATTAAAAAAATCCAAAGAGGGGGGGCAATTCATACATCACAAGCCCCCCCTCTTATATACTTTACCGTTCTCGAGTACCCAGGTCATCGACTGCGGTACAAAGTCACCATGTCATATTATATACCTATTATAGTATATAATGTATATTATATATTTTTTTATATTTTCCTACGTTGTTATCAATTACAGTGGTATTTCTAACAAATCTGAGTATTTCCTCGCAATAATGCTAAGCCGCCGTTTGACTCAGTATTTATAAATAACTGCAACGATTATTGTCCGAACAATAATTATAAAGTGATCAAGAGTGCGGACCGGAATATTATTGTTGCCCATGAAGTGTATAGGTATATTATATACTTATAGCTGCAGCACCGGACGAGAATCCATGAGAACTGCCTCGGCGAAACCGAACGAGTTACATTTTTTTTTTTTTTTAAAACAATATTTCTTTATCATAGGTAATCGAGTTTCCACGCCGATAAAAAAAAAATATGTGCCACGTAACTCGTATTACAATATTATATTGAACGCAAAAATATTATAAAAACAGCATAGTGGGTATCAGTTTGGAAAAAAAAAAGAAAAATTGAGTTAGGCCCTTCTTCGTATAGGGGTTGTCGATTTGATTACAAAATTATTACTCTTCTGCAGTGGGTATACCTAACAATAATATTATAATCTACGTTTCATGTAGTATTTGGTTTGAAGGTATAAAATGTAGTAGATAGTATACCTAGTGCTCATAGTATATGAATGTATATTATTATCATAACATTTTTAAGAACATTAATCTTCGCAGGTGTATACATATATATGATATGAATTATATCGAAAGAAAAGTGTGTACGAAGAATATGTATACAATATATGAACACGGATATATGCAGACATGTCATAGCAAAGATGTACGTCTACGGTAAAATAATATTAAAGTAATATCGTCTAGTGTGTACGTATAGAACGTGCGATATGTTTACTATTATTATATCTACTTTACAATTTTAATTCAAAAATTAATAAAGGCTTATATTATGATTTATTTTTTCTAAATAATAATAAGTACGAGATTCTCGATTAACTTTTAATTAATAATATAGTTGATGATTATTATATGACACGTATACCTACGTTATGCGCAGTATATAAGTAAGGTGCCTACCTATCGAACGAACGTCAAACTTTTATCCGCTCTGCAGTCAGTCCGTCGCCTCAAATGTTAGGTAGGTAAAATGAAATATTTACCTATTCATATTATTATGACAAACGATAAAATAGTAGGTTAACCTAGGTATAAGTTGACGACGACGTTGACGTAAAATAGTATCTCATCAAATTTATGAGAAAATATTATACGATATAAATATTATATTATTATTATGTCGACACATATATATATACATCACGATGCGACATCGTCTGAAATGAACGTTTCACTATATTTTAATATTTCAAAACGACGAAGGTTCTAAAAGTCGCATGATAAAGTGTTTACCATATAGGGCTTTTTTTGTTGCCTTTTATATAATATTATGTATACAAATATTGTTAAGGAGTTTAATCAATTACGAATAACAATTTGTTATTTATTGCGGGTAATAAATTCGACCTAAAACGGTATATTGATGGGTTCATTAAGTCGCCCCTTGTCGCGGGCCCGCAATGATGAGAAAACGTAATTATTATATTATTTTGTTTTTATTCAAAATGCGTACACCATTAGGTAATTGGTATATTATTAAATAATTAAAATATATATACCTACCTACCGCGTGCTTAAGTCGTTAAGAAAGCAAATAATGTTATGTCCACGCTATTGGCTCAAAAAAAAAAAAATTGAAAAACGAGTCATTATATATATATTATTATTTTATTTACCTTAATGACAATTTTAACCTTTGCGCTAATATTTTTCCGGGTTAATTTGAGTTTGTCCGTTCACTAAGCATGAAATATCACGTTTTTTTTGCACGTTATAATCATATAGTACTTACCGAAAAATTATATTATTATGAAGATGATCCTTAAAATACATGTAGATACTGCAGAGCAATAACAAGGTTGAACAAATATAGTATAATTCCGTTATATTAATGTATAAAGGTGCCTCCCTACTGTAAATCATATTATTATAGTCTATAATTATAAACTCGTTTTAATCTAATTTTTATGAAATTTTATACATTTTTTATAAATTCAGGATTGAAAAACCGTCTCGAAAATCGTGCAATATGTTTTTGCATCGTTTATAAATACTACCGGAACGTAAGCCAAGAATAATTTTACCGTCTCAGGAATACAAAATATATAGTACTGTCTAGTTGAAAACACAAACATTATGGTATTAATCACATGCAATAACAATAAACAGATGTTGTAATCTGCAGGGACGAGCAGATACTTAAATAAAGGTATCTATAGATACAATAAGCCACTAGCAAGGTAATTTTATCTTTTATATAAGATACATTTAATAATTTTGAAAAGCATCAGGTACCAATGGTACCATAGATATTCCTAAATTTTTTTTTTTACTTTTGGTTATAAGATGTATCAGATATACACAAGATATGTCTATATTTTTTTTTTTTTTATTTTATTTAATATCGGTAAAGATTACTAGATATGAATTATTTACTAATTATTTAGCATAAGTAAAATTGCTAAAATGTAATATACTACTAATATTACTAAACTTATAGGAAACTCTGCAGATAGCCTCAGTACCGAATCCATATCTACCGCCTTAGTCCTGGCTCGCCTTTATACCTAATAATATGGCCTATACTTACCTACCATTTTTTGCGTTCATCGATAATACAGGGTTTTTTTTTGTGTTACAAATTCAAAAATAATATCTACTGTGCTCTGCAATGTTTAAACTCATTAAAAATGGTTCACAATTAGTTATGCGGTTCAGTCAATAAGCTGTACCTATATAGAAATAACACAAGGCAAATTTAAAAACTAGCTTACATACTATATTTTGATTGTTTAATTTCCAATAAATGAAAATGTCCCTTAATACCTAGAATCTATTCGATCGAAAAAAACTTACAAGTAGGTACTTACTTACACCGAAGAAAAAAGTATTTACATATTACACAATATAGCTACTTTGCAGAAACGACATTGGCATATGGCAAAAAATTTACTACAAAATGAGTATTAAAGACCGAAGCCAACATCCTTGATTGCAGGCGCGGATCCAGAGGGGGGGGCTAGGGTACTATAGCACCCCCCTCGGCATATTGCTTCCTGGAAAACAATTACTCTACACAAAATGTATATCTTTCAGTAGACTGGGGACATTTCTAAACAAAATTGGTACCAAAAAAAAAAAAAAAAAAATTGAGTTGCCACCTTTTAAATATTAAGCACATTCATTCTGAAAAATAAAAAGTCTTGCCATCGGGATGAAGTATACAGAATACGAGACCTTAACATGAGCACCCCCCATAAAAAATCCTAGATCCGCCACTGCTTGATTGTAATTTGTAATTTTTGTTTGTTTGATTGTGATTTTGTATTACTGTTGTACACGTCATATCTTAAATGATCTGTCCAACTCATTTCGTATCAAATAATAGATATGGCAGGAGACAAACATTATCAGCTCCGAGACAACAAACTATATATATATATATATAATATTATTATTAACGGGCTTTCGTCAATCTTTTCTTTTCGCAGCTCACGCCGCGGGGGTCACCTAACGCGTTTTCGTGCGATTAAGAAGTGATAAAAAAATAAATAAATCGCTAAGCATTCCCATCTTTTCCGGAGCACATCGCCGTCGTCATGACCTCATCAATTCCGTCGGTCCGGTTGCAGCTGCGTCTTGCCTATAGAAACCGAGACGGGACAGGAGCTGTACGTGCGTTATTGTCTGTTGCGAAACTCCGAGCACGAGACTTTTTTAAGTAGCCGAAACAGAAACGTTTCGCGTCGAAGGCGTACATGACACTGCAGCGCGTGTACCCGCCACGACCTACGACCTATATACCTATATATTATTATAATGGCCGTTTGTAGATATATTTTACGTGTTTATGTAATACGCCAATATCGTGTACCTGCGGCGGCGCCGTTATAATATAATAATAATATTGTGTCGTGGACATTGTTTTACACAATAATAATAATAATTTATAATATTATTATATATACATTTTTTCATCATAATAATATTAATCCGTATATATACCTACCTACTTACGTCTTGTTCTTAAACACAAATACATATATACCGGCTATATCGTACGGGTGAAACGGTCACGGCAATATTTAATATACAACGATAACAATATTATATTGTATAACACAGTAATATTGTTAATTGCGCCGCGGGGTCGTTTATACTGTACCTATCTATAATAGTGGCCGGCTGATGTACATATTAATATATTACACACACACACACACACACACCCGTGTTTTATTATATTCCGTAAGATTCGTTATTGCGTCGTTATAATGCAGCGTTAATTCCGCCGGAGGCCAACCCCCGGACAATGATACAGCAATAATAACGCTCGTGTAATAACATTGTAAAAATATTATTATAAATGCGTGTGTGCAGTGTGTGTTCACAAATCAAAAAAACGCCCGGAAGCCGAATCGACGATTGGTATGTAGGTGGGTTTATACCTCTGTATAGGTGTACGAGTGTACCTACACTGCCACACGAGAAACCCGACGTCCTACACCTGGGAGAAGAGTTCCCGGTCCCCTCGGGCTCCGCGTACACGACCGATACTATGACTGTCGCGACGTATAACCTCTGGTGCGGGAGACGAGAAAATGGAATTACAATAATAATAATAGTAATAATAATAATAATATTATACCTATTAAAACGCGTATAGTTTTATAATGTCACGGACGGACACGCCGATAATCTCCGTGTACTGCTGCAGCGACGGCGGTTTTCCCAGTCGACCGCCGTCATAATCTCATATAAGGTATAAAGTATTTTTCAGGTAGGTACCATTAACCATTGTAGTGTGTACATCCTCGAAGCGTCGTCTCTGCACCGTCGGTACAACCGCGTGAACCTTCCTTACTACCGATATAAATATTGTATATTATAATACGTATTGTCTTCGATTTGGTGTAGTGCGAGGTATAGAAACAAAGCTCCATCGCACGAGGAGGAGGTGGAAGAGGAGGTTACTTTTTCAAAATTTGCCCAAAAGACGTCATGGTAGTAGAAAAAAATTTAAACACAAATTTTGAGCATTATAAATTATGACTTTTTATTAAAGCTATTTTTTTTTTTGTACACATCATTAAATACATCATTAAATGTGCGTCTAATATATATAATACAAAATAAATCACATAAAGACTAAACACTTATAATACAATAACAGAGGGAAATATAGTTACACGAGGGGAGAATAGGTTTCCCATATCTGTTAAGCATTTAGAGCCAGTCCGTTCTTTTAAGTACACGCTGGGTTAGTATAAAAAAAAATGTACAAAAAAATTCGATAACAGTATAATAATAATAATAATAATAATAATAATATAATAATAATAATTACACAACGTCGAGCTATAGTTTTAGGTCGCTAGACTCTAAAAAGCACCGGTATATGTTTAAATGTTTAATTTTAAATTTTTTTTTTCAAATATTTTTACTATAGAAGAAATTAAAATTACAGGAACTTTTCAACGCCGACGATCCGGCCGAGCCTATACATTAACATCATCAAAATAACAGACGAACAGGATCAATAATTGAAAATTTAACCGACGACGGTTAACCTATCGAGTGCATCATAATATTATAATAAGCGCTAACAATTTTATATAATACAAAAAAAAAGGATAATGTCCCCCGAATACATTGTATTTTTTTTTTCATTATAAAAATATGGCTTTTTATTAGCTACAAGGAAAAATGAAACCTCTCAAGGCCATTTCAGTCTTTTAAAAAATGTCTAGCCTGTATGTCATTTTTAACGAAGGTTAAAAAAAAAATATTAAATGAATATTTTTTGGAAAAAAAAAAATAGGCTTGTATAAAATCTATATAAAATTAAAACAAAACGTAAATGAAATAACAACGGAGGTTATTTACAAAATAATTCGATTTACACAATATATTATAATTACACGTGGTATTTATCGTTTAAAATTACAGACAAGAAGAAGCAGATGGGTATAAGTCCAGCATTGCAGTCCACGAAGACTGCGGTGGCGGTCGGTAGTTTTCTGGTTTATCTGTAACAACAAAAAATAAATAAAAATTAGTAATTAGTATAAACAAATCGAAAGAGGGTGCGTTAATAAACAACAGCAATAGAAATATGAAATGGCTAATAAGATTTTATGGTAGGAGGGTGGCAACGTGATGATGCAGCTATAGTATATTTATATAGTATGGTTATACTCGTGTTATTTTTTTTTCTCCCAATTTCGCTATATTATACAATAATGTATTTTGTGTGTACAATAAACGGTTTGCAAATAAGATATCGGCAGTGATAATATTATTATACTATCATTAAGAAGACGGCAATTTTCGCGGTTATATCTTATATATACATATACATCATTATATTATATACATAATACATATATAGATAATAATATAAAATACGACAATTGGGCGTGGTGGGACAAACGGTATAAATATGGGGAGAATATTTTAAAATTGCGGAGACGCCGTCGGTATTAATAATAAATTCCCATCGGGTATTCAAGAGGCGGAAAAAGTAGTTTTCTTCTCGTGGAAAACAGGCGGCGTCGGCGAGGGGCGACAGTGGCGGTGGCGGAATGAGACGATTTGTATGAAAAACAACGACGGCTCGTAAGAAGAACCCCGTCTATACCTCGTCTCGTTCTATAAGTCTCTCTCACTCCTCTCTCGTTCACTCACTCTTCCTCACTCTCTCTCTCTCTCTTCTTTATCACATTTTCTCTCTTTATAATATCTCTATCTCGCACACCGACTCTGTCGATGCAGCCTCTCACTCGCTCGTTCACACTCCCTTCTTTGCACCCCCTCGGCAGGTAGCGGGGGAGCATATAACACTACGACGACGTGGTGGCGAAAACAAACACAGCACTGCTATAAAGCAAAGATAGGTGCGGTAAGCTTATGTAGGTTTTCGTTTACATATATATATATACATAATATAATATATAGGCAAGCGTATTATAAGCATATGCACCTATATAATATAAATAAATGTACACGCAAAAGGGGAAAATATAAGACTATATTATATTATTATAGTAAAGACCGCCGTTTCGTATCGGTTTCTCTAGTGAAACACTACACCACTTATATATAGGTATATGATTATGTATAAGTATATATTTTAAGACAGTGCCTATATTGTGTAGACGACCGACGATGTAAAGCATATTTGAGGGGAGCGATTGCGGTTTAGCGACCGTGTTATAACGTGCCGAGGGTATACGTGATTGGTATTTTTTTCGAGAAATTTTTTTTTAATAGTGAAAAAAATCATTTTCGAATACGTTTTGCGAAACGGAAATTTGACCAGTGCGCGCGATACGCGTATACACCTGCGGCGACGACCACAGGGGAGGGGGCACCTACTCGGCGCGGCAGCCATGGCCGGACTTCCGGTCGGTGCACCATTGGCGGACACCATTTTGCCGTGAAAACGACGAAAGCAAAAAAAAACACAAAAAATACCGACAAAAAGGTAGGTAAAAAACCTGAATTAAATTTATTTTAATATGTCTGTCTAATGGATTTATTCCCATGAGCCCGTAGAAGACGACGCAGGTTCCCCGCCCGCGGTTTTCGGCAACGAGGGGCTAAAAAGTTTTCACTCCGAATCATTACGCGCACTGCATCGTCGTTGTGGACGGTGCTGGTAAATAGTCACCCGTCGTTGAGATCTAAGTATAATATAATATTTTGTACGCCACAAGTATGAGCGAGACTTATTTTACGTTTTTAACGCAATAGTAAATAGCCGAATTAAACGTATAGGTACTGTACAACGATATTACCTATAACATTAATAAATTCAACGAAGTCCGACACATACAACGAATAATATTAAAACATAATATTATTATATACTGAATTAATGTATATTATTACATAATACTGCAGTATCCAGCACATATAATTTATGGTAATATATTGATAACGCGTTATTGTTTTAGTGACTCGTGTAACACGCCGTCCAGAAAATAAAAGAACAGAACGCGACATTTGTCACCTGGGCAAGGTGTTCGTGCCGAGTATTAAAATTTAAGAATAATGGTTATGCTATACCTTTATATAAAAACGAAAAAGACGTGAAAAAACTATTCTTACGCATTGTTATCGTATAGGCCATAGGGGCTAACCATAACGAGTACATCGGCGAGTGGGGGTGGAGGTGAAAGCGGTCACTTCTCGAACATAAAACGCGACGAATAAACACTCTCTGTGTAGAAGACGAAAATAATATTCACAATCGTACTGCAGGTTAAGGGACACAATAGTAATAATAGTATGACGTGTGACGCGAGTTTTATCCAAGTCGACTAACAATTTATAATAATAATAATATGGTAAACAGTAAACAGTCCGTAGGTACTTGTCCTCGAAATCGTTATCCATCGCAACGACATAATATTATTATTAAAACGATAAAACTCCGTCTTGCTGTCTATGCGACCGCGCTCAATCATAAATCGACTTAATAATGTTATTATTACGTCAACGGTGCTGCCGATAAGTCTATCCGTACCAGTCCGTTTAGGATCTGGAACTCTTAAAACGTTATACCTATCATATTATTATTATTATTATTGTTATACCAATATTTCTATCCCAGAGATTTAAACAATTTGAATAATTTAATTTTGTGACCGTTGTGATTTGCATAATATTTGTGTACGTCGGAGATTAAAAGTCGGTTAATTTCGAAGAAACGAATAACGGGCTGAAAAAAAGATTTTGCAACTAGGTATCTACCTATACAGTACGTCCCATATTATATTATTAAATGTATTTCAATTTTTTTCTTTTATTTCAACGTATCTAATGACAGCCTCGAGTGCATATATGCGTATATAACATATTATATTATATTATGCATTATATTATATAGGTGCACGTTCGTCGACTGCTATTATTTTTTTTATATGGCTTTTGTGTGTATAGTAAGTCGTTTTTACCTATTTTATTTTTTATTTTTTTTTACAACCCAATCGTTATACAAACGCGTATTATATTATACATGGGTACCATCCTACGACGACGGCGCCATCATGGGCTTTTATAATAATATTATATGGAATAATAACGCGTCGAATAAAATACTAGAAAACTAGTTATGCGTACGGTAATAATATAATACACCGTCGTCGTAAACTATGTTCAATAGCGAGTTGTGTGTATTAAATCTCTTCTTCCCATTGAGGTGTACTGCTACGGAATTTTTACCGTCGTCGGCCGCAGCACAATAATAACGTAATAATAATAATATAACATATTATACCTATACACACAAACATATATATATATATAGGTACACACATTATACGATATTATTGTTATAACGAAATGCGAACTCCTATCGTCGGCGTAACTCGCGTTCGTATATTTTAACATCGTGTACATTATAATATGATATTTATTATGTATATCGTATGCGCAGTGGAGTAGATAAATCGGACGCTTGGCATTTCCGTGAGCAGCATACGAAGCAGTGTGATACGAACATTCGCGGAGATGAAGGAAATAATGATATACCTACACAATATTATTGTGTGCGGACAACCGTGGTACAAGTATATAACACGCGGTTCTACCGCTGACGGCTGTCAAAATCCGCGTACAATATAATAACTACTGCATTGATCATTAGGGTTGGGATTTGCACAATTAATAGTAAAATATGCTGAGGTGTATACCACCAGTCTGCAAATATGATGATTTTTGATAAAATAAACAAATACATAATAATATGCAAGCCAAGTGAAAATGTAGCACCTTCTAATTTTATACCGGACCGAGTGAAAAAACCAATGTTATAATTTGATGTGAGCTCAATTATTTTCAATACAGATATCTACTTAAAATAACATATTTATACCACCAATATGATACGATTCGTGGACTATTCATCAAATTTGTTAAAGAACGCCGCAATAAAAAAACGTACCAATGCGTTTAATATAAATCCTAGCCCAAGTGACGATACTATAGGATACCTGACCACGGGGGGGGAGCACCTTAACCCTATACCGCGACCGGGGAATCGCTGTGCGAGTAAAGTCGGAAAAGGTCGACCGTGACGGGCGTCGTGGTTTATTACTCTAAACGACTGAAAAAAAAAACAATAATAACGACGACAACAATGAACTATCCATAACGATAATAATAATTATTATCATTACCTAATATTATCGTTATTATTATTTATTATATACGCCGT
Source organism: Nasonovia ribisnigri (assembly GCA_027563435.1). Taxonomy (NCBI): domain Eukaryota; kingdom Metazoa; phylum Arthropoda; class Insecta; order Hemiptera; family Aphididae; genus Nasonovia; species Nasonovia ribisnigri. Next base: position 72,868 of record JANEHU010004122.1, on the reverse strand, counting down.
CGTTTCAGCGGTTACGGTACTTGTGATAATCGGAAAGGAAAGTCCACAGGTATAATATTATTATTATATATTTTACAGGCGTAACATGGTTGTATCGCGGTAAGAAGCGTACACAGTCGGATATTATACTCGCGAACCATTTTATGATATTTTGTCGGGTTCGCCTCAGAAAATAATATGTTCTGTGACGACACGACAACGTATTATCGGTTGTCTATAGTTGTGGACGGACTTTAGACACCCCCTTCTCCGAAATCTCCACTGATTAGACCAATATTGGTGCGCACTATTTCGAAAAAGATTTTAAGAGGCACAATATCTTATCAACTTATCATAATATTATTCGGTCGTAATTTCAGACGACGATCGTCATATCGGTGTTCGTATACGTATACGAAAAAGGTTAATATTATAATATAATATGATTATAATCGTATTATTTTCTCCCCGGCGACGACGTACGGGCGAAGTTCGAGAGTGCTCAGCAACAGCGGCGGCGGAATTATACTCCACTCGAACGATTGGAACTGGGAAGTTATCCCCCCGCCGGCGCGGAGAGGGACTATGCTGATTTCGAAAAAAGGTCAAGTGCGTGTATATATAAACGCATTCGACAAATTTGAATGTAAAAAAATAAAAAATAAAATAGCTTATATTTCTATTTTTTTTTTTCGTCAAGTGATTCTTCGCATTTACGATTTTTTTATTATTATTATAGGTATACACGTCCACGCTGTGTGAATCGGTAGTGCGGAGAAAATATTTTAAAAAAAAAATAATAATAATACAATACAAGCATATTCGGAAATATTATTATTATAATGATATTCTAATCTCGCGTGTGCATGTGTCCGTTCCACGGCGCGCGGATGCACGGTATAACGCGGTAATTGCAAAACATCGTAGGTATTTTCAGTAAAAATATTATAATATCGGTCTCTCGGATCGTATTATATTATTATTATTATAATATATTACTATTATTATTATTCAACGTCCGACGACGGTGCGCCAGGCCCAGGACGTCGGAGATCCAGCTACTCTCGCATAATAATAATAATAATAATAATATTATAATGTTCTCGTGTAATTACGTCGTCGTCGTCGTTGTTTTTTTTTCCACTACACATAGCATACGGTTTACATAATATCATTATAATAATAATATAACATAAACTGCGGGCAGTCGGTGTGCCCACGTCCCAATAGCCCGTCCGTTCCAGATTAAAATAGTTGTCGGGTTCGTTTATCTTTCTCACGAACGATACCGGTCACGTTACTCCGTAATAATAATAATATACTGTGCTATAATACCGTCAGTGGTGATATCGCACGTCGTCGCCACTGCTGGACAGTGGTGGCAGTGGCGCCTCTGAGCGTATAATGTATAATTATTTTAATAATATTATGTATACGTCCGGATTGTTGGTCTCGTTGTAAATCAGTCCTCGATCGGCACGATGATATTACGATATTTACGATTTGTGCTCAGTAATAACGATAATAATAAATAATAATAATTATAAAGTACAATGTATAAAGTCACTGTGATAGTGTGATTTCGATGCATAGTGTTGTGCGCAACGATCGTCGATGTACGCACTTGTATATCCCAATGCGCTTAAATTTTCTCAATTATTATAATTTATAATCTATAATAACACGAGCCCTGGCTAGCAAACCTCGAGCGAGACTGTAGAACTGCCGGTGGCCGTTACATTGATTTACATTTTTTTTTTTTTTAAACACGAGTCGTGCATTTACGGGGCAACGATGAATTATATTAATTATGTCGTTTCAGTATTTATACATTGTTGTGTACGGGGTTTTTTTTTTTTATTTACAATGTTAAACTCATCCGTTTGAGTTTGGGAAAAAATAATTTATCATATACAATATTGAAAAGTGACGTAAACACTCGAAAACAGTAGTTGCACCCCTTTACTGTGCGCGTATCGAGATTTGCGTTTATTTACGACGGACTAGTCTTGTCATTGTCACTAGAAAAAAATACCATTGCCGTCGCTACTTCCACAACCACTGAATTTATGATAATAATAATAATGATATACACAAAACCCGCGAAACAATTTACCAATATTGTCGGCGCGACGGCGACTCGTTTAGACTCAAATTGAGTTGTTAATTGACGATTATTGTTTTCGTTAAATGGATTGCGGGCCGCCGCCGACTCGACGAGTCGAACAAATGCCGCCGCCCAACTTTTGCACGTTAATCGCGTTATAGTCGGTTCGCTCGCATTTCGCGTACGTCGTGCAACAATATTTTGCGACCGAATCGACCGTAAAACTCACAGCGCGTGATGTATAATAATAATAATAATGATAATATTGTTATTGTTATTTCGCAAACGTTAAATTTAGACGGCCATAAGCTCGCGGAACGCACGCGGTATACATTTTAAAAGCGCGGTACACGAGAAAATATGCGATTACCCACATATAACCAAGTTGAGTGCATAATACAGAGTGATTCACCGTTTTTTCTTCAACAATTCGGTCATCCAAAACCACTCACTACTCGTTCGAACTTTGTATTTCGGGAATACGTAGAATTTAAAAAAAAAATTATCCCGCAAATTGGGAGTTCTCGTTTGAAAAACAGAAGTTTGGTCTTTAAGCGTGTAATATATAAAAACGTTGAATTTCAATAACAGAATCGCTGACGAAAAACGAGGTAATCGTCCTGTAGAGGACTGTTTGGAATCACTTTTAATACGAAACAAGTACACTGCCGTATTATTATTATTATTATCATTACAAGCCGCGCTCGGCGTACCGCGCACGTAATATTTTAGACAAATAGTGTATGTGTGTGTGTATGTGTGTATATGTATACATATTATATTATTATTATACGGTTACGTGTTTCGGGCCGTGTATATTGTTAATGAGCGCTGTACACATAGCGGAGGTTAGGCTATGTTCTATCTTCGTAAAATAATAATAATAATATATAGTAATCCCGTTTTAACGAACTCGTTCGAATTGCACGGTCAAGAAACGAGCTCCACCGCGGGCCAATCGCCGTGAAAAATCACGCGAGAATATTATATACTTATCGGAGTATATTTTCACATTTGTTCGGCTTCACAATAAAGCGGAAAAAAAAATATAACCGTTTAATAAACGCGTGTATCGGACGCGAGTAAAAACAAGTAGTGTTGTGCTGCGTTTCGTATCGCGAATACGGATGGAAAAAAATCATAATAACTACGTAGGTTACCCCATTGTGTTCGGAAATTAACTCGGAGGATTAAACGGTCTTCGGCGGCGTCCTCTACCACCCCACCCGCCGCCCACCCGGGTCGGCCGCTTTCGTAAAACTAAATTTCATTATCGAAACATCATTACCTGTATACTATGTATAATATTATAATATAATCGTTAACAATGGGTGCCGCGCAATATCGGTATATAATATATACACATAAATATAATATTGTAGGTAGGTAGGTAGGTAAAGGACGCGGGTCGATTTCTAAAAAAGTAATAAAAATATAAAAAAGAGTAACCGTCGGGTAACCAGTCGAAAAATACGACTGAACACAATACCGCGCCGTTCCGACGAGCGAGAGCCGCGGCGTGTGCTGTTATAGATTTATAATAAGACACAATACGTACAATAATATTGTATTAAACTGCGCGATAATTCGATTAATATCGTAACGAATAATGATAATAATATGTTTCCGCGGCACTCGGTCACGATGATGGTCGTCGAAATGGACATTTCATTCGGACGTATCACATTATTCATACCTATATAGGTACGTAATAATATTATGATAGGCACCTACCGGCGTATTATATTGTGACGACGATGGTGATGATGATGATGATATTTAAATAACATCGTAACATGTACGCCTACGACACCACGGACGCCGCGCCGCGCCGCGCTAATGGCGTAATAAAACGAGTCGCGAGTGGCGATTCCGAGCCGGGTATATAGGTACCTAAAATACCTATAACACACCGGGTGTGAAAACCGAAATGTATATACGTTTTAATAGGATTTTTATTTTTTTTTTCGTAATCGCGCGACCTTGCAACGGAATATATATTTTTTAAAAACCGAAAACCGACCGCACCAAAACCAACACACAACGCACAAGCCGCACGTAGTCTCCATAATATTATACTTTACTCGCCCTGCCGTCGTCGTGCGGTTTGCCGCAACCGAAGCAGCAACAGCAGCAGCAGCGTATATAATATACACAACACCGCCTATCCACACACATATATATATGTATAATAGCTAACGAGTCGGCAAACCGACGACGATTGCCAGGGGATCATTATTATTATTATTATTATTATTGTTACGCGGCTAACAATTCGTGTGTGTGTGTGTGTTTATTTACTGTTTTTTTATATTTTTTATTTCCACTTCGTCATTATATTATTATTATTTGCGAGGAGGAGAGCCGTCGTCGTCGCTATCGTCTTAGGCGCGCGCGGTCGAAAATTATAGGCTTCGCGAGCGGCCGAGGGGTGCCACCTCTCACTCTCTCTCCTCTTCGTCCTTTCGCCGTCGGTCTTTAAAAATCGTGTTCCCCAAGGCGCATGTGCGCGGCTTCGCCGACCGAGCGCATCCGGCCCCCGACCGGACACGTGATAATGCGTTTGCGGAGACGCTTTTTCGACAAACAACGAGCGGTATATTTTACAATATTATAATATTATGTAGGTATAATAAGCATATAATATAACATTTCCCGCGTCTTCCGGTAAAGCCGTACCATGCGACGGGGGAGTTGAACGGCGCCCCGGACGAGGTTCGAATCGAGTTCTTTCGGACGTAATATCGATTTACGGTAGTTGGCGAGTATTCTGCGATGACGCACACCAAGTGCCTAGTGCAATAATAATAATAATATGCATCACTCGTGATGGGTATATTTCGCGGTTTAGAAGATAATATTATATAAAGGTTTCGACGGAAATTGTGTTTGGTTCGATAGGGGGGAGGGGCGCCTCCTATTACCTTTATTGTATTGTGTTATTCGTCGGAGCTTTCTCATTATATTATTATTAAAAATTCGATGACGATAATATGCGCTCCGTGTGGGCGACACGAGCATTCCTAATGACCGTTTAATTATTGCCATCGATATGTTCACGATTTAATATTATTTTTTTATATGGAAAATAATAATTTATAATAATATACCTAGATGATATTGTTACGAGGCCCGCAGAGGGGTAATTATAATATATACGTCTCATTGTTCTTCCGTACTCGTACATATTATTATTGTTATAAAAAAAAACTGGTACCTACGTGCGCATACGCCGCCGCAGCCACCACCGCGCCGGATTGCGGGAAGAGGAGACGACCACGACGACGAAGACTCGACAGCCGCACGTATTGTTTAATTTTTTTATATTTATTTCATCGTATACCTTTAATATATTATTTTTCGTTTATATGCAAATCGTTTTGGAGGCGACCCAAAGAATTTATTATTAACTCCCCCGATTTACACGGTGTGTGTTTGTGGACGTCGCGCAATATTAATAATATATATTATTATGGTTACCAAATATTGTATATAATATTATGCATATCGGCCGATTACTGCACACCATTATACGCGAGTTTTATAATAAATTATTATACGGCGTAGGTACACAACATACGAATAATAATAGTATTAATATTATTATGTACGAGCGTGTAAAAATATACCAATGACCGATGAATATTGATGTGTGCGATCGATCGTACATCATCGCGGTATCTATATTATAGACATTTAGCGAGCATATAAATGAGCGCGGGTCTGTATGTAGGTATGTGTGGAAAACGTCGCAAAAATTAAAATACTATTTTTATTATTATTATCATCGTCATTATCATATTATCGCGTATCTCCGATTTCGACTTAATATGCACACCACACGTTCATCGTACCTAAACGTACGTTTTCGTGACTATATAACACTATATTTATCTGCAATGAGTGTGTGTGTGTGGAGTGTACGTTTACGACTTATCTACGGCCATCTCGTTTATATATTATACGGACGACACGTGTTGGCGCATTCGGTTACGTCAGATTACTACGTACAACGTGAGTATACACTATAATATTATAATACAATATTATTATGTTGTTATTACGATATATACATATACCTATCCGACTTATAGCCTCCGAAGCAGAACTTTTCAATTTCCTAGCCGAGCCAGTTCTCAATGATAATATTGTACATAATAATATCATATATAGTGCACACTGCAGTTATCGTCATCGTTATTATATATATATACATCCAAATCGTCTAGGTGCGCGGTATCGTAACAATCGTAACTGCACAGTATACCGCCAACTATGGACAGGAAACTAGGTACTGCAGTATAATATTCTTATCCATAATCGTGAACTGTGGGCGTACGATGTGACAGTAGCTTGTGCTCGTCCGACTATATACAATAGACTTACTCCGCCGCTCCCGCCCCTCGCCTAAGTACACCCCTTCCACAACCATTCCGCCCGTCATGCCCCGTCGAAACAGCCTAGTTCCGGTCAAGTGAAATAAATTGTAATATGCGTGACACGGCCCAACAATGCTTTTTTCTTCACTCTCTCAAATTACCGCACACTGTCCTCTTCCCGCCCCGCTCATTTAATGCACTGCGAGGTATACACAATACACTGCGGCGGCGGCAGCAGCAGCATATAACATGTACAGGTATAGTATAGTAGGTATACTCATAACATAATATATAGGACATAAGGTTAGCGCACGTTTATTGTCTCTATACATTACGTTATTATTATTTTATTATGAGATACTATTATTTTCGTTGTTACTCTTCGATTAGACCCCGGGGAGAGATACGACCTTGTGACTGAGTAGTTGTTATTATATTATATTAAATTCTGGACGATGTAATAATAATAATATAATATAAATACCGTAGGTAGTGTTGGGAGCTGTATAGAATAGTGTTTGCGCTCCGGCTCAAAGATTATTATATTATTAATTACTATTATTTATTTATTTATTTTTCATATCCGAGAGGTTTCTCGCAGAGGTCCGTCAAAATGCGTATGGACGATTCCGGTTCGTTTAACCGGTGCCGCGACGAGACGCCGACGGTGACGGCCGGCGCAGGGAAACGATAAATAAACGAATCGCTTACGATGTACATAATAATATTACATGTTTCGCAAGATTCCAGGGCTCGATTCGCTCGGTCGATTTGTATAGGCAAATGAATGGCAAATTAATTAATGGATCCAGTAGTAGTCGGTTTCAGGTGTGTACCTACAATCTACATATTATTTTGGAATGAATTTCGTTTTATTTCCTTTTTAAAATTAAACGTCAACTATAGTTTTTCACCCCTCGTAATCTATTGAAATTAACCACGTCCGCATGTAAAACGATACTATGTACTTATAACATGAAATCGAAGAAATATGTTTGGAGGGAAGAGAATTTTATTTTTCAGATGACGGACGAGCGTGATTGTACCAAAATGTATCGATACATTTTTTGTGTCCATCGACACACAAAATGAGTAATGACATTAGAAATCGGCCAAGGATTAAACGTAAGAATCGATATACATTATAATATTATAGCGTGTACCAGTATAGTTTTTTTTAAATCCCTCGACTGCTCACTGATGACGCGAAGAATAGATATTATATACCGTTGCCAATTCGCCATGCACAAAAGCCGTTATTTTTCATTAAAAATTCAATATCGATGTTTTTTGGCGGAAAAAAAAATATATGAAGACAGATTCTTATGATTGAAATTTGTAGATATTTAACGTTCACGGTTGGCCGCGTCACGCTATAACACTATATATAGTATTTTATTTACTATTACTATTACTGCTATATAGGTACCGCGGTTAATGTAATATAACAATTATTAATTACTTTATTATATATACATGCGTAGGTCTATTGTGGTGGGCACGTGCATGACTTTGACATCGATCGCGGGTAATTACTAATTAAGCGTTGACACCGGAATTTCTCGATTTCAAAAATGATTAGGTTAAACATAATATGTAACGTACCTACATAGGTAGGTATATACCAGAGAGAAAGGTAGCGGAGACAGAGAGAGAGAACGAGCGAGGGCAGTTGCATGGGTCATATTGGTGGCGGTGACATAGCGGTGTATGAAAATTAAAAAAAAAAAATCGTTACGTTTCGCGAATTCGAACGGGTGTTTGTACGGATTGTTGTACCAGCTATATAAAAATATATAAGGTTTAATAATGTATTGTATGCTTTTTGTATAGAACCGCGGTATTGTGGTGAAGGTGGTTTAGGTACTTGTGGCCGAAAACCAATCGCGGTGTGTCATCCGAAAGAAAGGAATAACAAGAGAGAGAGAGAGAGAGAGAGAGAGGTCGAGTGACGGAGCCGTTTTCCTATACTCGAGGGGATGGAACGTAGGCGCGAAAACTCTCGGACAATAAATTATAAATTATTATTGGCGTGTATAATATTATGGGGACTGACGCGGACGACCGCGCAATACTTGTAACTTGAACAATGTGCGCGCGAGGGCGACAAGAATGGACAAGAACCACCGGACAAATTTCTGTTTCTAAGAATCCGCGGCAGCCATCCGATCCTCGTCCCTCGCCAACAGCTCAGCTGTTCGTTTTCTCCCTGTTGACACCGTCGAATAAAAATTGTATACTCCGAGCGCACAAAAACCGGCCGGCGGGTCCGATTACCGCAGACGTAATGCGGTCATTCGCGGCGGCGGTTTATCATCATATTTCAGTATTTCACCCGAAACACCTCGCGCCGATGTACAAATAATAATAATTGTGACCGGGTAACCGAAAACCAATACATAATAATATAATAATACCCTCGTCCGCCGCGGCTAATAAGTCGCGTTCAGACCGGGAACCAGTTTACGTCTGCAGACACACGTACTACACCTTCGGATAGTATACCTATAACCATATATACCTGAGTATACCAACGTCCCTACATGCAGTCTACACCGGCCGGGTGTGTGTGTGTACATGAGCTATATGTATAGATTCTCATTTAGACGCTGCCACCTCAACTCTCGAATCGCCACCACATAATATTATAGTACAAGACCGATGTGATAATATGTAATATTATTATACTTTAAGCAGGTATACGTATTATTATGTTATATATATGTGTGTAAACTCGACGATGATTTATGCGCAGAAATAATGACCAATTATTCCAAAGTCGACAGGTGCGTGTAAACACACTATATGCATGGGACGGACACATACGCTCTTACATATGCCCCCCCCCCCGGTATTTATTGATTGCGCATAAAATATATGGTACCGCCGTCATCGCGTCGAATATACAACGATTTTTATAACATATTTTACGATATTTTATAAGTAATATTATTAGTATTGGTGAAATGGATAAACGAGTATTTTCATATTACAAACGTGTGGACAGAGAGACGAGAGAGTGAGTGAGAGAGAGTGAGAGAGAGAGAGAGAGAGAAAGAGAGTATTGCCGTGAGTATTATATTTCTCTTTACACACGTATATTATTATTATAATTAAAAATAATAAAAACGGTCGCAGGAGGCCTTCGCGGCGGAGGGAAACAATTATCTATACTAGCATTATAATATAATATTAATTATTATTATTATTATTATTATAATATACGAGTGTGTGTTATGACTTTATGAGAATTTTTCTCGCGGTTTTCTTTTTTTTTTGGTTTTTATCATTATTCATTACCTACTGTTATTATTTAGTATATTTTCTACAGTCGTATAATATATAGTGTGGCGGCCGCCGTCGGTAGTGTTTGTTTACCAGAGCCGAGTATTATAATAATATGATACGTACATACTATACCTATATATACGTGTGTGTAAATTGAACGGCTCGTTAATTCGGACCAGAGATAATTACGTGCGTGCCCAGTTATTGTGTGCTGTGTCCGAACAACCGTCGTCGTAGTAGTTTTACACGCATAAAATACATGGTAATATATTTTATACAGTAAATATATGCGGTATTAAATTTATATTATATTAAAGTATTATATTACCATGATGAAGTGGTATGACATGAGGTACAGTGGAAACGCGCTTCCGTGTGCGTATGACGGGCGACACGGACGTGAATATTGTTTATTATTATTACGATCGTTGTACTAATAAATATCCGAATTTCAACAAAAATATGCTATCTACTGCTGCACCGGACATAATTGTATAACGTGCAGATAACTCGACGCACCGATTGCGCCGACGACAAGGTCATGACGTGTTGTTACGAGGAAAAAAATCGTTTGGATTTATTGTTATTACCGTACTTCTCCCACGGTTAATTTTTCTTTTTTTTTTATTATACCCATATATACCTACCATATTATATTGACGAGTTTCGGCGTCGAACATTTAAACGACAACGTAAAGTGCAACGTACACGGTCGCGATAATAGAATGACGGATTTAACGGTCCAGAGATATTATATTATAATTACGACCATAATTTTAAAAATATGAGAAAAAATACACGAGTGTATCAGATTTCACATTTACATTTTAATTTTACGATGGCGCATAATAATATATAATATGTGTGTGTGTGCATTAAACAATATCATGGACACTATTCAGTATAATATAATGGTACCGACGAAGTGAATACACCATTAAACGCGCGAGCTCATCAAAAAATATAATGCCATTAATTATTAACGTTTTAAATATCACGAGCGGGTATATTATCATGACGAGGTCTTGGTGATGACATTTTTTTTTGTCCTTATTATGTAAATATATTATACACACCGTGCGTGTAATCGGACGGACTACTGGTAATTGAGTTATAAAGATGAGACGATAGCATTGAATCAGCGGATTTTGTTTTCGTTCTCCCAGTGTATTATGGTAGATAGGTATAAGGATGGTATAAGTGGTTATCGCGTACCGATCGAGTTAAAAACGCGAGGCGCACGGTCTTCGTCTATATACCTTCACGAGACTTCAACGCCACGGACAAAAACTACGAAAACCTATACAACAACACACGATGTTACGGAAATCGATACAGGTACCTACAATATTATAGTGTCTTATCTCTTTAGGTGTATTAATAATATTCACGCACGCAAGATACGCGGAGATTTTTCCGTTAAGGGCAAACCGTGCTTCGATCGTTGTCCGATTAAACTACCCATATTATAATATATGAAATAGCGCGTGCGCGAGGGACCGACGCAAATGACTATATTATTATTATGGAAGAGGCGACGACGACGACGACGACGATATGATAGTAATAATTACTCGGGGAATCGCACGAAAACACGGTAATTTAAAAATAAATGGAAAAAGAAAAGAAAAAAAAGCCCCGCAAATCGGCTGCATTGTTTCCCGCGACGGTGCCTCTCGATAGAAATCGGCGAAAAACCTTTTGCGATGAGCACACCTCATTAGTGCCCTGTTCGGGATCACGACCGACTTCGCGTACATATTATATAGGTACATTATATTATAAATATATATATAGCGGGAAAACGAGTCTCAAATTGACATATCAATTAAGCCGCGCGGCGTACGGCAGTAGCGGGGAGGGGATCTAATCACACACAGACTCAATACCTATCCCCGCCGCCACTGATGTCCTTAATTGCGAAATGTCGGTATTGAGTCACGCGCATTGAGAGGGAGGAAGAGGATGATTTACGAAGGAAAAAGGTAGGTATAGACAGAAAAAAAATGTATATATATTATGTGTGATGTGTATGCGCGTTTGTGTGTGTGTATATATATATAAACGCATGTGTGTATGGACGATCAAAGGGAGGGAAACTGTTAATTTTAACGTCAGGACGTTAACGAGACGTTAAAAAGATAGAACATAACTCGGTAATAATTATGTACACCCGTCCTCCCTGTCGGCGGCCGCACCGCGTATATATAATATAATATATATATATATATATATATAGGTATTATACATTGGCGCTCGTCGCTAGTCACGGTTTCGAGAACATTTTTTATTTTGTCTGTTTGTTTTGTTTTCGCCAGAGACCTGCAGCTAGGCTCGCTGCTAATTGCAGGGAGGATACCGTATTATTATATTAGATGCGTACACTGTGTATACACGCTCTATCTTTTTTTTCTTTATTACTTTTTAGTTTTTTCCCTTCTTCCCGGTCGGTCGCCTCTGCATAGTACCTATAATACCTATGGGCCGAATATTTTGTTTTTTTTTCTATCGACCCCCCACACACACACACACTCGCCAGCGAGCAATGGGAAAATTCGTCGTCGTGCGCATACCGTCCCGCGGTCTTTCGTGTAATCGAATTGACCGCCGCCTCCCCACGGAAATTTCAATTAACAAACAATCCAATTCGGTCGTAGATAGACCCCTCCGCGTAGTGTACGCCTTCGTGTCTACTGTCTAGACGGCAAGACTTTGGAATTCTCGAGACGATTCTATACGAAGAATATTAATTTAAAAAAAAAAAAAAAAACACCGTCCGTCTTAAGGTAAATGATGCTGTGCAATAGCTAACGTTGCTTAACAATTTTACAATTTTCATTTGTTCTGTCAATCTACGGATTGGTGATTTTACAACGGTACACATTTTTTTTACACGACAAAAACCGCTTGTAACGTTTACGAAACATTAATATTAATTTCAATGATTTATGAGGAAATGGTAATTTTTTTTTTGTCCACGAGGAGCCTAATAATATTAATAAGGACACGAATCGATTTGCACACGACTTCTATAAGCAAACCACGATATTTTTTTTTTTTTTTAATCAGATTAGCCGGGTTTGGTAAATAATATAGTTATATTAATTAGCCGAGCTCGTTAAAAAATGTCGTTCACGCCATACATCATCCACCAAGTTGTGCACGCGTGTGGAAGACGATTATATTATTATTTTGTGTGTGTATTATATTGTACGCCAGAACTCGTTATATAACATAAAATATGTAATTGACATTTTGGGAGTGCTTGGCTTGTTGAATTTCCAGTCAAGTATATACCGGCAATGTCTGTACAAAATTATAAATAAGATGGTTAGCAGCAGTTAGCTGCTGAGCAGGTATACGAGTACATACAAATATATATATATATTATAAACACATATAGTATATCTATAACTATATGCAGCGGCAGCGTCAACAACAAGAAGCCCCTGGGAGGGGAAGTTAATAAAAATTACACGGTCGAGAAAGTAGCGTGGAAATCCGGTGTTCTTTTTGTTTATTATTATTATTTTTATTTTATTTAGTATACCTACTGACAAGCCCACTTAAGGTATATCCGAGGGCCCGAGGGCGACCGGTACATATATAATCATAATTCGTGCGTTGTTCGCGAAGAACGAAATCGAAAATATCTCGACGACGGGACCGCGCGCGCGCGTCGAGACTATAACATTATATATAATATAATAACATGACGAGGTATCTATATAGGTAGGTACACGGGCGATGAGACGACCGGTGGGCCGGAGGAGAGCGAAACACGTGGTGCGCGCAACTCGCACATTAGGGTCACATTCTTCTTGAATGGACGATCGAAAAAAGCACCCACGATTTCACACGGACAAAAACCGACGGGAATCGCGTTTTCACGGTCAAAATTATATTATCGTCGTCGTCTTTGCAGTCGGAGGGAGATGCCAATAGTGATTTTTTTTTTTTTCGTCTGTCTTTCACTACAATATTCTGTTGCCGAACAGCATCGTCGTGCGTGCGTATATGTATAATAATATGTAATATTATTATTTCGTGAAGAGTATAGGTAGTATATAACAGGTAAAAGAAGAACAAAAAAAAATGCCCTTATTGTAAATAGGTAGCCGCCGAGTGCACACGGAGCAGACCGTTACTAATCGTCCGTTCGTCATAATAACAGTAATTTTCATCACGGGAACCCCATACATGTATTACACATAAACCATATGTATATATATACATAGGAATTGGAAACCGATCCGGCCGCCGGCCATGCACACACACGCACACAGACAGGAGACAACGGCGGCGGCTACGGTGGACGAGGGAACATTTTTACGCTCCACGTGCATATAATATATACCTATATTATTATATTATTTATGTACGACTATTACAACTATATGTATATATGTGGACGCTAACAAGACGTGCACGACCGGGCGACGGTGGAAGAAAAAACAAACAGACGAGCAGAACGACGACGGGAGGAGAAAGCTATTACAATATAGTAAGTACATCGCAAAGGACGCTTGAGGAGAAGAGTCGCGCAAGAAAGGCGTTTTTTTTCGTATGTCTCCTGTTCCCAGCCGCCGTGGCCATATTAATTGCCATATTACAGCGATGCGATTTTTTCCCACTACCCACAGACTTGTGAAGGATTCAAATTTAAAAAAAAATTCCATCGAATTGAAGACTTCGCAGGTTAACTCCGAAACCAGTGATTACCTATATTATATTATTAACGAGCGTCGATAATATGATGTTATTACACACACAGTTAATTTAATGTTACACAGACAGAAAAAAATTGGAATACGTTTCGAGACCTACTATAAAAACATATAAGTGTAATATTAGTAAGTACTACGCGCTTATATATTATGAGTACTTATACATAATTGTTATTTATCACATGGTTTTTTGTTCATCTCCTTGTACGATAAAAACCGTCGAACTTGATTATCGACATCTCATAGAATGTCACAACTATTTTTTGTTCGTGTAAATCACACGAACTATAAACTCGATCCAGTCGGGTTTTTTTTCCACAGAGTGTTCAAATTCCAGGATAACAACATAATAGTTGTACCTACCAATAATGCGTTTGCACGAATAATGCATATTATCGTTCTAGGTATATTGGTAATGATACAAATAATATTATTTATTTGTACGATGCAGGAAAAAAAGCGACGTCATATGATATAATATATATAATATATATTATATATATTATATTGTAAAAAAAACTATTTGAAAGAAAATCTATGCGTATGGGGTATTATACCCACTACCCCAGCAGGTACATTGAAAAAAATCCTACGTTACCGTTGCGTTGGAACAAAGACATGCATTTTGGTCCAATGTAGGTACCGTAGGGTCAGAGACTCAGAGGACATTGCAGGGTACTAAATGTTTAATTTCTTTTCGTGCTCATAAAATAAATACATATATATATTATGTTATATTTTTATTGTTGTCATTTAACAACAAGTAACTGCCATCGGAACGACGTGTTACCGTTACGCACGATCCTTCACCACGGGGAGCCAGTCCCATCTTTTTTTGTAGGTTCATATATGAACGTTTTCGGCGAATACGATATCTGAAAAAAACTAGCGGGCCACGACAAGTCACCATCGTCTGCGTAAAACGGTTAGGTACCACATGTAATCGCCGGCTATATATACATATTCATATAGCTATAGTAATCATTCATTTTTGATACTTGACGTTCAGTTAGTTTGTTTAAGTACCAATTTCCTATACTAATATAATATAGTCAGCGAGCGACAACGAATCATAATATACGTTTGCATATTATTGTGCAAGGGGTGGGGTGGGGGAGGAGCGCGCCGAATATCGGCCGAATGTATTATAGGTAATAATATAATATAATATATAATAATATACAATACCTATACCCACAGCATATTGCATACATGTATAAATATATATTTTAAATTAATATTTGATCAGAGAGAACCTAAGTAATCGGTAAAAAACAGGATCGGGGCAATTAACGTTGGGCGTATATCGTTAAAAAAAATAAAAAAAATAACGATCTACGGGCAGAAGCGAAATTTCCGAAGGAAAAAAATGGTGGTGAAGAAAAAAAAAATAAATAATATGTAGAGAAACCGGTTCGACGTAAAACCAATAATTTCCGAACTATGTGCCGTCGATATATATAGGTACATGGACGTAAACTGTTGTGTAGATATTCGGGATTAGTCGTGTTGGTTTATTTATTTTTATTATTATTATTATTATTATTATATTTCACTCCTGCTCGCGGTACCCGCCGAGAGTATCTCATGCACTGCCCACACGCTTTATCGGTTTTTGATTTTTGTCGCGCGCGTTGTTTGGCATGAGCGCGCGCCGCGGTCGTGATTGCCCGGAAACTGTGCCGGAGACGAATCGTCGTCGTGGCTGTCTGCGCGCATCTCCTACGGGTCGACAATAATTTTATTATAACGACTCGTACACACACGGTACCCACTTACACCCACCAGCAAGTTGCGGAGGAGACGGCTCGTTATAACGTTTAATAAATTATATTTTATAATACGACGGTCGGCGGTTTACGGGACGGATATTGATAATATTATATAGTCAACCGCCGTGCGAATATTACACGGTTTGAGACTTTACCTAGGCAAACGCGTCGTTGTGTGCGTGTGCGCTCGCGCGCACGCGAATCGTGGCAATTAGAATGTTGTTTTTTCAGAGTAAATTATAATAAGATTTTCGCGAGACGTCGGAGTACTATACCATCGTACGTGTGTGTTTATTATATTTTCTATATGAAAATAATAACAATAATAATATTACGTCGGCGGCGTTATTGGCTTTTCTCTATCGGCGTACCTATAATATGATTCTTTTTTTGCCGCCCGCGATCGGAGAACATCTGAGAGTAAGAGATATTTCGCGAGGCGCAGACGGAACACGTAGAAAAAAGTAAATAAATAAATAAAAAACGTGACTTCGAGACCGCAAATTATCGAGCGCCGCAGTTTCCTGCAGTATAAGGAAATCCACTCGGACTATAGACTGTCGTTATAGTCGCAGTCGTTTGGTGTCGTTATTATCGTTACTATTACTATTGCTGTTGTACCTAACTAATATTATTATTCGATTATTATTTTACTCACCGACTGTATGACGATGGCGGTATCATGTTGTACTCTAAACGAAGTAAGTCCTCCCTCCGGCTTGATTGTAAATCGGGTCCGGTATGCTGCTGTACACGTGGTGCAGCTTATGCCTCTGCTGGTAATCGATGGACACGTAACTGTGGTTGGACGGGTCCTCGTCCTCGTCAGTGGTCCTCTGCGACGATTCCTCGGACATGCACGAGCTCTGCGTGGGCGCCTGCGACTGCGTAACCGAGGCCGGGCTCATGCGGATCCACGCTTCGAGGGACGTCGGTGCGGCCGTGTACCTGGCCACGGGTCGGCCGTCGCATATCACCTTCTTCAGGTCGCCGCCGGCGCTGGCCATGGGCTTGGGGTCGGGCATCAGGTACCGGAGTCGGTCCCAGAACCGCTTCTCGCCCCACGTGACCACGTCGCACGACTTGAGCAGCGCCTGTAGCTCCCGGTCCGGCGTGATCGTGGTGGTTAGCAAAACGACCACCGACTGCTTTTTCGTCTTGGCCCGTTCCAGGCACGCCTGGAACGCAGTCCGGAACACCGGTTTCTCCCATTCGTTTTGCAGGAACGACAGCGACAGCACGACGATTATCCGCTTGGACGCGTCCGACGCCCCGAGGAAACTGTCCATCAGGTACGCGGGGCTGATGACGTGTATGTCCCGGTAGTGCAGGCACAGGCTGTACCCGAACCGCTCCAGGCTGGTGGACAGTATGTGGTTGACGAACTCCTCGTCCTTGATGCTGTACACCATGTACGCGTCGTACAGCTTGTCCGTCTCGCTGGACGACGGCGACTTGCACACGCGTACGCCGTACCGGGAATGCGCCCACAGGCACAGGTCTTCGCGGAACACCAGGGCCAGGGCCACCAGCACGAACACGACGATGAACAGGGCCAGGCTGGCGGCCACGAACGGCACGTAGTCGGTGCCCAGCACGGACGTGTTGTAGAACGGCCGGTGGATGCTGGGCCCGGTGTCGCGCTCAGACTGGCACTTTTGGATGGCCGCGGCCACCGGCGTCGTCTTGTCCGAGCACAGCATCGTCGACGGCGGGTAATCGTTGTTCTTCAGCCACCCCTCGAGCCCGACGATCACGTCGCAGTCGCACAGCCACGTGTTGCCGGCCAGCGAGACGGACGTCAGCGTGTTCGCAGCGTTCAGCTGCTGCCACGGCCGGAACTCGTTGATCTGATTGTTCTCCAGGTGCAGCACTTGCAGCGACTTGAGCGGAGCGAACGACCGGTTGGCCACGCTCGTGATCCGGTTGTCGTTCAGGTACAGTTCGGCGAGCTTGGGCAGCGTCTCGAACTCGCCGCCGTTGAGCCGATCCAGCTGGTTGTTCTCGATGTGCAACACCCGCAGGTCTGGCACCCCGTTGAACGTCTTGTTGTGCAGCGAAACCACGTTGCTGTTGTTCATGTACAACACCTGCAGTTTCTTTTTGCCGAGGAATACGTGGCTGGACAGCTCGCCCAGGTCGTTGCCGTCCAGATATATTTCGGTCGCGTCCATCGGGATCCGGGCCGGGATGGATTTGTACCCGGCGTTCGAGCAGTCCACGATGTTGGACGACCAAACGTGGTCGTGGTAACATGTGCAGTTGTCGGGGCACGTCATCTCGCAATCGCACGCGTCAAAGTCGCAACACTCGCACACGGAAAAGCAGTGCGACTCGTACTCGCACAGGAACTGCGACGGTTTCAGGTCCAACAGCGGTTTGTACTTTTCGGTCTTCGAGTGCACCAGCCGGCACATGATCGAGTCCATGTCCATTATGCGGGGGTGTTGGCGCTGCACGCTCAGCTGGTTGATGCGCTGCAGCCATTCGGTTGTGCAGTCGCATTTCAGCGGGTTGTCGCCGATGTAGAACTGCGGCAGTTCCTTGTTTTCCGGCACCGGGTCCAGTCTCAGACTGGCGATATCGATGTACTCCATTTTGTTGGCATACAAAACCACCCGGGACAGGTTGGCCTTCCGCAGGAACGTGTTGATTTTGATTTTGTGTATCAGGTTGTTGTTGAGGAACACGTTTTCCACGCTGTCCGGTATCGACGTGTCCGTGATCTCGGTGAGGCGGTTGAAGCTGGCGTCCAACATTTTTATTTGTATCGTATCGCGTTGCACGTAATAGTTGCCCAGGTTGCTGATGGCGTTCTTGTGCATGTCCAACCACTCGACGCTGGACGGCAAGTACGAGTAATCGAAATTGGCGATTTGGTTGTCGGACACGTTGAGCCACACCAGTTTGGACAAACCGTCGAACATACCGTTTATATCTGACAGAGCGTTACCGTCCAGCCGGATGGCGTGCAGCTTGTTGGACGTACCGAACGCTTGCTGGTCAACGTGCGTCAGTCGGTTGAAGGCCAGGTTCAGCACCTGGAGCAGAGGCATCGTTGAAAAAGTGTTGGCGGTCAGGTTGCCGATCTCGTTGTTGGACAATATCAAATTGTACAGCAAGTCGAGCCCGTCGAACGACGCGTTTTTCACGTGCCTGATGACGTTACCGCCCAGGTCGAGCGTCTTGAGCATGTGCAGCTTGGACAGGGCGGCGGGCACCTGCCGGAGAGCATTACCGTACAAGCCCAAGTCGTGCAGGTTCGTGCAATTTTGGAACGCGTGTTCGTCCACCGTATCGATGCGGTTCCTGTCCAAGAACAGCTGATTGATGACGTACAGCCCCGAGAAGTGCAGCGGTTCGATGTGCTTGAGTTTGTTGAACGACAGCGTGAGCGCGTGCAGGTTGCTGAGCGCGGCGAACGCCTGGTCCGCCAGCATTTCGATGTTGTTGTGCTCGAGATTGAGTATCTGCAAGCTGTACAGGTCCTGGAACACGTGCGAGTCGATTTTCGTCAGCTGATTGTGGCCGAGGTTGAGGACCACCAGCCGGACGAGACCGGAGAAAGTGTCGCGGTTCACCCAGGTGCTGGTCAACTCGTTGTGCGACATGTCCAACACGAGCAACTGGTCGAGTCCCTCGAGTAATCCCGGCGCTAGTACGTTTATTGAGTTGTTGTGCAGGTAAATTTCGCGCAGATACCGTGTGGAATGGAACAGTTCGGGCGGCAGGGCCGAAAGCCGGTTGCTCGACACGTTCAGCACGTTCAGGGACGTGAGTCCGACGAACGCGCGGTCCGCGATCTGGTTGATCTGGTTCTCTTGCAAGTATAATTTTTTCAGCGCCCTGAGGCTGGTCAGTCCGTTATCGGGCATCGATATGATGTCGTTGTTGGCCAAGTTCAAGTCTTCGAGCGCGGTGTTGCACGTCTTACCGGGTGCCGTAGGACCGTTTCCCCAGTCCGAGAAACCAAGCTCGAACACGTCCTGCAGCCGATTTTTGGTGAGGTTCAGGTTGGCGAGTCCGACCAGCGGACAGAAAAGCTCTTTCGGAAGGTTCCAGATGTTGTTATCGGACAAGTCGAGTTCCCGGAGCTGGACGAGCCCGCGCAGGCTGTCCGAATGGAAGTCCATGGTCATGGCGGACCAGTCGGTGTTGTGGGTGCGGATGCGCAATTTCTTCAGTTCTCTGGACGTGCTGAGCACCGCGGGCGGCACGTACTTGATCTTGCAGTACTCCAGGTCCAGATGGTTGAGTCGCCGGAGCTGCGTGAGGAAGCTGTTCTCCAGGCTGCTCTCGAAAAATATTACGTCACTACACTTAAGCGTCAGGCTAGTGATCATGTCCATTTGGGCGGACGTCAGGTTAGATATGACGCTGTCCGCGTTGTTGATGGTCCGCAACGAGCACTTGAGCACGACTCGCAGCGGCTGCGCCTCGTCCGCGGCCATCACGCGCTGCCAGTCGCACACCGGGTCGCCGTTGTTGGCGCACGCGGTGCCCGACAGCGATACCAATACCGACATCAGCAGCCACGGCAACGGGCCGGCGGCGTATCGTCGACGGTACGTCATCGTCGGCGGTATACAGTTTTCGGCGGCAGTCGGTCGGTCGGGGGGGTCAAAAAAAAAAAAAAAAAAAAAACTCACTCCCGAAACCGTCACCGGACGCACATCGCGTGAGAAAAACGGGAAAAAAAATTGTACGATTTTTTTCTATCTAATTTTCCCCAAAAAAAAAAAAAATAATAATAATAATAATAAAATTATTATTATTTATTATTTGACACTTTGGAGTGTCTCCGCTCGCGTACGACGGAAAAATCGAAAAAAAATCACAAACGCGTAAAACGACGGACGCACATAAAATACACACACGGACGCGGACAAAAAAAAAAAAGACGGACACTCGCAATACTCGCGGCGCGCGCGCAAGGTCGAGCAAAACGTTTGCGGACCGAACGGTACGGTCGACGGCGAGAAACTGTCGCGGCGATCGGCGGCGGCCGTGTGTGTCGGCCGGCGGACGGCCACCGCGTTTCGGCCACCAGAGTGCGCGGCGGACGGCCGCAGTCTCGGCCGCCGCCGCCGTCGAGCGCTGGCGCGCGAAGTGCAACCACTTGTTCGGCGGCGGCTGCCACCCCACCGGGGTTCGGCGGCGGCTTCTGTGCATAAGTAACTGCGGTGGTTGCGCCGCCGCCGAGTGATATTATTCTTTGGGTTCTTTATTTATTCCATAGCCCGCTCTCTTCACTTCCCCCCCCCCCCCCGCGGGCCGTCGAAAATATGTGTCGCGCCGACAATAGACACAGGGGTCGGTCGTATAACACGGGGTCGCACAATGGGCCTCTCTCGGATAACATTATGTTTTCTTTTGGGTTTTTTTTTCACCACCGCCACTACGTATACTACTGCACTGCACGACCCGAAGGTTACAAAATGTATAATAAAAACAACAATAAAAATACGGCGTACAATGTATAATATTATATTATATTATATAATATAATAATAATAATAATAATAACATGCGATAGTATTATTGACCGCCGCCGCCACCCGATTTCGAGCCGCGGCACAAGGGCACATCATCGTGAATCCGCCGCAAACAACGATATCGTCTCTCTTTGTGTCCGGAATTTCTTTTACTCTCGCCGATACGTGCGCACCCCGCCGAACACTGGGTCACAGAGACGACACGGTACCTGTGCCGACGGATCCGTTCGATTTTTCCGAAATCGATCTGCCCAGCCGTATATCCGGAACGCTCGTTTCCCGTGGTTTTTTGGAAAAATAATATCGTTCGGTTGTTCTGTCTTCGACGTCTCACAACGATTTACCGGGGCGATACCGTCGACAGTGATGGTAAACAATATGATATTATTGTACCTACGATGATAATAATATTACGTATTACTGTACCGAAACGTGTGCGGTGACGTTACCGTCGTTACATTTTATTATTTTCGTAAAAGTTTTACGCGCACACCAGTCACCGGGTTGTCGTAGGGCGCGTGTGTGCTCGTGTGTCAATATTGTATTAATATTAGCGAAACGTAGGAATTGGCGTGCGGCCCCTCGTAGTTTGAGGTCACGCAACCAAACGCGCGCACGAACCTCTCGAGCGTCGGAATAACGCGCCCGAGTCGAAACTTTTACCGCCGGAATCCGGTCGAAGAGATAATAACTGAAAAACATATTATAATATTAATCCGTCGAGAAACGTCCGCCATGTCGTTTTGCGATGTCAACTGCTGTTAAACTATTAAATTAGTATTAATGTTATTATTGCAGTATTATTAGGTAGGCGTATTGTTATAATATACGACAGGGCTGCTCGTTTTTCCGTTTCAACTTCAACGAGTTTTCAATGAACGATGTTTGTGCGTGACATTTGCCTGCCGTTGTCGTCGACGGTCCGTTATTATATTACTATCATCATCGTTATTATTATTATTTATTTTCATTCATACAAGAATGGATACGAAATGGCATTTTAAAAAAAAAAGTATATTACAAAAAGCAGCCTCGCAATCGACAACATAAATGAATGATAAGTGGTGTGTTATTATTATTATTTTTTTTCAATTTAGGGACGATTGTTACGCAGATGTCGCGATTCGCGACCATTATATTAGTTCAGAAAATCGGAAACGTACCTACTCCGACAAAAGAGTACCACATATCGTGTGTACAGCTGCGCTGTATGTCATATACACGCACGTGGAGAGTGTGTTTTTTTTTTCATTTTCCTTATTCTTTTGCGCATAAAGACATTTCGTACAGTTGATCTTAATCGGTCATACATATATATTTATTGCATATATCGGTACCTACGCAAAATATACATTGTATAATATGATATTTTTATTATTATTATAACTTAAAAGAATTCGTTTGAAAACAAATCGTGTGCTCGTCGAATATGTTTATATATCCGTTCTGCACTCCGACATCTGCTGGCCCCGATTTCAAAACAATAAACGAGACACGCGATATTGCAATAATGTCTGACGAGTTTATTGAAACGATTACTATACATAGGTAAGTACTGTAGCTGGAATAGTTTCAAAACATTTAACAGTATAGTGATGTTTCCTTCTAATTATTTTATAATATTATTTTACCGTTGTAGGTATCTTTTTCAGAGACAAAAAAAATAAAAGGATAAAATATCGAGTAAAACGCATAGAAACTGTAGTTTTACTTAAAATGGCCGCCGTGGCCTTTCATTCCACACAGTGTACTAAATTTTTCGCTTAAAGATATATTTTACGTTTGATTAGTTTTTCTTTCAATAACGATATAATATGTAATATTGATTTTGACTTCATTTATTATTATGTATTTATACGGCCAATACATTATAAATGAATTTAAATACGACGATGAATACAAATTGGAATAAATTTAAAAGTTGATAAGCCGGCAAGGTATATGTGAAATTCGTCACAGTATAATTTCAAATGACAGTAGAAAAAAAACGTTTTCTTCCGAAAAACCGTTATATGTTTAAGTTACATAGGTACTAGTAAATAATTCTAGTAAATAAAATAATAAAATACTCATGCCAAAGTAAACACTTAAATGTAGTGAACATTTTTTATTTAGAGTGGTACGTTTAGAATAGGTACCTACTACTTGAAAACCATCGACGTTTTAGTGGCTTAACAACGGGTGGGTAGAGCCAGAGCGTATGTGTGTTGTGTGTATACTTGTTGTCATTAATTTCAAACTTTTTATCTACAGGACTATATAAATAAAATACGCCGCAGTATCTCATTATGGAACTATTTTCCCGAATCGCCGGTTGACACGCGAAAACGAAACCACGCGGTGGCGATGGAGGGGTGGCGTGTATAAAATATATGTTAGGTTTTCACATTCCGAAAATATCCTACATAATAAATAATAGTATATATTATATGAATTTATGAACAAATAAAAGGATAAAAATATTATAGAAAAATTATCCAGAGAATAAAATATATAATAACATCCAGATGTATTAAAACATTTTCCAAAAAAGTATCAGAAAACAAAATAAAATACATTTTGTCTACCTTGTTTTGTATAACTATCGATTAAGGTGTCTGGTTATCGCCGTACAATACTTATTCTTAATAAGATATACGAGTAAAATCATTAAGATTTACGAGTAAAATCATGCCATGTAATTTTAGACACTCAAGCGTTTAGAAAATGCAAAGAAGATTAAACTATATGTGAATGTTTTTTTAGCAATACTAAGACATCATAGAAAGGTCATGAAGTTTGAAAAACTCTAAATAAAATAGCTACTGAGAAAGAATGGCAAAATAATATTACAGGACTCTTTCCATACTTCTGAATTCGCCTACAAATATCATGACAACACGGCGTTTTGGATAGGCAATTAAAGTACTCTCTTTTTGAAAGTTCATCTCTACGCTATGCATTTTTAAAAAAAAATCTAGACACAAGTTATATGGTTGACTTATTCTCAATGATTGCACTTTTGTCACCTATTTTCGTTTTAAAGGGCTGCCACTTCGTGGACCAGACTTCACTGACAGATCGACGTCGTTCTAAAACGAAAAAATTATGTCACCCAAAAAACGTTGCGTCAGAACAAGATTTTTTGTAGATAATGCTATAATAATATACATAGTTATTTTTATATAACATCGATTGACGTTTGACTAGTATGATATAATATAATATAGGCAATATATTATTATAATGTATAATATGTAGACGTGCGTATAGGCGATGGATAGTTATGGAGCAGGCAGTCGACTTTCTTTTTAATAAGGTTTCATTACTAATTTTTAGTTCCCATCTTGTATATAAGTATCATATTATATATCGCGGGGTGCACACACGAAAGCCGTGCACTGTATAAGAAGGACGAATGGCGGCGACGGCTAGCACGACGACAACGCAGTAGTATTATAAATTCTTTTTAAAAATGTACCTCCTGGTCTATTCCCTGCGGCCCTTGTACGCTTATCCCGCGATTATTCTTCAACCCTCGTGCACACGTAGTATATATGTTACCGTGCTGTATACACTCGCGAGACATTAAATATTAAATCCAATTTGTCTGCGGCCGTTGATTTGCAGTGCCGTTCGAAGTCAATCGGTCAGCCGCGCCTCTGGAATACGCACGAATGCAATATATCCTTATCGCGCGCATGCGTGTCATCATTATCAGTGTTGTTCGGCGCATTATCTATATACGTTTTGTGTATATATTTTGATCTCCATTCTCGTTTAGATAGCTTTTGAAGGATTCATCCATATCATATTAACTTATTTATGGATGTAATAAAAACGGCCATCTTTTGATATTATATCCAGATAATTCTTTAACGTATTGTCTATAATACTATTTGCCTTATTAACTGTATTAATAAATAGTTAACGTAATTTGTAATTTATTTGTTTTTATACACACCGCATGTCAAGATAAATAATATGATAAAATTAAATATATATTGTAGTTTAATAAAATAGCGAGGTATATGATACTGTTACATTTTTATCATAAAAAATAGGTTTTTTGTCAGGGTTTTGTATAACCGATTTTGAATAACGCTTTGTTTATCACCATAGAAACTAATACAATGTAAAAATTACCTAATTCCCACTAGGTATATAAACAATTAATGGTTACTTATTTATGATTCATTAATTTTCTTCAAAGTGGAAAATATCGAGCGGCGTGCTGCATTTATGTCACACGATTATCAATTTTTAATAACACTGACAAGTGACAACACTACTATCCAAAAGTTATTATAGTTCAAATTATGTAATAAAAAAAAGTGTATTGACAAACGTAGCACGCTTCGCGATATTTTCCACTTCGAAGAAAATGCGTGAATCATAAATATATATTGTTAACTAATAAGTAACCATTCATACCTAGAGGGAATTAGGTAATTTTTACACTGTATTCGTGTCTATGGTGATAAACAAAGAGTTACGCAAAATCGGTCATAAAATAAAAATATCTGTACCCAGTCAAAAAAAATATTTTTGTAAATAAAAAATATTAAAATACCAAAGTTTACCATTTCAACTTCAATTTAGTATTATTTTTATAATCATAGTTATTTTAAAAACGATCTATTCTAATTATTATCTAAATAATTGTATTTAAATTATTAATCTTATATCTTATATCTAGATAACTATTTAATAATCTATGCCTAACGTTGGACTAGGTATTATATTATTTTCTATATATAGGAGACCCATTTACGACATTGTCTATGTATAATTATAGTAATAACAAATAATGATCATATGATATTGAATACGAACTTGAACTTAGTTGTATACTAGTATAATAATAATGTTATTATTATGTAGAAAATTGAGACTATTCGCAGAAGTGCTTTACCACGGTTCGCATATACTATAGAGTATGGAAAATGTTATATTATTATATAATGCCTCATCTCTAGAGCTTGAATATATTATTGTACATAATACAGTAATACAGTATTACTTAATATTATAACATGACATATTATATACATTTTCGTGGCGGTGAAAAATATCGGTTTTCGAGGTAGACCACGATTATGTAATTATTATCAACATATTTCGATTGACTTTTGAGTTCTTGAAAAATGCGTGGCGCTCTCCCCGGTGTCCTACTCGTTTTGGACCTAACTATACCTACCTGTACGGCTATACTGCTGCAATATTTAATATAATATCCGGAGTTGGGTCAGCTATTATAAAGTCTGCAAAGGCAATTTCCTAGACGGTCGAAAGAAGGTATAGAAATAAAAAATACAACTTTAGAATACACACAAACTCCTCGCGCGACACATGACGTGGGCCATCGAGTGGAACGGTATATGCCCTTTTATATAGTTACATCTGCAGGGACGGAGTGCCCTGACAAAATGTCGGTTTGCCAAAAAGTTTTTTCGACAAAACACGATACTTAATAAAATATTGAAGGCGATTCGAATACCTATCCGAAATCGTATTCTGGGACCACGCTGCCATATTATAATCTCTATATCGCCGCAGCAATGTAAAGAGTTTCGGAAGAATATCGTTTTGAAATATTCACTTTAATATTATACCAAGCCGACTTGCAGAATCACGGTATAAACCCCCTCGTATCGACCACCTGAACGTAAACAATATAATATATATAGGTATTATGTATAAGATATACGTATATACACACCTGAAAAATCGCGTGACACATAAACAATGCGTTTTCCAAATTAGCCACGTGTAATATACTATAGGTATAGTTATATATATAACTACAGAGAGATACCACCGCAGCTGCATTAATTTTATATTTGATTATATCGCCTATTATGGCCGACTTGCCCCACAATACATGATACGGTTTCGACGAAAAAAACATTTTGCAAATTTTAGTACGTTATATATATTATATTAAACATGACTATACAGCTGCAATACAATATAATATACTATTATGTTTTACGCTCCTATATGGCTATATACAGGGTGATTCACCGATCAAGCTCACCCCCGTTTTTACCTTTAATAATGCATTCTTTCAAACTCTCGTTTTAACTATAATTTATGATAATAAGGATCATATATTATTTTCAAATAGGTATTAAGATTTGTATGATATATTGTGTCCTGTGGTGATACAAACTTTTTTTTTCAAAGAGTACCAATACCTTTTTACTGAAATTATTTTAGTATAAGCATCATTATTTATAATATTAACGTACCTACTGTCAAGGACCTATCCTAGTAAGTATTCTTAGTACGCAAAGTTAAGTTACTCGAAAACTATACTCGTTTAAATTTCGATTTAGACATGTCGAAATGTTCAACAATTTAAAATAGAAAAATGATGATTCGTATTTGAATAAAATATATAAGTATCGCCACGGCCAGGACACGTCTTCTTAAATAGTATAAGAACTCCAAGTGTTTTAACACATAGTCCTTGAGTACTTGAACATTTCAAAAATCACATTTCGAATTCATTTTATTGAAAGCGAGTGAGCGTGGTAGGTGAACAACCCTGTATGTTGTATAGGTATACCTACCGTGAATTCCCGTACAAGGACAATATCGGTTGCGTGTTACATATTATTGCGAGTATTGTTCATACATTATAATATAGCAGTAACAATACCATCGCAATTATTATATTATATATTATTTCCGCCCGTCATCAAAATTGACGTTTCATTGAATCCTGTGCGCGGACGCCGTTTTCCTTGTGCAAAGTAAGTCGCGTCATACAGCTAGAAAACCGGAAACTGTTTTTTTTCTTTTTTTTTACAACGCGCCATGTGTTTAATATATACAGACGTTGTATGTTATATTATATTAATATATTTTTATCATCGTTCATAATAATAAACATGCAAGCAATGTATATAATGTTATATTACCTGTACACACTATATAACCACTATACCTGCCTACATATTATACATATACATATTATATGATACTATCCATACACGGCCACCACTCCTCGGTTTAGGCACATACCACAGTGTACCTAAACTATATACATATATAATATTAATATTGTACCATATATGTATACTTGCGGCGGCGCACGTGTCCGACTAGTGTGTACAAAAATAATATTATAGGTACCGGTACTAAAACAATATAATATTTTTTAATCACTATCATTGTTATTATTGTTCGCCGACAACAACAAAAAAAATGACTGGACGAAAATCGTCTCTTCGACCGCGACGGTGAAATCGTTATCGTGAATTCGATACCAAATTATTATTACTACCGCAGTACCTATATTATATTATTATATATTATATTTTACGATGCTCGTGTAAGTATACGAACCGACGTACGAATATACCTATACATACCGCCGGATTTATCGCCGGGCCCGACGCTGTTATCGCGCGATTAACAGGCGAGTGTCGTTTTTCCGACGTAAATTTTAATTAATTTCGAACATTTCCGTTTATAGTATATACATAATTCACGAACAAATATTATGTATATATATGCACATGATATATTGTTTATATAATATTATATTAGGTATATATTATTATTATTTTAGTAGTCATCGTTCGGTTTAAATCATTTGTGAAATTCAACGCCTGCAGTGACGTTTACCCTCTCCTGCCGTGTGCAGGCGCGCGGTAACCTTACATATACCGCACGAGGACCTGTTCGTGTGGCTCGTTGAAACGACAAAAAAATGAAAAAAATAAAAATACCGTCCTTGTTTTATGGGGTGCGCTAATTAGGTTGACAGAATTCCGAGGGCTCTCGTATCAAAGGTTCATAAGCGCGACGCCGCTACCGCCGAAAACGCGGTAAAATGAAAAAAAAATATGTAATAGGAATAATAAAAAAAAAAAATAACTGGTTTCTTTACATTTTATTCGTCTTTTTTTGTTTTTTTTTTTACCGTCCGGTTATTTAACTTTGCAACGATTTCGCCGTGCTAAAAACCTCGTGAGGCAGACGTTATTAGGACGTAATTTTATTAAAATTTTGTGATATTATACATCGTATGTATTATACAATAGTATTACGGATGTAGCTAAGACAGTTTGTGTCGTCGTATTGTGTTATCATCATGATGGGAGATGTAAATTGTGTAAAATATGATTTTCTTAACATTAAATCCGATGACACATAACTTGTTTGCTCCAGTTTTATGCGTAAAATGTTTCATTTTAATATTTAGATTCCTTAGTATTTATTGTAGTTACAATGTAATAATTATAATATGGATGAAATGAAGTTACATGTTTGTTTCTACCTAATGACTAATTACAATGATACCTTTACGGTATCTATATATTGTATAAAAACAATTGTTTAATAATATGATAATACCTCCGTGACCAATTATACCATATGCGTAATTTTTAACACAAATGAGATGTCTTATATATTTTAATGGTATAGGCGGTAGCTAATAAAATCTATCTATTTTAGAGAGTATAGATAATACTATAACTTATAAGATATCTCTCAGATTCATCAAAGATCATCAATAATTATAATTAGAGTGAATTAAATAAGAAATCTGTAATTCATGATTATACACATTCATTAAAAACAAAATTGTTAGGAGAAAACATAATATGTATTTACATATTATAGTCCTAATTTTCCAAACACATTTAAGTGAGTGGCTCCACTATAGAATATATTAATATTTTAAGTAGATCCTTAGATAGGTTTTTATGGGGCCATTAGTGGGGGAGGGGGTCCGGACCTCATGTACCCCCCCTCCAGTAAATACGCCATTGGTCGTATATAATATAATATTTTATGTATATGACATAGGCAATTGTATAGGTATTGGGTATATTAAGCTTTTTTTGTTGGCATTTTATATAAGTAATTATTCTTTTATAATATTTACTGTAATTATAAAAAAATGTACACTATTTAATATATTATACATTCAATAATTCAATAGTTGAAAGCAAAAAAATGTATCTATTGCTCTTATTATTAGAACGGTGTGTACGCATATATATTATACATACTATATATTATATACAACCATATGCGAATTATTGATTGTGGTTTAACTTTTTGTGTAACATAAATCGAACAACCAATTAGGATTAGGGGCTCTTTTTGCTAAAGAAATGCGATTGTAGGGACCATGTATAGTTCTATAATCTAGACAGTCTTACGCCATCGAGCGCCACAGTTTTGGAACTACCTATACCTTTACCGCATAGGGAACCAATGACGCTATGTTGAGTATAATACATATAGAGGTTTGCGTTTCTCAGCCCATCTACAAATATCTCGATGACTATACCTACGTGTCTACAATTTATATAGTCGTTACATTTTATTGTAGTCTTAAATGACAATTGTATAGCTAATCTAAATTGTTATAGAAGTAGTTTGACACTTTGACATATGTTTCTAAATGTTCACGATGCCTTTCACATCCAAACAAGTATTACTGCACGATATTACGATACACATTATGTCATTATACTATACATTTTACTGACAACTGTTTTATAATATACAATGTTCTCACGAAATATTAAACGCTTGTAAATATTTCTCCCTAAGACCTAGAAAATTGCCAGTAATTATTAAAAATTAAACTGTTCGTCATAATCTGTTTGGGTACTGTAAAACCATATTGATATAATATTATAGAAATAGTGTTTATAACACGACTGCGATGTTTTGGAGGGTAAATAATTAAGCAAAAATATGAAGAAAAAAAAATTATTTTCATCCTCATTTTGCCGAAAACTGCATCTGTCCAAGCGGCTAGCGTTGAAGCGTATATATATATAGATACTCGCGGTAATTGTTGTTAATTTCTATTATTAATTGCAAATTATATTTACTTAAATGGAATATTCAAGCCCCAACCTGCAGGAGTTGAGCGTGAAGCGATCGAGTCATCTCCTCCCTCAAAACCCATAGATACCGCATATTTTACGTGAACCAACTTACAAATAACCCGAGTTTATATCTATACAATATAATATTATTGGTAAGTGTATGTGTGTAGGTATACGTGCGAAATACATATGATAATTTTTCAGTTCGCAGATGATTGAATGACATATGTATTTAACAGTACCTATACACATGTCCATATCATATACCTTCTGTCCGTCGTCGCGGTGTGATGCTCTGATGGTGCAGTATTCGACTTGTCGTTAATTGATTTCCTCTATATAATACTCATAATATAGTTTCCAAGTTTTTGAGAAAATTATCAGGTATAATATATTTGTGTACCTACATAACACTCGAGTACTGCAGAGCTGTATGCGCAATACTCGTCAATGCGTCGTGTGTTATATATAATATGTAAGTATAGGTTTCGCTAATGGATTTTTTTTTTTTTTTTATTAAAAACCATTAGAGTCGAAACTTAACGATTAAACGTCTTCTACTCTTCTGTATAGGTATACATACCTATATATATATATATATTATACCTTTATATGTTTTCCGATTTCAACTTTGGGCCGCGATAAAGTTTCTTTGCGCCGACTTCATATATATATATCGGCCATTACATATATATATAAGTATACGCGTGTATGATATATATAAACCGTACTTGGCAGATTGGTCGACTAGTGACTATACAATATACACACATACCTACCACGAAGTTCTACACCGTCCTCGCGCGTTCGAAATAATTTCGTACACGAACGCAATTTCGACATATCGACTACGCGAGAAGAGGCTTATAGGATTCTTTTTATCGGACCTTCCGGGAAGTATATACGGTCCGACTCCCGAATGTATATAATAAAGTTATTATTGCGCACCCGTACCGCATACGTCCTACACTTTCTCATCTACAATATGTACAAGCCGTATACCTGTGTAGTGAAAAACTTTCTCAGACGGAAAAAAAAATATGATTCTAAGAAAAAATCGTATACAAACGCACGTTGCAGTTGTATTACATGTCATAGGCACGTATATAAATTATATTAATATAAATGCTGCAACGTGATCGTATTATATTATAACTGTGTGTACCTATGTGTTTATCAAGTTTATAGGCAGATATACCTATAGGTACATACCACAATACCACTTACCTATATATGAGAATTTTAACGTTGGTTTTTTTTTTTTGTCATCTAATATGACATAACAGCGACACAATAAATTCGTGAAAAAAACTGGAATTTTTTTTCAAAGCCGCCTTCAATTTTTTGGTGTGATCCAAATTTCACTAATAAGGTACAGGGTGTTCAAAATGAATACCTGTAAGCTATAGCAGTGTTCTTCATCCTTATATTGGACTGGCGACCCATTTGAGTAGTTTTTTTTTTGTGACCCGTCACATATTATCAGCTATGTTTAAAAAAAAGTAAATTGATAGTTATAAAATTGTTCTATACTATGAGTAAAAACAGACTAATTTTTGATTGTTAATATATCATCTTATTTAATTCATGAAAACACATGTTTATTAATTATTATATATATATTTTTTAACAATAATTATAAATACAATGTTTTCTAAATACTGACTCACAGGGACCAAAATTGAATAGTGAGCACCTGGTTATAACGTTTTGCTCTGGCGTTATTTTGTAATTTTTAATATCTGATTTTTGTATATAGATAGAAACCATATAATAATAATATGCATCTTTGAGTGTATATTTCATAAGAATTCCTTCCCCTAATTTTTACGAGTATAACATCTTTTGATTATTATAAACATATTATAAATTTTTTGGTATTGAGTATTGAATACAATATATTTTTTTTATCTTATAGTTTATAATAAACAACTTAATACATAACTACCACTCTAACTACAATCATCTATTAATGTTGTCTATCAATGAAAATTTCACTGTCCGATACCAATAATGTTTTGTGTAATATAATAATATGTAAATGTGCGTAGGTAGGTATACATTATATACAATAGATTTATTGGCACAAACTCGTTTACTCGAAAGCTTTTTTTATTTTAATATCCAATGGTCTTTAACAATAGATATTAGGTAGGTATTCATACTACGGTGAATGACATATGAGGCTCGGTAAAATAATAATAGCGTAGTTATTATTATTTTTTTTAATGTATTTGATTTTAGTTTTATTAGTAGGTACCTCCTATTGGTTTTAGAACGTTGTCAATTTTTTTTTTTAACCATTTGAGTGTTTTTACAATACACGCGTGATAGCAAATAATATAAACAATAAACAGCGTACATATAATAATATAATATCCTATATGGATGTATCAAAAGTTGCAAACAATAATAACACTTAGGAAGCTAATTAAAAAAATTGTACATATGTAGTCAAAAAAAATGATCGACATCAATAACAGAAAGGAATATGAGAGAATATGTATGTTTAAGTAGGATAGATGACTTTCAGTAGTTGCATATTTATTTTATATTTGTATACAGCTATAAAAATAGCAAAATTACAGACTTTATAGTAACAATTTCGATTTTCCGAGGAATGCTGTGAGCAGGACTAGGTGACCGATGAATTTTGCGGCGTGTGATAATAAAATACTTTTTCGAGAGATAAATTAGTGAGTAATGCTTCATAAATGTATAGATAAAGTTAGATTCACGACAAAAAATGTACAATAAATAAAACAAATTCGATAAAAAAATAAACTGAAAATAATAACACGAGTATTCTCGGTTTGAATATGGCTTTCACCTACAACTATATCCACTTTATATATTATCCAGCTTTACGACCAATCGACAGGCATCGAGTTGGGTACATGTAGATTACGCTAAAATAAGGACCACACCGAGTATAACATTAACAATATACATTTTTAGATTTTTCAAATAATTATTTGAACTAATTGCTAATTAAATTGCATGATTATTTAAAATTATATTTATTTTTAATTTTAATAATCACATTTACGAGTGTTATATTTGTATACCATAATGTATAAGGCCGAAGAGTGTGCAAAGTGTATTTAATCTATATGTCCAAACCAAAGGCCTACGCACGAGGGGTGCCGGATGTGCCTGGACACCTCCCGACCTATTTTGTAATTGTAGTCCTAAAATTTAAAAGGCCCATAGTATATAGGTGGTCTGTATTTCAACTGATGTTACTAGAATAGAATGTAATTTTTTCGAAAATATATGGTATAAATTATGTTTTGTGATAAAAAAAAATAATAAAACATATAATATTTTTAATTTGCGTAGAATAACTTTTTATGATTATAACAGCTATAAATGTTATTGACTATAGTCAGTTTTGTATACAAAAGCACAAATCATAAATAAACAATGTAATTATCTTAGAAATCGATATATTATAGATCCATGGCCCATGGGAATACATAACTTGGTTCTAGTAATTACATACAGTGGCGTACACAGGGGGGGGGGCTAACGGGCTGGAACCCCCTCCCCATTGCTCTTATTAGTATTACTTAAAATAAATAATACTTATCAAGTTTCAACTGTCGTAAACTACTAATAGTAAGACGTAAATTAATAAACGTCTTACCAGAATGAATTCATTTTTGCAAAAACATTACATACCACTGATTTACATGTACCTACATGTCCTGTTAAAAGGACGCCGCACCCGCATGTGTTGTCTCCGTCTTACACACGTATGACATACCAAATTTCCGTTCGCTAGTTTCAATAAGGTGCTGTCAGTTCTTATATTAGAATATGACCTATATACCTTATATTTGACCTATCATCAAACTTTTAGGTACCTAACAACATTTTATGTGTTCTCTCGTTGGTTTTTTATGATATTTTAATTTTTACGTGAATTATGAGCATTCCAAAATATTGGTACTTGTGCGTTATCGCGACTACCTAATATTATAGGTTATAGTGACGCCGTTTTATACGTGATTCTATTTCTAATTCAATCGCAATTTTTATAGACTAGCTCAACTAGCTGGGTAACTTTTAGGACACTTTTAGACATATAGCCACAACCACGCTGTCACGCTGGTAGTAGTAATAACTTGTACAGTTAAGATTATTTGGAAATGGAATATGGATCAAGTTCAACGTTTTACTTAATAGTATTACAAAACAATGGCCACCACAAATCGATTTTTAAAATTTTTACTAAATTTTATTTTATTTTATAAATTTTACTCGTAATTTTTGACATAATATATTATCAATAAATACATTGACATATTAATACTTTCCATACCCATATCTCACTTAAAAATTGAAATATCGTAAAAGACCAACGAGAGAACACAGATAATGTTAATACTTCAAAGTTTGATAATAGGCCAATTCACTCTAATAGTCTAATATAAAAACTGACAGCACCTTATTGAAACTAGCGAACGGAAATTTGGTATGCCATACGTGTGCAAGACGGAGACAACACATACGGGTGCGGCGTCCTCTTAAGAGAAGACCCAAAAACATTTTAGGCACCACCTGAAATTCAGGTCTGCGCACGACTATATGGTCCTAACAAATAAATATTTTAATTAAAAATTTATTATCTTATACACAATTTATTTTATGGAATAAAATTATTGTACTATACAGGTATAGTTGGTAAGTAGGTACATAACATAACCATAACATAATTTATCAAACACAATCGATTCGTGAGTGGCTTGTTCGTATTATTCAGTATTGACAAGTCAAAAAAATACGAGCGAGAAGACGTTTGCAGGATGTACGCGTCGATAAAATTAGCAATATCACCAACGATAGCCGTTCAACGATGGGATTAAGTATATCTTCAAAAACGAACATTTCACATTTTCCCATTAACAGTTAATAGTTAAGTTTAAATTATGTACTGCACATCAAATTTCGTGAAATTTCGTTTGTTAAATTCGACTAATTTTTGTTTAAAATTAACTTATTTAAAAATGGTTTGATTTAATAAACAAAATTTCACTTTCTATTGTTATTAGGTAGGTACCTATTTCTAAGAATAGAGAACAAAACTAGTGGTTGTCATTTAAAAATCAAAATTTGATACGTTTATTAATATTGTGGATGGGGGATAATTTTAAAAATACCAACCAATATGACGTGTAAGGTAGTCCAAAGCAATAAGAAATAGAAGTAGGTATTAATTATATTAATGGCTAAGAACACCATACACATGAACACATGCCTGTACACGTCATTATTATAATATTATTTGAAATCCAAATATGTCGGAGGAATAACGCGCGTTATCCCGAATTCTATATTTAAGCATATAATATTATATAATACATAAACAATAACATTTAATACAAAAAAAAAAAAAACAATAGTCATCATCCTTGGCCGGGATGAAGAAACGGCCGAAAATAAAAAAAAAACCATACAAACGTGTCTGGTCATTAAATTCTTGCTGTGTGAAACACTTGGCCAATTAGAATGGATTTTCGTTTTGGCGCAAAGATCGCACGCTGTATATATTTATATATTATTATATTGTGTTCTTATATTCGCTTTTTTTTCGATCTTATGAAAGAAGAGTAGCTATTATATACCAATATTTTTTACTTTTAAATCTTGAAAATCGGCTTGTCAGATTGATTAATTGACCATTGTCGAACGGTTCCTAATTGGCTATATACCTATAGTCCCTCAGACAATGCGCTGTGCCGTCCGGGTACAGCCGCATGCGTGACTGCTGTTTTAATATAATATTATATCGTATAATTATTATGTCATATTATAGGATTGATACAATATGTAATACAATATTATGTACCTATATGGACGATCCACATGGGCTGCCCAACATTTTGAAAATCATGAACTCGAGCAATATATTGTACAAGAAAAGTGTCATCACTTAATCTGTTAAGGGCAAGTCCAACCTAGTTGCAGTGTTGTATATTATCCGTCTTACAACATAGCGATTTTGCATAGGTACAGCTAAACCAATTTTGTGTTGTTACATTGTAATTGCTCTATAACATTAGAGAGAACAACTAATTATCTACCTGAAAACTTAAAGGTAAAACAATATTGTCGTCTGTGTTTGAATGTTGATTTTTAAGATATTCTAATTTTGAAACAATAATTAATAGTTATGAAGATGACGTAATAGATATTACAATTTA
This sequence comes from Nasonovia ribisnigri, assembly GCA_027563435.1. Classification (NCBI taxonomy): domain Eukaryota; kingdom Metazoa; phylum Arthropoda; class Insecta; order Hemiptera; family Aphididae; genus Nasonovia; species Nasonovia ribisnigri. Next base: position 35,067 of record JANEHU010004122.1, on the reverse strand, counting down.
AAAATAGTAATAATTTCCTTAAATATCAATACGACAACATGGGTAATGGGTATATTATACGTATACAAACACAGATATTTGTTCTTACATTTAAATATAGTGTAAGAGCCAGAAGATTAATTTCACTCTAATATTTACTCTAAAATTGGTCTTGGTGAACGCGAATTTATATAATACTCGTATGTTTGTAAGACTGAGACAACACATATGCGGGTATGACGTCCAGTTTTAATATAAGATAGGTAGTATTCATGCATTTACCTCAAAGCTACATAATATTATATATAATAAATTATTATTATTCAACTATATGAAATTTTTAGCCCGGATTTAAACGCTACTCATAATGACATAAAGTAATTATAAGTATGTAAAAAATGTTCAACAAAAAATATAAACTATACTTTCTTTAAGCAATGTATTATTATCATTTATGTATCAAATGTAACAGTGTAATAGTTTAAGTTATTGTCAGCCCAATGGACACGAGGTTAGCATTTTCCTAGTTAGTATTTGAGTCTGGTTGATAGTGTTACACATGATCTATTGAACCTACATAAGAGTATAAGACTCTGCTGTAATGCTGTCTAATCGCTATATCGTTCAGTATCAACGAAAATTTGAGTTTCTTTCAAATCTTACATAAAACATTGTAACAAAATATCTTATAATGTATCACATCAGCCAAGTCTTAAAGAGGATGTCAACGCACTATTTGTTTTCTCTCTCTGACCCAGGCACAACATGGAAAATCTACGTTTAACAGAACTGACTCTGTATTACTACTTTTAATATTAGCGTGAATACATCTACTATCAAATTTTAAATTAAGAACATTATCAGCGTCCCTACGTTGGCTATTTTATGATATTTTAATTTTTATGTAAGTTAAGAGCGTGTAAATAATTACAATTTAAAAATACTTATAAATTGTATAAAAAGTAAAATATCTTAAAAAATGATACATAGGGGTACAGGTAATATTCTTAACTTAAAGTTTGATAGTAGGTGAATTCACTCTAAAGTAGCAACACAGGGTTGGTTCTGCTAAACACATAGGCGGAAATGAGGGGGGGACTTGGGGGACTTAGCTCCTCCTCAAATATTGTAATAGCCCCCCAAAATTATGTTGTTTTTCTTTTGAAAATATATGATATATATATTTTATATATAAAGTTTTTTTTTTAGTTAGCCCCCTCAGAAATTTCAATGGATTTCCGCCTATGGCTAAACATAAATTTTCTATGTTGCATGTGAGTCAGAAAGAGTTACAACAGTATACCAGAGCAACTTAATTTACATCTTATGATATCAATATATATTTTGATAAATATATATAAAATACAAATAAAAATAAAAATATTTAATAATTAATAGAACATTTATTTTCATATTTTCATATTAACATTTTATAATGTTAGATTAATATGTTTTTATTTAGTTCATAATAATTGTCACGTACATTACAATTGGGACTTAATAATTAAAACTAAAATATAATTTGGTATAAAACAAACGTTGAAATATTTATAAAAGAAAATTGCACTACAAAAATGTATTTATTATAATGTCATTAGTTAACTAGGTTTACAATTCATACATTGAGTAAAAATAATCTTATCAATAAATTTAGAATATTTTTTGTGCGTATAGAGACCCATTCAGCCCAAAAACAATATTGAGTACCACAATAATTTTATAAAACAGGTACTACATGTAGGCTAATTAAATACAATAATATATTTTTATCTCTAGTAAAATAATAATAATTTAAAATATAAAAAGTTAATAAACAAAAAAATAATTAATTTAAATTAGTTATATAACTTCAATGTAAAAAAACATAATGGTAATAAAATTTAAGATAAAATAATACTGATAATAAAACTGTGATAAAAATAACTTGACACATTGCAAGGAATAAAAGTTTGAACCATTATGGCAATATTGTGATTGTAATAAAAAAAATAGGTATATGGCCCCGATGAATTGAGCTTTAAAATATTACAATTGGTATTTCAATAGAAAAAATAATTTACTTTATTTAACAGTCTTTTTAAAATAATAAAAAAATGTTTTTATAAAATTTAAAAAATGGTAATTTTATTTCAAAAAATCATGTAGTTGTAATAAAATATGGAAGAAAATCTAGATTAAACTACATCATTTTTATTAATTTATCAAGATCAAGGAGAAAAGTGCAGATCAATCTGTTATTTTGCAATAGGATAATATTCATTTATATATAATATTTATATAGGATAGATAACTAATAAATTAATGATGTCAGTTGTTGAAAATAAGCAGATAATAAGAAGTCTTCTAAAAAACTCATTAATACTATAATAGTTACATATATGGTATGACCCAAAAGTAAGTGCACTAAACTTGTTGTGCACATCATGACAATGTTGGACTATAAAACAATATATCTGCAAATAGGTTAAAATGTCATCAATCTACATAAATTAATACAAGTATCATGATAAATGATAATTCATGTTATGTTAATTTAAAAACCTGCTTACGAAAAATTGAAAATTTAATTTTAGCTTATGGACTTACTACAAAAAATAAGGTTTTCAGATGGTACAAAGCACAGATCGTTAAGAGGACGTAACACTGGCATTTGTTGCCTCTGTCTTACAAGCGCGTAACATACCAAATTTGCTCTCAGTAGATCTGTTTAACTTTGTTGGTTTAAAAAATAGAGTGAATTGAACCTCTTATGCAACTAGACAGTAAGAACATTATTTGTGTTTGTAAGTGGGTTTTTTACAATAATTCAGTTTTGAAGTGAGTTATGAGCATTTTTAAATTACACCATAATATACACACAAAAATTGCTAAACAATTCAACTACCGTAAAAACCCACATAAAAACACAGACTATGTTCTTACCATCAAGTTTCATTATAGGTCTAATTTTTAAACTAAGGAAACATAATCTGCTGAGCGTAAATTTGCTATGTTCCACACATGTAAGATAGTGACAAGAAATGACACTGTTATGTCCTCTTAAGAAAATATTGAAAAGATAAAGCTAGTCTAAGAAAGCATATTCTGTGAAACACAAGTATAATGTGAAACAAAGATCATCTTATTTTTGATACTGGGAAATTGTTTACTGATAATTTTTACTTTGACGAGTCTTGCGATTTTTCAGATGATTAGATACTTCTACTATAACAATGTACCTATTGATTTGATTAATGATTCAATCTTGGTTTATAAGTTTTTAGCCAAAAACAAGATCCTTAGAAATGGAACTACTGCCAAAAGGTCATAATTTAAAGAAATAACTTGTTATTTTATATAAATTTGGGTAACGGTCCAATATGCGACCTACACACTAATTGACGGTCCAATATTCGACCGTCACATTAATTTACTGTCCAATATGTGACTTACACACTGTTACTATACTGTCTATCTAGTAAAGGAGACGTCCTATTTTTTGTAATATTGTATTTGGATTTTATAATTTTCCATAAGCCTTCAATTTGTTGAGTGAGTGCTCGTGTTTCCGGGTCAATAAAAAAATCTGAATGGTTAACTGTTTGATGAATATATTCATGATGATTTAATGTTGATTACGCTCTCCATTGGTCACTATAAATTGTCGTTCCAGTTTTTATTTCATTTTTAATAATGAGTTTTTCAGTCTCGTTTTTCTACGATAAAAAATCGCCGTTCTAATAATAAGTCTGGCCGTTTTCAAAAAATCCAAATACCCATGGGCTTACTATACGATTCCCATAATTTTTATTTGTACGTACTATTTCATTTTTGTCGTCGGAATTAAATAAGTACTGACTAAGGACATAATTAAAAATAGAATAAAATGCCCATAACTACCAAACCGTGATAAAGAAACCAGTAGATCAACACAATCTTATCGGTAGGTCGATAACATTTGGAGGTCGCATATTGGACCGTTACCTAAATTTGTTCTAGGTTTATAATAAAAAAATTAGTACACTTATTTTTGAGACATACCTTGAATACTGTTAAAAAATTAAGTAGTTCATACTTAATTAAATTTGAAGACTAGAAAATACATCAGATCTTGGTCTGTCAAGCCTCTAATAGTTACACATTGAAAATAATAATACATTTAGACAGACGTTTCAGAGTTCAACTTAAGAACAAATCTATTTGATTTTGGATTGATAACTTCCTCAGTAATACTGAAATGGGGAAGCTTATGCACTGTACACAGAAGTGAAATATCATTTTGGCGTAGTTGAAACACGGTTCCATCTTTGAGTGCTCGGGTCAATAGTTCATTACAAATCAATGACCAGGATTGAAGTGATTTTTGTTCTTTCTCATTCTAGAGAGAAAATTATATAAATAAATGTTTGTAGAAAATTAAAATAACAAAAATAATATTTAATTAATCAGTTGACAAATTACTTGTAACACAGGAGATGCACTCAAGTAAGGTTCCAAAAATGCTTTTGGTGAAGCATCATGAGTTAAACATAAAGCAAGATGAGACAAAATGGTCTCTACAGTATGCCTCGGCTGTTGCCTAGTTACTCTTAAATACTTTTGAAGAGATCGTGCAATGGTTGGAAAAACAGCTTGAGCAGCTTCATATGGATCCATGGCAGAACCACCTCCTTAAAACACCAAAACCAGTTTCTTGTAATTTATTATCATTCTACAAATAAAATAAGGCATAATATTAAAAGTAAAATAATTACCAGGATCATGATGTGATCGTTTAACATGAGTGAATGCTTCTTCTGCAGCTGTTAAGAGCCTAGCTCTTCGCTTTTTAACTCGTCGTTCATAGTCATGTTCTTCATAGAACCGTTCGTTATGACTTGAGTCACGACGTCTAGCATGACCATTCATTGTACCTCTTGATTGACTCATTTGGAGTGTGTTACTCCCAATCCCCTCAATATCATAAAACTTAAAGCTGGAAGCATTTTTTTTAGACTTTGAAACTGGTAAACGCTCTAAGTATGGATTGTATATTGAAAATTCAGTATAATATCGTTCAAGAACCCAAACAGCAGCTCGCTGAATGCTTAACTGACCAATAGGATATGATCGGCTTTCACCATCAGGACTCCTAACAACCTATAATTTATGATAAAAATGATAAGATATTATATAATAGATAGAATGCAAATGAATTAATTATTGTTATCATTACAACTTTATCCATTTTTGCTCTAAACCAATTATAATTATTTACACCTTTGTAACATTTAAAAGTATCTAGGTAGAATGACATTGGTGACAAATGTTATCCCTACTGAACAATGTTGTTTAGCACTAAAATTATGCTCCTGTTTCAAATAGAGTATAAATAATTATCATAATCATTTTAGACTACCTATATATCAAGCGGTTCTTTCTATTACCACATAAACGCATAGCCCAATACCACACACAAAGTAGTACAATATCACAGATATTCATCATATCTCATAGCATAATACATCATAAATGTATAAAATCTTGTAGCCTGTCTAAATTTTACTTATTAAACATATAAATAAATAAATTGATTATTTTATTCAAATTATAACTAAGGAAATAGTATTTTCACATTTATAAAATACATGAGCAGACGTTTGATGTAGATGATTAAAGTCATCCTTTAAACAAAAGGGATATTTAAGCGTTTATACTTATTATTTTGAAAAGTTTTAACTTTGTTTTTTACATAATTTGGTGTCATGAAACAATTTTATTTAAAAAAATGTATTGTTATCATTTCTTATGGTTTTATTATTTTTGACTGACAACATACTTTTTAAATTTCATATCCCAAAGCAGAATATATTTAAAAGTATATGATTAAATATGAAAATGTAATTTTGTACAAGTATTATATTTTACTATAACTTATAAGTTCCGTTGGATGCCAGAAAAAAATTAACATAATCTATAAAATCTAAAATGGCAATTCGATAACACTTTAAAATTCTATAAAATATGTTCTGTTTAGAGTTTAGACAGTGAGGTAATATCAATATCTGCTTTGGTTCCATGTGGTGTATGATCATTTGAGCAGTAACAGATGTCTGTTTCAAGATAGGCCAATGTTACATTATTTATTTAATATATACCTTTATGTAAAAAGCTGGCTGAAGATGTCTTATTTCCATTAGCACTATGGCAACATAATGAATACAAAGTAGACAATCACATAGGGAAGAAGAATAGGATACCAAGGCACGATACTCGAGCAAATCTTCACCTGTAGCTGTGGCTCGTACTCCTGAAAAATTAAATACTCTTTAAAATAAATTTAATATTTTACAACTTAATTAATAGAATCATTAAAAAAAAATATTTATTTATATTCATAACATCATCCAAAAAAAAAACTATAGGTGTTTCATGCAACTTATTTGATTTTCATCTCATTTAGAGATTTTAACTCGTCCAGTTCATCTTGGCCATCAACGACCATTACAATTTCACAATATCAGAGGTCCAAAAACTATATGATATTAATAAAATTATCGTAATTTGTAATGTAATACCAACTTAAATGTTTACAAGAAATATTATTTAAACATTTGATTTCTAAGTTAGAAGATATTTAATATGACAAATAATTAATTAATATTAAATTTATTAGTTAGGTATTTCATCATAATACTTATTATTTACTAATTATTAGGTATTTGTTAAGAGGACATAACACTGGTTAATAACATATAACATTTGTTGTCTCTATCTTACAAGTGCGTAACATAACAAATTTAAGGTCAGTCAATCACGTTTAGTTCTGTTAGCTTAAACATTAGAGTGAATCGATCTATCCATTATGAAACTTGATGTTAAGAACGTTATCTGTGATTGTATGTTAGGTTTTTACAACTATTCAGTTTTTAAGAGAACACAGATAATTTTTTTACCATCAAGTTTCATAATAAGTCGATTCACTCTAATATATAAACTTTTTTTTTTTTTAACAAAATTCTTTATTACGCTATCTGTTACAATTAGAACAATAAGCTTAAGTGATAATAACAAAACAGACAGAAGAGACTGAAGGAAGAGGCCTCCCATCGGAGGTACTTCAACGTGAATATTTAAACTAACGGACTTAGTTATCTGCTGAAAGTAAATTTGCTAGTTAACACATTTGTAAGACAGAGAAAACACATGAGGTTGTAACATCTTCCTGAAAATTACATTCATATTATATTGTTGCGAGTGGCCACAACAATTTTGAAATATATTTTAGTAACCAGGTATGCGTGACGTCAGCTGAGAGCTAAGATGAACTGGACGAGTTACAAAATTTGTTAACTTTTTTTATCAGAGCTTCTAGATTCCTAGAGCATTTGGACAACTAAAAGTTGTTATTATAACTGTATAAACTGTTATTATAATTAACTATCAATAAATTACCATTAATATTATTTACTATAGACATTGCAAACCTTTAGGGTAAATATTAACACTAAATCTGAAATGAAAATAATAAATATTTTTTTAAATCCATCTTTTAACAACTCATATAATATTTGACATTGGGTATTTAGTTTACAAAAGTATGTAACAATTCAATGTTTTAGATTTAATCAGTGAACATTTTTAATCTTAATACTCCCCCCAGATTTTAAGTTCAAGTTAAAATAAACAATATAGGTATTAGGTGGTATTTTCATTATAAACAAAATACTAAAATTCATTTCTACTACCTTAAAGTATAAAAAATGCTAATTATTGTAATTATACAAAGAAATAAAAGATAATTAAATTTCTTGATTTTGAGATACAATCTGTCTTATTATATAATTAATATTTACGTAAAATAAATTAGAAAATCAATTTCAAAACTTACCCTCAGTGACTTGAACAACATAGAAAAGCCAAAAAATTCCACAGCAAATTGACACTAATGCTAAGACAATTGCTCTAAAAACATGAATGCGAGGCATAGTTGCTTTCACAGGACGTAGGAAAATTGCCCATGACGCCACAGCCAACAAAAACATTTTGAATGCCAGAGAAACTAACACTCCTTTACATTCTGCGCCACAATTTAATAGGGTTTCTCTTTGCTGAGGGCTAAGATTTGTAGCTGCAGGACTAAAAACACCTAAACAAAAAAATACAAATATATAACATTAATTTTAAATGATATTTATATCATGTTAGTATAATAAGCTATTATTATTAATAACTATTGTTTTTATTCTTAAAAATATTGGAATTCAGAGTTAAGAAATTATATTTTATGCCATAGTTTTCATCGTTAGACAATAAGTACCTACTTGGAAATATAAAATATAATGTTAAGAATAAATTACCTAATTTTGGTAAAACTAGCATAGCTAATGGGCTAAGAAAAGCGACTAGAGACAAAAGCCCAGTCAATGTAGTAGCTATATAACGATGGCATAATATTGGAAAAGCACTTTTTTGCTCAGTGTCTGGCCATAGAGCTCCCATTTCTTCCATTGATCCAGATTGCACTGAAGTGTTACCAGTGATTGCTGTAGTGTTTTCACCCCAATTTTCATCCTATAAAAACATAGCAATATGCTAAATATTAAAAATCTATATTATGATAATTTATCTTAAATGTTACTAAACAATAAAACAATGCAATTTTAAAGAAACACTAAAGTACTGTAATATGTTATCAAAGTTTATTGAATTATGTAAATGCTTAAAATGATTGAAAGTTTTTGATAACCACGTAAAATTAATTTTATAAGGTATTGAGAAAGTTTCCTAAATTATTAATAATTTCATAACAACATTAGTATTATTGAACTTACTTAGTGGAACCAATATTAATGAAAACTAAATATATATATGCAAGTAAATTGAATAAGTCATAAGTCATAACTAATAAATTAATAACCAATACTTGAATAATTAAAGACAAAAAAATATACCTTTTACTCTGTCCAGCAAGAGAACGCGCCATGTACCAACCAAAACAGGTTCCCCTACGCAACAACCTGCCATAGGGGAATCGTTTTCAATAGCAAGGTGACATGTGGGGTGTAGAATTGGCGAGTCTCTCGCTGGACAGAGAAAAGTAATTATTGTAATAATATTATATTATAGATTAATATTAATAATTACTTGAGGTAATATTTGCACTTCAACAACATCTTGTCCATCTCTTGTATCGTCTAACATTACAGTAGTTTGGTAAGGTGCCATAGCTGTTTCGTATGGATTATTTAAGCTATCAGAATATTTGCGAGCAGTTCGAGTGTTGTTTCTACAGATGAATATGTTAAAAATGATTAAAAACAATAAGTCAAGAATTAAGAAACTAAAAACTCACTTATAACTGTTAGATCTATGATTAGTACCAGATTTTAGTGAGTGACTCTTGTATTTAGATTTGGAACTGTACTCACTCATGGACCTTATAGACTCGGTGTCCATAATGACAACCCAAAGTCTTGCACATCACCTGTAAACAGTAAAACTAAAAGGTGACACATGAAAACCTCAAGAAAATTAAAATAAATCTCACACACGGTCGAATATCAAAAATACATTCTAAAATAATTTTACCAAGACTTTCATTTTGGGTACATTTAAATGTATGAGCTCAATACACAGGTATTGTTATTGGTAATATTTGAAGACGTTTAATCGATTCGACCATTATTAATTAACTTAAAAACTAGTAGGCAAGTAAAAAAAAATTAATTACCATTTATTTTCAATCATCATTCGATCGTAGTCCGTGCACAGTGCACTTGTACGCATAATTTGTTGTGGCACTCGACACAACATTCGTAAACTTGTAACTATTTTCAATTTTGTTTACATCTAGTGATGATAAATTAATAATTATGTATCTTGTCCACGACAGTCCTGCAGCGTATAATGACCCTAAAGTACGTGACGATTTCGCGATTGATATAAATTTTTTTAGGTTATGTCCGGCGTAAAGACATTTCGCGTTGCATCTGCCGACACCCTGCTGATAACGCTTAAACTCTGGAATCCCAGGTGGCTACAACTGGCCAGTTCTTGCTGGAATAGAATCACAGATTAAATTATTTAAACTGCTGGAAATCTGGAACAGTTAATAGAGGAATAATAGAGAGGAGGTACCTACCGGCGGAATCCACGAATCCCGTTGCCTTGCATCTAGCATGAATATCAATATTTAATTTTGTATTTACGCTATGTTTTAAATACATATCACTATATTAGTATATTACGTAAGTCAGTGTTTTCATTTTATTTATGATGTTCAAAGAAGAAAAAAAACGGTTTACTAATTATATTTTTAAATGCAAACCCCTTTTACGACCAAATTACAGGTTTTGCATAAATAGTACCTAATTGTAACGGTTTATGTTCACACTTTCACTGTACGTCAGTTTTTGATTGAAAAACAAACAATAAAGAGTGCATAATTTAATATGGAACCGTTAAGAACATCTAAGGATGATTGCAGGATAAATTCCAAGTGAGTGAATACATTATAATTACCTAGTGTACTATTACGAAATGCAATTTTAACCTACATTTGAAAGGATTTTATTTTATAAAACTAGTTGTTTTGTTAATTTATGTATTATTAAATGTGTGCATTGTATTTGATTTATACATTAGTAACCTATAGGTAAGTACTTATTAATAAAAAAAAATCTTCAACTATGGAAAAGTGTAAAAGACTTGAATAAAATTAATTCTATCCTACCAAAACATTGCCCTAAGATAGTTAATAAATACTTGTACCTAAATATCAAACCTGAAATTAAAAACAACTCGTGAAGAAGCCAAACGCTTTTGTAAAAGATTCCACAACCGTCTTTCCTCCCTCACAATCCCAGGCAGCCCTCCTAGTCGTTTAAAACCCAAATGGTGGAGAGACCTATTACAATTTTAATTTAAAAAAAAAAACATGTCGAAACAAATAAATAGGTACATTTTATAACTTAAAAAATCAACAACAAAGTGTCATCATTGAGTTATGTTATTTGTCTTATAATAATATATACTTATTATGACTACTGGTATAGATTGTATTTATTTAAAATTAAAATAATAAATTTGTTTGTAATTTCTTTTAGGTATAATTACATAATACACAGTTCTAGAGTGTTGTCAATCCCACTTATTAGATGTGATGATCAAGTGTTTAATGGAAATATTAAAGAGGAAATTATTGATGAAACAGATCATCACAATTATAGTCAATTATTACAAATAAGGTATGAATTAAATGTACATTTAGTGTAATATAAAATTTGATGATACAATTTTTATTTTTATTAATGTATTAAACATGTGGCTTAACATATAAAAAAATGGTTTAAAAATTATTAAATAAAAAGATTGGGTAAGTGGGTCCTGCTCTGCTGCACATTAAGTCAGTGTCGGATAATAGATTTTTTATGGTGAGTGCTATGTTTTGATAATAAAGCTCTTTAGGAACTTATCATGAACAACTTAGGAGTAAAATAATATTCAACCAATAATTCTTTATAGTAGTCTACTTTACGTTTATAGTTCTACAACTTCCAGTACCGTGTACTAACCTTCATTAGTCTCCCAAGGCAATAAAATTTGACACCTCTTTTAAACATACATATTCAAACATTTGCCACCCATATAATTTCACACCTTTTACCATCTTAGAGCAATTGCCCCATTAGAAACCCCCTTGATACTGCTCTGACAACTCGTCTGTGATACCCAGTGGTCGAAGTGGGGGGGATATGGAGGGATGGCATCCCTCTACTTTTTTGTATTTACATTTTTTATCCCTCTATTTATTATGTCTAGCAAGTTCTAAGACTTGTGTTTTAAAATTAAATACTTATTATTATTTTTATATTTATATTTATAAGAATAATTTTTTATTTTTCGGTGAAAATAATTGTTTTTAACATTCAGGCCTGGGCGCCCGGCTTATTTTATGGTTTAGTATAGACCGTTTCGCAATCATATACCTTAGTCGTGTTTAGAGCTAATAATATAATATTATTAATAGCACAAAACAATAACAATATTGATGATAATAAGTAGGGACGTAGCAATATGCTAAAATATCTAAACGTCATTTCTAACAATGTTTTGTTGATAACTTATAAGTAGATGTGTATGCGTGAATCGATCAATTTCTAAATTTAGATTTACTATTGTATAGTATTAGTATTAGCACGTTAGTGTTCGACACTAGTATATCAAGGAATCTGAATTGTTAGGCATCCCTCCACTTATCTTGAGCCATTTCGATCACTGGTGATACCTGATTTCTAAGTACCTAATTCATAATAAAAAAAATATACAATATGCAGATCAGTGGGTGCTTAAGCTCCCAAGCACCCCCAAAATGCGCCACTACATTAAGTGTCATGTGAGTCACTGTAATGGATATATTAAATTTGAATTCAATTATATAAAATCATTAACATCTTTAATTACAAAATAATTTGAACAGTTTTGTGAAATTACCTCTTATAAATTAAATGCAAGATTATTATGTAGGCAATCTCATATACTTTTTATAATGTTTTAATTTTAAAGCAAGTTATGAGTATTTTAAAATGTACAAACAATTTACTATTTAAATATATTCATAACTTGCATTAAAATTAAAATATAATAAAAAGCCTATGAGGTTGCCTAGATAATAATCTTACCTTTTAATTTTATAAGAGGTCATTTTGCTTTATTTTTTAAACTAACAGAGCTAAGCATCATCTGCTGAGCGTACAATTTGCTATGTTACGCACTTTTAAGACGAAAACAACAAACGCCAGTGTTACATCCTCCTAATTATCTATGCTTTGTACCATCTAAAAACCTTATTTTTGGTAGTAAGTTCATAAGCTAAAATTTAAATAATTTAAAGTATACTATCATATTATGCATTGATATCAGCCAGGCACTTCTTCATGGAACACATTGTAAAAATTGGTTTATGAGCTACATAAATTTATTTTCAAATGCATTTGTAAAATTTACAAAATTTGTAATTTTATTTATTTTTCTTTATTTGATAGAGGTTATCATTTTTAAAATACCTAATTTTTTTTTTTTAGAACCAAAACTGAAAAAGAAAGCACAATTCATACCGAAATAAAAGCTGAAGTAGATTTTATTGACAGTTATGGATTTGAAGGAACAGTTTCAAACGAAAGCAACTCTTCAGAATTCATTACTACCATGAATTCGACCTTGACATCTAACTGCTTAAAGAAAAATCCATTGGCATCAAACTGTGATAAAATGTGTACATTATCTAATTTAACTATGCATCCTAGGATACATACCGTAGAAAAGCTGTATAAATGTGATTTCTGTGATACTGGTTTTTCTAGAGCATCACAATTAACTGAGCATACAAGGACACATACCGGAGAAAAGCCATTTAAATGTGATACTTGTGATAAAAAGTTTTCTAAAGCAAGACAATTAGCAAGTCATAAAAGGACACATACCGGCATAAAGCCACATAAATGTGAAATCTGTTGTGCAAGGTTTTCTCGATTATACAGTTTAACAATGCATAAAACTATACATACTGGTGAAAGACCATATAAATGTAATATCTGTTATACAAGGTTTTCTCGATTATACAGTTTAACAATGCATAAAACTATACATACCGGGAAAAAACTATATAAATGTGATATCTGTTACACAAGGTTTTCTCGATTATACAGTTTAACAAGACATAAAATAACACATACCGGCGAAAAGCCGTATGAATGTGATATTTGTGGTCGAGCTTTTTCTCAAAAATCATATGTAAAATCCCATAAAAGAAATAAACACATTCTGAAGAAAACCGTATAAATATATTATCTGTGATGTAGCGTTTTCTAAGGCATCAAATTAAGAAAATCATACAAGGATACATACCAGGGAAAGTCTAAAAATTGAAAATATTCAAGACACATACAAATTATATTTTAACAGTACAAATTATTTTATAGTTTAAATTACAATAATTTATTTACTACAAATATATAACAATACACTGTAAGTCCTAAAATATATTGATATTTTTATTGGTTTCCCTCAATTTAGTCATTAAAACATATGATTATTTTAATTATCAAATTGTTGTACTTTATACTGGTACCTGTTTAAATATATTTTAACAAACAATAATGTTATGAGATTGGCCATGTCTCGTTGTTGTCCTTGTCTTTTACCTCAATCAATGAAATCTATAAAATTAATTAATAAAATTAGCTTATAGAAGTGATTAAATATTTTATGTAATTTAATGTGCCGAACTGCTGTGTTTGATAAAAAAAAAAACAATATATTTACTATTTACTTATTGCAACAATGTTGTCATCAGAATACGTTGATACAGTTTTGATCAACTAATTTAATCTATAATTATTCTTTTAAATATAATATTACTTAAAAAGTTTTTTGGTTTTGAATAAATTATAACTATAGTTGGCTGTTATAATATAAACTTATTTAACAAGAAATAAAATATTTTTAATATCACAAATGTATATTCATCAAATTTAAATATTGATGGATAGATAGTTTATTGTTATTTCAAAAAATAGTTACAAATTAAATGCAAAAAAATTTGTCTCCAAAAGCCTGAGCTTGTGAGGAGACGAGGTCAAAATATTTCTTAATTTTATATTTTATACATTGTTTATAAATTTAAATACAAATAAAAAATAACATTGTGGTATATAATAACAATTAATATTGAAACAAAAACAAATTATTAAGAAGATTATTGTACGGAAAAAATTTAATTTAATTAGTTGCCATTATATTTGTGACATTGTTACTGTATGAATAACAAGTTTTTATATAAGTTAAAGTTATCAAAACTTTTAATATTAATACCAAAATAATAACTATAATGTAAACTGATATAATAGGGATTTTGGTTACCAAATTCACTATTACATTAAAGTTTAAACATTCTAAAAGTATTATTTACAATTTGGTGTGTACCATAATTATGCTTAAAATTAAATTCTTCATGATTATAGGAGTACAAATTACATAAAACTTCATCATAAAAATTTGTTTAAGTTTGAAAAAATTATAAGTTTTATATACGATGACAGTATTTGTACAATAAGGCAATTTGAAGGCTATATCTAAGAAGTTAATTCATCATTGATGTAATGTTTTTTAAGATTTTTATTAAAAGCTCCTCCCAAGGTGAAATCCCATAAATAAAAAAAGTTAGTATACAATAACCATTCATACGGTAGTTGGCAATAAGATATTCTTTTGGGTTCTAAATTTATAGAAAAGACTTCTAATTTTTTTACAATTTTATCAGTATGACTAATATGAGTATCCCCTTTTAAGTACTTATCAATAGTAACACCAAGGTATTTTATTGAGTACAGTCGTACAGATATAATATGACTACAATATTACAGCTAACATTATCATGATCTGGAGATTTCACTTTGGGATATTTTAAATTATGTATTTTTACATCGTAGATAATTTGAAAGCTCTTTTTCTTTGAAATCACAAAAGGTATACTACATATTTTTTCATAATTTATTTCAAGAGAATTGGAACTAAACCATTTATTAACATTATGTCGTTTTAGTTTGGCTTTATTTTGATAATTAATTAGTATAGTATCGTCAGTAAAAGCAGAGGAATCGTGTATTAAATTTTCAACTCTTAGATATACAAAGGACATTTTTATGAATTTCCAACTTGAAATAACTTGAAAATGTCGAAATTCTAACTTCAGACACTCATAAAAAAAGTATTATGGATTTACGCTCAACTTTTTCTTTAATTTCCACTAACATCAACTTATGGGGATCCTTATATTAGATTTTCATGCTTTTTGACCAGGTGATCATTTTATCGACATTAATTTTAAAAAAAACATAAAGGTACCATAGTGTGTGTATGAAAGAACTATTAATTATTATTAGACTATGTAGTAAAACTTTACAATGAATTTTTTCCAACAATGTGTGCATAGTAACTTGATAATTATTAGTATGTGTGACTGTAAAATAAATAGCGTAGCCCTCCCGCGTATTTATAAGTCACAACTATGCTCATTTGTATGTACTTCTTGTCCATCCCACCATTTCGACCTAATAATGCGATGATATTTCAGAAAACTGATCGCATTATTTATTTATTAGGTAGATCTCGGTATGGAACAAAGTACAATATACAAATGAGGATTAATTGTTTATGGTTCACGCGCACAACGTCGAAAGGGTGACCTGAACATTCACGTGCAGGAACTCTCCGCTATTTCTTTTACACACAGTCACAAATCCTAATGATCACTTACTACGCACACATTTGCAAGAATGCAAGACCATTTGCAATTTAAAAATTGCCAGATTCGAACTCCTTAAAAACTGTCCGCCACCGATCCCTTTATGAAATTATTATACGATACAAAAATATCATTACTATAGGTACATGTTTTTATCTCGTAAGTCGTTAATATACATTTTTAGTTTGGGGAGGGGGTGGGCCACTGCAGCTTATATACATAATTTGATCCATGGAGTCATGTAGATAATAATATATGGTACATCGACAGTATTTTATCCATTACACCAGTTGCTACGACGTTTCGGGTGTAAGTCAAAGACAACTCTACTTTTTTTGCTCCAAAGATTGACAATTCCTTTAAAGCTTGGGTGGATACCTAATAACTAATACGACAGTATAAAAAGAGGGGTATTTAAAGACACTTTTAAGTATAAATGCATGTTGGGCTTCGCTATTATTTTCGCACTTGACCTCACAAATACTATAAATACGGACCTGTTAATATATCATATAGGACAAAGGTGTGGTGGTCGAGCTACAACTGCGATATGCGACATGAGACATTGGGGTTCGAAAATAAGGGTTGTGAGATTGGCCCGAGTTGTCAGCACACAGTGTAGGATGCATGTGCAGGGGTGGACTGGGAATAAAAATCGGCCCCGGGGAAACAAATAATTCGGCCCAAAATTTAGAAAATTACTATTTTATTCAGTAAAGAAACGCAAAATATGATAAGTCAAATGTACACATCAAAAAGTATTTAAATGTTTATAACGATATGAAGACTACATAATTATTTAACATGCAACATGCGTGAATGCCGGACTCTCCACGTTTTTATCCGTCGTGCAGAAGTTGAAAAGTAATGTCTAATGTCGTATAAATTTAGCTCATCTGTAATACATCGCGGCGGGGCACGGACTGAGACATAATAATATCATTTAGAATAAACGAAACGTAATTTCGAATAAAGGCGGCGGCGGCGGCGGCCGCGATGGTGTACAGTGTTACCATTTCGCGGGCGGGTATAGCGGACACCGGCGCGCCGGCGCTCGCGACTCTCGTCCGTCTCCGGGACCAGCCGCTGCCACCACCACCACGACTGACTACGTCCTGACGACCAGTCCCCACCGCCGACTCGGCAACAGACCCTTTAGATACGCACACATGCGAGCACAACATAACTATATTACACATGTATATTTGAATGTATATATATTAATAACAATATACAATATATATATATATATCATATATGTATATCGGTCCTTCGTTACCCGTCCCGTTTCTTCGTACGGGTCCGTCCCGCACCGACCGATTACCGTTTTAGGTCATTTACCAGTGCATTATCGCCCAGCGCCGCCGTATACCTTGTCCGGACTCGGTGCAATATATCGTATTATAGGATAGCTGCTTACGCCGCCGCCGATCGCTAGCACCGCCACCGCCCGGATCACGAGGAAGACGACGACAAAGTGCAAACGTTAATCATCCGGCGTGCTTACTGCTTACATTTCGGTCAGTGAACGCTAGACGCGATAATATTATTATTATTATTGTTATTATTGTTTTTATTGTTATTATTATTGTTATTCACAATCGTTATTTGCTATTCACCGCCGTCCGTCCCGTCGTCGGCACCGCGCAAGTGCTCATTCCTCGAAACTGGTGAGACGTGTCCCCCGTCGACTGAACACGCGTTCCGTTCGCCACTCAGGCCCCCGGACCGACTTTTGGGTGTTGTCGGTTGTTGTCCGTCCGTCCTCTTGTTGTAATCTCCGTTACCTTTTCGTCCCAGCTCGACAGAACTGTGAGTCGCCTGTCGGCAGCACGATACTGTCTCCGTCAGTTTCTTTTTCCGGTAGCTAGTTCGCATACAAACAATTCGCACACTCCTATATTATAGATATTTTATACTTTCTAGTCCTTCTAAAATGTATGTGTGTACAGTAATCAGTAGTTAATCAATATTTCCATTGCACCAAGTAAGCGGATAGGTACACCTAGTATATCTCTTGAAAATACTTAGAAGAAACTTAATTATTAACAATTATACAAACTAAAATTGAACCTATATCGTGTTACTGTTGTTTTTGTAAATACATTATTACCATCAACTCTACAGAAAGATTTTGTGTATTTAAATAAACACAATATCATTAAATATTGTAGACTGTAGTACTGTCATTTCCAATTTATTTCAGTGACAATAGCACATATGTATAATCAATTAATATATCATGCTGTCATATCCAGCTTTAACCTAAAATATAATTTTTTTAACTAATATTTTTGTTTTCAGTCTAAGAACCTTTGAATAAATGCACTGTTGCAGTTTATTTTAACGTATAAAATACTTAGTTTATTTTATTGACATGGAGACTACACCTACCGTGTCAGAAGAACCTTCTGTTGACAAGACTACTCAGGTTAGTACAATTTTGTAAAGTTTTACTGTAACTGTAATTTTATAATAATTATAATTTATTTTGCAGCCCAGTAATCAAAAAGATATGCCATGTGTGGCCAGTACAGTTACGGAATCCTCGCCCAAACAGGCAGATGCTGTTGATAGCACAACATCTGTAGCCACTCAAGCTTCGGAGTTAGACATAGCAGATTCAAATCAACCGTCTAATGATAAGAACCGTAAAAAAAAAGATCGTCATTTAGCTCAAGCATTGAAAACTGTTTTGAATAGTATGAATTCTTTAAATACACCTGAAGAAAAACTAGCAGCATTATGCATTAAGTATGCAGATCTGATGGAAGAAAATACCAAGCTTAAAGTAAATTAAATTTAAAAAATATATAGTAGAAGTAACATATATTTTTTTTGAATATTTAATCAATTTTGATTGTTTTACTCTGTGAATATTAGACTGCTTATAAACAAACTGAGAAAAAAGTATCTCAGGCACTTACAGAACGTGATGTAGTCAGAGGTGAAATGAATAAAGCAGTTATGACAAGAAGTCGATTGGAAAGTTTGTGCAGGGAATTGCAGAAACAAAATAAAACAATAAGAGTAATAATATTAGAATTCTATATATTTATTTCTATTCATTAGTTAAAACAACATGGGTTTTTTTTCAGGAAGAGAGTCTGAAACGTGTCAAAGAAGCTGAAGATAAACGTATGGAAATGACAAATAAATTTCAAAACACATTAAGTGAAATAGCTTCAGTAATGCAACAGAATAGTGAAAAAAACAACAAGCTTCGAGATGATAATATGGACATGTCTTCTAGGCTTAAGAATGTGTGCGAACAGTATGAGCTTAGAGAACAGGTAAATGGAGCTGTAAGCACATAAAAGTTTATTATTATTATTATTATTATTGTACTAGGAATTATTTCTTAGTATAGAATACTTGTTAATTGTTGTAGCAAGTAGTTAAGTTAGCTAAACAAATTGAGCTTGAGACCCAATTATGTGATGCTAAGCTGGCCAAAGCGAATATGGAAATCAGTGTAGAACGAGAAACTATTTTAAACGAAAAGACTCATTTATTAAAGGTTTGTATTAGTCATTTGATTTTTCTTATAATTTATTAAAATCATAATCTTATATGATACATTTATATCTTTATCGATAGGAAATACGACTGTATCAAACCAGAATTGAGGAAATGCAGAATACTGAAATAGATTTGCGAAACCAAATTTCCCTATATAATGAAAAATATGAAGAGTTTCAAAATGCCCTAGCACGAAGCAATAAAGTTTTTGCTGGGTTTAAAGGAGACATGGAATTAGTGAGTAGAAATAAAAAATATTATATATATGCTCTATTTTTACCGATTATATGTATTTATCCACAGATGTCAAAAAAAATAGTTAAACAAGAAAAAGAGTCTGCTAGTTGGAAAATGCGTTATGAGCGTTGCCAGCAACTTTTAGACGAAATGACCACTGAACGTACTAGAATGATAAGTGATTTGTCTGTAGCAACTCGACAATTGAGTACCTTGCAAAAATTGTGCCGAACTCTTCATTCTGAACGACAGGCACTTTTGTCTAAGATGGAACACGAGAAAAAAACACCGGAACTGCCACCAGATGTGGTATCTGGAGAAACGGCTGAACGTTTTACAGAAGCCAACATGTGTGCAATGGCAGAATGGTTTGCGCGCACTGAGATTGCAAAATCTAAACGTAAATAAATCTAATTTTTTGGCAGACTTTGTACTCATGTCATGGTCGCATTTCAGCGGATCAGTCAAAAGAGACACTACAGTCAGTCGTTGAAAATCAATTGAAATTGGGCAAGGACTCGCCTGAGCAGCAACCACTTATAAATGGAGAAGATATGTCCCCAGAATCTCCTTCATCGTCTCAATCACATATGTCAGATGAACCTGCTTATGATACCGGTGTAAGCAGTAGTTCATCAGTTAATGGAGACAAAGTAGAATGTGTTGTTGAAAATAATATTGAAAACAAGTCAGTTGATGAACAAGAGCCCAAAAAGGCTGATATTAAAAAGGCCAAGGTAATTATCATTATATACTTTTAATTAGTAATTTGCTTTTTTATATTAAGTATGAGATAAGAATCAAGAGAAATCAATTAAAAATAGTTGTATCTAATATTGGTAGGTAGTTCTATGTAAAAATAACGGTACTGGTTGAGTTTAACGTCTGCCCAGGAAGTATTCTCCCACCCATCTCTCGTATTTTTGATATTCTATTCATTATACTTTATAGTTTATACATTTAAAACTAAAATAATAAAAATAATTAGTAGGTACCTACTTTAATACATTAATAATTTAAATGTATGATGAAATCCAACAAAATAATTAAATTAATTTTATGTATTTATTGACCTAATGGTCCACAACTAAATTATAATAATCAAATTCATTATTAGAATACAATTAATTACCTACACAGTAGTACAGTACACATATAATATCAAATACTATTCAATTCAGCAGTAATTCTATGAATAAATAAAAATATAATAATAAGTAGGTACCTAATAACTGTTAATAATGATTAATGAGTACACAAACATGTAGGTATACTGATATATATAGTTTTTTTTTCTTTTCTGAATAACGCAGTTATAACTTTTCTGTTTATAATATCATTAATATGTTTGTGAATATTCTATATTATAACCATTATCTATTAGTTTTTATATTTGTAAATAAAATTTGATATTTCTGATTAATATTATTTTTTACAAAATAGAATATATTTTAAATCTTTGGTTTTTTTTAAAAAAGTTAGCTGATTGTAAAAATAAAACTAATTATAAATTGAATAACAAATGATTAAAACCATCAAAATTACGAGAGAAATAAGTGGTGAGCATCAACTAAACCAGAGAGGCGGTAATTACTTTCCTGCCGATTGTGAACCAAATCATTACCAAAATAACTTTTGAATTATATCATATTTCAACATATTTTTTCTTCAAAACTTTATTAGATTTTCTCAATAAATTAACATAAAAACTCTTAATTTCAATAAAGTACTAGGTACTAATGTACTATTCCTTTTGTTTGATTAGTTTTATATATTGTAATATATTATTGGGACAATGGCCTACAACTTTTAGTTAAATATTGCCTTTAACTATTTTTCAAAGGCCCTTACATTAATTATTATAAATTAATAAGTTTAAAACTAACAGTATCAATTTTTATGTCATACCTAGTGATCATAATGTGTATCAATTAGTTTTTAAGTAAATTTATTGTCCTTCTGGTGTGAGAATTGAGAAGTGGTGTAGGTATTGTGGAAATATTTATTATTGTGTTAATATCGAGATCAAAAAAGTTAAAACATACTATATCCTAAAAAAAAGATAATCTTTTGTATATATCAATGTATTTTAATTTAATCATTCTAGTTTTTTTTATAAAGGTATTCGGTTTTAAATTTGAATACTTATTATAAATTGAATAAGTACCTTCAATTAACATGTCACTTTGTTTACCATCCACCTAAAATACATAATGAACTTTACTACTGAAAAAAAAACTACCTGTGTATCTAATACAATGCCAAATGTAAAAATAAATCAACTGTACATTACTCGCCTGACTGCTATATTTAATTTTGTCAATTGAATGTTTCAGGAAACTCAATCGAAACGGAAGGCTAAGAAAACGTAGTCATTTTTGTCTTTCATTGACACGTAGTAGTTAACTAATACTAAATTTATGAGTTGAAACTGCCAACTGTATCTCATCTGTGAAACAGTGGATGTTTCTTATAAGCAACATTTTTTTTATTGTTTTATTTTCAAGCCATTATTTATTTAAAGATGATTACTTGTAATCATTTTTAATTTTTAATTAAATTAAGCTATATATTAAATATATGAAAACAAAAATTCTATTATTAATTATTGTAATATCAGTTATCATTTATTTATATAGCTTTGCCAATTTTTGCTTTTATCATAAAATGAAAAAAAAATAATAACAATAAAAAACATATTATCTAAACAAAACAACATTTTTTGAAATTATTAATCTTGTGTTTTAAATGGTGCCGAAAACAATATTAAACTATAATATATTTAAAAAGTATTTTATATTTTATTGTTACCTCATATTATAAAAACTGTTCTTATACTATTTTCCTTTTCTATTCAAAGTTTAAAATTGTTGTAGTTAAATGATTACCTACGTATTATTAATTTTAGCTATTAAACTGAGTTCTTGTTATTAACTTGCAAAATCATAACATGTCCAGTTGCCGATCCAGAAGTGGTTATCTCAACATAAGTCAGCCTAATGAGATGGGGTTGCCAATGTTCCCATACATACAGACCCTCCCTCCTCGTTGTATTTGCCATTAAATACAGTTCACACTATTCATAACCAGTATTTTTTGGTACAATGTTTTGCAAATGATATACATTTTTCTTAAAATTGATACCCAGAATGATAGCAAACATTTACAGGAGGACTTGTTTGTCTGGACAGATTTGTTAAATTTGTCAAAAATATTGATTCATCTAACCTTTGGACCTAGATAAATTTAAAGCTTAGTCCTTCACTAGAGAATATTCCCCTTTTATATTTTACTATACAATTAATCGCACCGTCTTCATCTCCATTGATATTGCTACAGTGTTTTTTCACTGTGCCTGAAAGCTCTTATTCATTTTTTGCATCACGTACAAGGCAGTTAAGGTACTAGGTCATTTAAAGACTGTATAGTATAAGCTGTCTGAATAAGTCGTTTGAAGAGAATTAGAACTTTAATAAACCACGTCGAATTAACAGATTTAATTATTAATAAGTAATAGAAACTAGTTAAAGTCATAACCCGAAATATACAATTCAGTTACTCTTGTGGTAGAAATTAACCTATTATCAATGTTGATAACCATCAATAAAGTACATTAATATATCATCGAAACACAAATATGACTATTTAATAATATGTTACGTTGTTACAACCAGGTCAATTTAGTTAATTTGAAACTAACAAACTATTTTGTTAGTACATTTTTTATTTTTGTTACCCCCAACCTAAGCAGTAAGCACCACAATAGCTTAAGAATTTATGAGCTAACAAAAACCGAAAAACAATAATTATCATAAAACATATCATTTATTACTTTTTCATATTTAATAAGTTGACAATAGTATTCACAACATAGGTCCAAGCACATTGATTAAAACAGCTTCATTTTGTACAGCAGTTTTCAAGTACCATAACATTTTCATGACAGAGTTCATCACACTTTTCAATAAGAAAAATTATGTATCAACATTGTTTGGAGGTGTTGCAGAACTTAAATGATTTGGTGTGCAACTTTTCATTTCATGCAATATGAACTTTGGCAAGACTATAGAAACAAAAATACACATAATTAGTATTAAATAAATTAGTATAATATGATATATATATTATAATATAAAAACAAATGGCTTCAGATTAACACCGTTGTTAAGAAGATATAAAGAAGTTTTATGAAAATGATTAGTCAGGGCTAGGATTTATACGGAATTTATTTTATAAGAATATTCTAAAATACCTGTAAAATATAATATAATTCAAAATAAATTTACCAATAATTTCCAAACTATCAATATATGAAAGAATCACTCATCTGCTAATTATAAAGTTGCTTTATATGTAAATTAAATCAAGTTGGTCTTGTTTACAAACAAATCGAAATCATTTTCAATATATTTTAAACATTTTTTTTTGCCATGCAAAAACTCCGATTTTATGGGATTGTACCATAATGCGGCACCTAGTTTTTTATACTATACTATAATACTATATCAACTTAAGAGTACCTCAGGCAGTGAATAAAAACACGTAATTTCAGTATATGACTTCTCCACAACGGTTATTGAAACCGTTCCCTCTACTCACCCTCCCATTTCTCATTACCACTAGTGGACAATGGTGTACCGGTGTACTCTTGGTTGGGTAGATCGTAGATTATACATACATTATAATTTCAGTACAGTAAAATGTAACTTATAAAAATTTAATTAATTGATTGATTGTTTTTAATTGAGTTATTATATTTAATAATAATTCAATATCTAACAGCTAATATAATAAATTGTTAATCAAAAAAATTACTTTTGCAATGTTGAAAATAAAAACTTCTTGAGCTCTTTGAGTTGATGATCGATTCAAATTAGAATATGAAATATGACTGTGCTTGAATAGTCATAATCAAATGTTTGACCATGTTCCATTCCATCTATTATAATAAATTCAGATGACCAAAATCGTAAGAAATGAGATGGTAATTCTTGTTTGGTATTTTCCAAGGATTGCCTTATCTGAGAAAAGTTTAATTATAATGTGTATTATACAAATATATGAATAATTGAATCTTTAAATTAATATCTTCAATATAATACAATACATGTATACATACCTTGATTATCCATAAACAAAAAATCTTAAATTACAAAAGAACTTCTTAAAGTTCCTAAAATAACTGGACAGCCGAAGAATGATGCATCTCTATAGTTAAACCATAGAACATTTAAACTGGTATAGTTAAACTGATGTACTGATGATTGATGAACAAGTGAAGTCTACAATCACAGAAACAGAGACCATAGAATCTATCAAAGCTCTCCATGATGACACCAGTCACCAACGGGACACGACCAGTCCCGTTGAAACAAATTTAAAAACTAACTGGCAACTACTGCCAACTGCTACAAGTGCTATCACGAGGATCATCATTCACCATATTATCACCACCACCAATAACGATGCACCAACTGTTGAACAAGACAACAAGTTGAAAAAATAGTATTTTTTTTTTTTATAGATAAAGCTGACGAAAGAATATCGACAATGCTGATGATAATAATAGTTAATAATAGCTTATCAGCTGCCGATGCAGTGTTGTAATTTTGTAAAGTGTTTACAACACTGTTGTACCAAAATTTAAATACTTTTATTTTAGAAGACGTATTTGAACGGTATTTCAAATAACTTTTTTAACTATTGAATATTTTTTTTATTCCTTTGATTCTTAATTTGTTTCTATTTGTAATCATATACTAACACAGATATATGAAAACCCACGGGCTAAGATAACAAATTACAATATCAATCTATATCTGTCTATAGTCCGTGTCTACAATTGAAACATTGAAAATATATATACTCATATTCATATATATCCGCCAGACTGCAAACTCATCAAAATAGATCTATTTTGTCATGGGCAAACTTGTCATGATCTTAAAGTGCACGGAGAATAGTGCACTTCGTCACTTCCTGTGTTGCAACGTAAAAAATGAACACGAGAGACTGCTCTTCGCAATAGACCTATATATTAACTAGTCATTTGAATTTATCTCAGTGAACATTTCAATTTCAACTCAATACTCGTATTTTTGGTAAAAGTAATAGAAAAGTAAAACAAGTAGGTAAGTTGTTGTCTACAAAAAAACATATTAAATTCAATTTCGGTATAAATCTAGTCTAGCGCCA
This sequence comes from Nasonovia ribisnigri, assembly GCA_027563435.1. Taxonomy (NCBI): domain Eukaryota; kingdom Metazoa; phylum Arthropoda; class Insecta; order Hemiptera; family Aphididae; genus Nasonovia; species Nasonovia ribisnigri. Next base: position 8,870 of record JANEHU010004122.1, on the reverse strand, counting down.
ACATGAATTTTTCAATTTTTTTTTTCGGCAACCCATGTGACTGTTTTACAGGCAGTTAGATAAGGCTGTTGAAAGCGAACCGTTTTTTAAGGGGAATATGTTTAGGCAATATAACTAACGTGATTTATGTGAGTGTGTAGTAACTGATCATTAGTGCGCGAGAGAGTTCTCCGAACGTTTTATGTAGTTAAGAGGACGTCGCACCCGCATGTGTCGTTTCCGTCTTACACACGTACGACATAGCAAATTTTCGTTCGCTAGTTTCAAAAGGGTGTTGTCAGTTTTTATATTAGAGTGAATTGACCTATTATCAAACTTTGAAGTATTAACATTATCTGTGTTCTCTCGTTGGTCTTTTACGATATATCAATTTTTAAATGAGATATGGGTATGGGTATGAAATAAAATAAAGGTTACATACACTTTAAGAACGACAATGAAGTTTTTTACAGTCCGTTTTTTGACCATATTTTTGGCTACTGGGACCGAAGAGATGATTCGCAAATACTATTCTTGAAGTGTGAAGATATGAAAAAGGTAAGTTATTATCAATGAGTGTTATTATCATATTCTCATATATATAATACATTCCTTTTTAATAACATTTTTAATTTATTTGGATAGGATCTACGTTCGGTTATTCAACGAACGGCTCAATTTTTAGGCAAAGATATGCTTGACAATCAGCTGTTGGTTTTGGAAAACCACTTGAGTTTTGAAAGCATGAAGAAAAATAGAGCTGTCGTTTTCCATTAATTTAATGAGTTACTCTGCAGAGTATTCAATTTTCCAATCGGCCAAGGGAGTTTTATTAGAAGTGTTATTGTTGGAGAGGGTAAAACAAAAATGACACCAGAGTTTGTGAAACTTTTTAATGAATGGGAAGAAAAGAGTTTAGGAAAAAGCGGATTAAAGTTTTTATGAAATTATTTTGTAGTAATTAAGTAATAGGTACATGTATATAAAAAAAATACATATGAGCTACATCCACAAATCAAGTTCCGTTCGAAAATAAAAATTAGTGAAATACTAAAATGTATATTTAAAAAAAAAAAAAATTGAATATTTCGTTGACTCGTTAGGAAAGTATAAACCCAATTTATTCAAAACTCATGAGTGTCATGTATTATTGCACCACATGGTATAAGACGTTAAGATCTGCCACACTGCCATAGGCAGTGTTTCTATGAAGAAAGAACACAGATACTAGTGTCCCGCTATGACAAGTATGCCTAAATAACGGTGAAAAATATGTTAAAAAATAATGTAATATTAAATGTAGTTATTATGTTCCAATAAAATTATTTTTTTCAACTTATAAATTTTCTGCTTTTGTTGCTAGTTGGAAGTTACTTTATACAGGCGTACTTCATATTATGGTATATTAGTGTTGGATATTTTAATGTGACCGTAATTAAACGTTATTGTACATTATATAACAGTATACTTTCTGTGAATAAAATATAAGGTGTATTTTTTTTTAGTAATATAAAAATTATTCTGAATATATTCATAAAACTAAACAATCATTTTTATTAAAACATTTATAAGTATTTTGTGTGCATTTTCGACGGTGGTGGACGCGCAAAACGCAAAAGCGAAAAACAAAATTGGCAACCTATTTATCACATCCAAGACGTCCCTATATTGGCAATTGGCTATTACATAATATAGCTTTATTACAATATAATATGACATTGCACAATGCCACGTAATACTTGTTTTATTGTTCAGATATATCGTTAGGTGTTATAAAATAATATATATAATATAAATATATTATTGTCAAGTAATTTCTAGTTTTATTATATATTATATGTAGGTACTTCATAGGCGTATCTAGGGGGGGGGGCTTGGGGGGGGGCTTAGCCCCCCAGAATTATTTGTATTATTTTTGCTTATTTCGTCGAGTTAAATATAAATTATTGTGCTTATTATATTGAACTATTTGAACTTGTGACAAATGATAATACTAAAATGATCACTCTTGTAATTATTTATCGGCGATAATACTTAATATAATATTTGTGTGTTAGTTGTTATCAAGAGTTATAAAATGATATCACTTTAATCATTTTTATAATATTTATCTTCACTTGTACAACCAGCCGTTTCGTATACAACATCACGTTATTGAAGTTGTATTAATAATGTTTTCTAATTAATATAGGATTTACTGAAAGTTGATTTGAATTCACTTCAAGCTGAAATGATGGTTGCCAAAAACTGTATTCAAAATTACAATAATAAACCTGAACAAAAAAATCAAATAAATTTATTCAAAAAAAATATAACAATTTCAACTTTTCCTAATGTATATAAACTTTTAAATTTAGCTCTGACCTTACCAATTTCTTCAGCATCATGTGAGAGGTCATTTTCGACAATGAGACATATCAATACATACTTACGGTCAACTATGACTCAAAACCGTTTTTCCTCACTGGCAATACTAAATATTGAAAGAGGTATTTCAAATAATATTGACCCTAATGATAATATATATTAAATATCTATTCAAAAACTAATAGACGCTTGGAATTATAGTTGAAAACAAATAAATGTCTTATTTTCATTTAGTTTAGTGTTTTTTTTTTTTATTATTAAATATTATTATTTTTGCAGCCCCCAATATATTTGTTCACCCTACGCCTACTGTTTAACTATTATCATTTATTATTACTATTGCGCAACGAGGAGCAAAAGATTCGTTTGAAATCGTTGTTTTCGGTACAACGTAATAATCATTATAAAATATGATACTCCTATTATACTCAGGGCAGTCCTAAAGCCGGTGCGAGCAGCGCCCACACGGCGGGCCCCGCACTCACTCACTTAAAAAATTCTAAGTTTTCCTACGATTTATATCTTTTTTTTTATTAGGTTAAGGCGTCTATAGTTATTAGTCCGACTGTTATTTTGTAGGTATTACTGTGGGGGAGGTTAGGTTAGGTTAAAACACTTGTATGCTTGACTGAAGAACACATCTGTGGCTGAAGCCAAACACCACTCCAAACCTCGCCACGATTTACATATTATATTCCAAATATAGTTTAAATTTTTATTTGACAATATTATATTGTTAATAAAATAAATTAGGTTAGGTTAGGTTAGGCTCCCTCCTCATGTGTTCATGTTGTAAAAATAAATTTATATATGTGTTCAAATTTGCTTATTATGCCTATTGTAGCATAGATTGTAAATATTCTAATAAAATTAAAATAAGAAAAAATAAAATAAATTACGAAATACAGTCTTATACAGTATATGTTATGGTAATACGAGTGAATAATCTTTTATATATTATATATTATAGACATAGAATGTACCTATTGTACCTACTAATAAATTAATACCTGGGAGCAACAACAAAACATTTCCATTTAATACAACTTTTCTGTTCGTAAACCTAAGTAAAATCCAGTGCCAAACTGTCAAAATAAAATTTGTATAAACTTGAAACCAAAAAATAAAACTTGGAGATATCTAATTATTCATATATACTATATTAGTACATATACTCCTAATAAATTAAATGTGTTTAGTGCAACAACAAGATATGGTATAATATATGATGAATATATCTCTGTATTTAACCGATATTTGTCTGGTACTCTGGCTATTTCATCATACTACTTAGTTTTTTAAGTACCAGTAGGTGCCTATATTAAGAAATAAGAATTATTTTTAATTCTATTAATTAATATATTCCAAAATTTCGAAAAGTAATTTATTTAACTTAATATTACAATAATATGTATACATATATTAGTAACTACTTACCTATAACTGTGTTATTACTGCCCTGCTGTAGCGAAAGGCAGTACCTATCTATAAAAATGTTTTGCGTGTTGGGAAAATAGGATTTTCTTATTTTTTTTTAAACTTTTTAGTTTTTAAGTTTTTAACAATATTAAGTATTCAATAATGTTGTGATCATTATTTGTAGTTATTTACCTCATAAATCGTTCTGGATAATTTTCTTTTTCTTAAATAAAATATTTGTACTTTTTTTAGCAAGATTAAAATATAGATATACCTACTGCATTTGTGATAATCAAAAATTATTACAACTATACAATTAAAAAGACAGTATCAACCATAAAATATAAGTGATGACGTGATAATAATAACAAATTCGGATTTTTATACTTATAAACCTGGTTTAATATACAATATTCTACAATACTTTAATTTACGAAAAATTGTTAGTTACTGCATTTCACTTTGGCAGGGCAGATAAAATATAATAAAATTATGAAATATTATAGATAGCATTTACAAATCATACTTTTAACATCCTTGATCCTTATGCCGGGTTGTATGGAAAATGTATTAATTTAATAGTTCAGTAGAATTTAATGGACCAATCATCATAGGCCACTTAACTATTATTAAGGAACCTTTAGCTTACTATTGATTTGTTAAATCTTAAATGTTTAGTGATTGTTTATGCAATTCGAAATTAGTAGGAATACGGCTTATATTTATTTAAAATTTTAAAAAATGCACTAAATATTGTAACAGAATACTGGTTCCACAGTTTTCATAACTCAAATATGTAGTAACTAGTATGTACCTATAAAAATACACATTAACTAATAAAAATAACAATTTTAAGGTCGGCGGATTTCAATCTGTATATCAATTTGTAACTAACCAAATATTAAAATTTTGTATTATATGCTTTTTTATTTTAAAGATTATGCGATTACCTGGATAGTAAATATAATAATCTTACCTTTGTGACATTTAATTTTAATTTTAATGGTAACTCGGTCAGTCTGTAAGAAAAATATAAACTTTGAACTTTCCCATGTTATAACAGATAAATATTATGGGCTCAATTTTGTGCGTTCTCTAATCTAATTCGGGTTAATCAATGTTACGAATTAAAAAAGCCAAAGAAAATGGGAAGTAGCTTAAGGAAAACACTAACAATAACCTAACATTGTTAATTGGTTCATGTAATAATACAAAATACAGTGTTTGAGTTTGACCTGGTTCACTGCTGTGCACTTAGATAATTATATTTATTTTTCTGTTTTAATATAATAAAAACTGACAGGTCTCACATAATTTTTAACTATCACTTTTGGACGTTGGTATTTTTGATAATTAGAGCCAATTTTTATCTCACTGTGAACATTCTGACATTATACACTATAATATCATAACATAATGGCACCCCCGAGACAGTGGCGTCAGCCGGGGGTGTAATTCATCAACTACAACGTATACGATAAGTCGATAACAACGACTACAATAATATGTACAGTAATAATAGTTAACTCGACACACGAGCACATAATAGAGATGGTGATAAAATGTTGTTATAATAATAATTATTATACTAGCTATTACGTTTGCCGTGCTTAGACCTGAAGGATTCAGGGGAGGTGCCGCGGTAGGGAGATAGCGTGCCGGTCGACTCGTCGACATATAGGCGCAGACCACGACCACGATTCGATGGAGTTGGCCGTGACGAACGCAAGTGCATCGTCGTCGCCCGCGACACCGGTGCTTCCGGTTTTCTGGGTTAACGTGTTCACGTACGCGTTCTACATGTTCGGTATATTTGGCAACCTGTTGTCACTGTTTGTACTCAACCGGGCCCCGTCAAAATCTAACAAGAAGCACGTGTTCATGTTGAATTGCCTGCTCACCAACGATTGCTTCCTGTTGGTTGGCCATCTAGTCCTGACGTTCGTGCATAACACGTGGATGAATAATAATAACAACTTGTGGATGTGTCAGAGTTGCGTTCTGTTTCGGTTCTTCGTGTGGGGCACTGTGTGCGCGGCCATCGTGATGTCTGTCGACCGCTGGCTGGCGCTCACCAAACCGTTTTTTTACCTAAAGGTGAGTATACCCAGTCTGGTTAGGCCAGATCATGATTATGGTTGGTGTGACACTACCACTGCCACTCGCCCCCGCCCGCTATACGTGATACCACACCAGTGCGCCTATAGAAGCCTACCTACGCACCGACTCGTGTGCATATAAATACGTGATGGGCGGTTACGAGCTTAAAAGATTGTTTGTGGTCATATTTATATGTGGTTGATTTTCAGAAAGTTTAGTTATTTCTGAACAATTTCAAATTATAATTTATATGATAAATTTAATAATATCAATGAAATATTTTAAAAACGAAAGCAAATGCTACATTTTTGATATAGTACTCACAAAAAGGCCCCAAATTTGAATTAAATCGAATAGACTTTCATACAATGCAATATGTGATTTCAGCACATTAGCCTTCGCCTATTGAAACGAATTATGGTCATACTTTGGCTTGAAGTACTGTGTTTGGTTTGCGCCCCATTCTTTGGATTCGGTCTCTACTGGGATGAGACCCAGTGTAAGGATTTTGAAGATGCAGAGAAGCCTCTGGATGTGCTATATTTTTACTTATACTTTGGTCATGGTAAGTATAGATAACCTAATCTGCGGTTATTACGTCAGGTAATCATTCAAAAATATAAAAGACCAACAAATGGTTTGAAATTTTTTAAAAGGAAATTAATTCACTCCCTCGTTTGTATATACTATCGGTAACAGAAATATCTACTCTTTTAAAACGAATTCTATGTCCATGCATTATACACAAACTTACAGTATAATAATTTATTTTGCTAAAACGTTATTCCAGAATAATGTTTAGTGTTGTTACTTATTTTATTTTGGTTTGGACACACTGCGATATATTATAAATAACTAGGTATGCAGACAAAAATACAAAATATCAATTTTTCGTCATTGTTTTTACGATAGGTATTATTCTTGCCATCGCAATGGTCTACACGAACTTAGCTGTTATAAAAGCTCTGTGCGTGAAGGACAGTCTGATTCAGAACAAGCCCAACGAGTTAATAAGACATATCAGCAACCAAGGATCGTCGACGACTTGCAACAGACTTACCGAAGAAGAAAGATCGTTTGGATGGTTTATGTTGTTAATGTGCGTCGGGTTTGTCACATTGTGGGTGCCTCAAGTGGTAAATGCGATAATTTTATATTATTATGTCACAATAAATTTATTCTTCTACTGAGTTCACTGAACATTGACCGTAATAATATTATTTCTGATAAATTATATATTAAAAATGTAATACAATAATATCGATGATGAAATATTTAAAGAAAATATTTTTATGTAATTATATTATTATATTTATAATATAGGTAATAGGCATTATATATTAAGATGATGTCAGCGCACTATTTGTTTTCTCTCTCTGGCTCACGCAACATAGACAAAACGGATTTATGCAGAACCATTTTTTCTATATTCTTAATTAATTTTAGAGTAAAATCACCTGTTACAAAAAAGATAGGGAATAATATTTTTGAGGGAATAACATACCGATTTGTCTAAATATTGTCTCAAAACAATTTAAATATTATTCACATTTGTACAAAATTTTTTTGTTTATTTTAAAAGTCGAATACAAAGTCAAATAAGATTAAAAAAGAAAATCGATATGTCATTCCCTCAAAAATATTATTCTCTATCTTTTACCCTAAGATTACTTAAAAACATAGAAAAAATGATACTTCGTAAACATTAACGCTGTTTGTCCATGTCGCGCGTGGGCCAGAGAGAGAAAACAAATAGTGCGCTGACATCCTCTTAAGGGGTATCATTGTATCAATACCGACCGTTTCTAAGGAGTTCAATACAGGAAATTTTCTATTTGTGTGCATGTGGGTCGTGTAAATGTGTGCGTAGTAACTGATAATTAGTGTGAGTGAATGTGTATAAAATAAATAGCAGAGCGCACCCGCATGTGCACTCACATGTCAGTAATGCAGCACTTATATACTAATTTATTACAAATGTAAATTTTAGTGAAACACTGAAACTTAGTTTCGAATTTCCAATAATATAGCTTACTGAGTGAATTTACAGTATGAACATTTATTATACGAATTAAAGAGAAGAAATTTATATCTAGGCTTGTATAGAAGTCGATTTTCGATATTTTATTTCCAATGTCCAATATTAAGCTCTAATGACTTGTGATATTTTACTTTTTGAATTTAAATTACAGTAAAACTTGCTTAAGACGCTCTTTAAGGGACCCGCTCTCTCGAGCGTCTTAAGCGGAAAAGCGTCTTATGCGGGGATGAAGAAAATGATGTGATTGAAATATCAAGTTTATTTTTTTATTATTAAACATGATTTAATGGGAAATTAATTTATAAATTAATTATAATTATATAGGTACTTATATTTTTTGCTATCAAATTTAATTTTAAAAAATATTTTATTATTGTTTATTAAAAAATGATATATTTTTGTTTGTTTGCGATTCTGACAATGTGTTTCAGCAAGAAACTTTTCTATTTTGTTAAAAAAACCCAACATTTCTTTGGAATTTTCTACAGAGAATAATACTTTCCGAATTTCCGATAGGCGTTGCAAACCAGCAGTAATTGTAGGAGTAGATACTGGAAAGTCTTGATCTTCTTCTTCTTGATCGTCATCTTCTTTCTCATTCTCCACTAAGTTCGTATCAGCGATTATTTCTAATGATACAAGTGTTACACTTACTAAATCTCATAACAAGATGAAATAAAGAAAAACTGTTACAATAGGTAATGATAAAATAGGTATAGCGATAAAATAAAACAATAAGAACACGTATAGGAGTAAAAATTTTATTTTTATTTTCACAAAACTACTAAAATTTATCGTAATCTGCTGGACAAAAGAGCGTTTTATCCGATTAGACAAAGAAAACCGAGCGTCTTATCAGGTGGTTTTTACATTGACTAGTGTAGGAAATGTCTAGGGACCGACGGAAAACAGCGTCTTATGCGGGAAAGCGTCTTTAGCGGGAGCGTCTTAAAGCGAGTTTTAC
>JANEHU010004119.1:0-18694 GCA_027563435.1 Nasonovia ribisnigri | reverse complement strand
TATTTTTTATGAATAAAAAACTGTTTTAGTGTTTTTACCGGTGCGCCAGCGCGCCCCATAATATAAATTTTGCGAATTTTGGGACTTTGACTATACCAATGTTTAGCACGCCATTCGATTGATTAAAACGACTATTTTTTAACGCTAAACAAACAAAAATTTAAATTTTGCGAATTTTGGAACTTTGACTATACCAATATTTAGCACGCCATTCGCATGAATTCTCACGACTATCCTCCGAATACACAAGACTATTTTTTATGAGTAAAAAACTGTTTTAGTGTTTTTACCGTTGCGCCAGCGAGCCCTATAATATAAATTTTGCGAATTTTGTGACTTTGACTATACCAATATTTAGCACGACATTCGCATGAATTCTCACGACTATCGTCCGAATACACAAGACTATTTTTTATGAATAAAAAACTGTTTTAGTGTTTTTACCGTTGCGCCAGCGCGCCCCATAATATAAATTTTGCGAATTTTGGGACTTTGACTATACCAATATTTAGCACGCCATTCGCATGAATTCTCACGACTATCGTCCGAATACACAAGACTATTTTTTATGAATAATAAACTGTTTTAGTGTTTTTACCGTTGCGCCAGCGCGCCCCATAATATAAATTTTGCGAATTTTGGGACTTTGACTATACCAATATTTAGCACGAACTTCGCATAAATTCTCACGACTATCGTCCGAATACACAAGACTATTTTTTATGAATAAAAAACTGTTTTAGTGTTTTTACCGTTGCGCCAGCGCGCCCCATGATATAAATTTTGCGAATTTTGGGACTTTGACTATACCAATATTTTGCAAGTCATTCGCATGAATTCAAACGACGATTTTTAATGCTAAAAAACCATTTTTCTTAACTGCCGTTGTGCCAGCCCGGTCGATAATATAAATTATGCGAATTTTGGGACTTTGACTATACCAATATTTAGCACGCCATTCGATTGATTAAAACGACTATTTTTTAACGCTAAAAAACCCATAATTTAAATTTTGCGAATTTTGGAACTTTAACTATACCAATATATAGCACGACATTCGCATGAATTCTCACGACTATCGTCCTAATACACAAGACTATTTTTTATGAGTAAAAAACTGTTTTAGTGTTTTTACCGTTGCGCCAGCGCGCCCCATAATATAAATTTTGCGAATTTCAGGACTTTGACTATACCAATATTTAGCACGCCATTCGATTGATTAAAACGACTATTTTTAACGCTAAACAAACCAAAATTTAAATTTTGCGAATTTTGGAACTTTGACTATACCAATATTTAGCACGCCATTCGCATGAATTCTCACGACTATCGTCCGAATACACAAGACTATTTTTTATGAGTAAAAAACTGTTTTAGAGTTTTTACCGTTGCGCCAGCGCGCCCCATAATATAAATTTTGCGAATTTTGTGACTTTGACTATACCAATATTTAGCACGCCATTCGCATGAATTCTCACGACTATCGTCCGAATACACAAGACTATTTTTTATGAATAAAAAACTGTTTTAGTGTTTTTACCGTTACGCCAGCGCGCCCCATAATATAAATTTTGCGAATTTTGGGACTTTGACTATACCAATAATTAGCAAGTCATTCGCATGAATTCGCACGACAATTTTTAACGCTAAAAAACCATTTTTCTTAACTGCCGTTGCGCCAGCCTGGCCGATAATATAAATTATGCGAATTTTGGGACTTTGACTATACCAATATTTAGCACGCCATTCGCATGAATTCTCACGACTATCGTCCGAATACACAAGACTATTTTTTATGAGTAAAAACCGTTTTAGTGTTTTTACCGCCAGCGCGGCCCATAATATAAATTTTGCGAATTTTGGGACTTTGACTATACCAATATTTAGCTCGTCATTCGCATGAATTGTCACGACTATTTTTTATGAGTAAAAAACCGTTTGTGTTTTTACCGTTGCACCGGCCCGGCCCATTGTAGAGATTTTGCGAATTTCGCTGTTCGGCCTCTTCCAATATTTGGCTTGCCATTCGCATGAATTCGCACGACTATCGTCCGAATACACAAGACTATTTTTTATGAGTAAAAAACTGTTTTAGTGTTTTTACCGTTGCGCCAGCACGCCCCATATTATAAATTTTGCGAATTTCAGGACTTTGACTATACCAATATTTAGCACGCCATTCGATTGATTAAAACGACTATTTTTTAACGCTAAACAAACCATAATTTAAATTTTGCGAATTTTGGAACTTTGACTATACCAATATTTAGCACGCCATTCGCATGAATTCTCACGACTATCCTCCGAATACACAAGACTATTTTTTATGAGTAAAAAACTGTTTTAGTGTTTTTACCGTTGTGCCAGCGCGCCCCATAATATAAATTTTGCGAATTTTGGGACTTTGACTATACTAATATTTAGCAAGTCATTCGCATGATTTCAAACGACAATTTTAAACGCTAAAAAACCATTTTTCTTAACTGCCGTTGCGCCAGCCCGACCGATAATATAAATTATGCGAATTTTGGGACTTTGACTATACCAATATTTAGCACACCATTCGCATGAATTCTCACGACTATCGTCCGAATACACAAGAATATTTTTTATGAGTAAAAACCGTTTATTGTTTTTACCGTTGCGCCAGCCCTGGCAATTGTAGAGATTTTGCAAATTTCGCTGTTCTGCCTCTGCCAATATTTGGCTTGCCATTCACATGAATTCGCACGACTATCGTCCGAATACACAAGACTATTTTTTATGAATAAAAAACTGTTTTAGTGTTTTTACCGTTGCGCCAGCGCGCCCCATAATATAAATTTTGCGAATTTTGGGACTTTGACTATACCAATATTTAGCACGCCATTCGATTGATTAAAACGACTATTTTTTAACGCTAAACAAACCAAAATTTAAATTTTGCGAATTTTGGAACTTTGACTATACCAATATTTAGCACGCCCTTCGCATGAATTCTCACGACTATCCTCCGAATACACAAGACTATTTTTTATGAATAAAAAACTGTTTTAGTGTTTTTACCGTTGCGCCAGCGAGCCCTATAATATAAATTTTGCGAATTTTGTGACTTTGACTATACCAATATTTAGCACGCCATTCGCATGAATTCTCACGACTATCGTCCGAATACACAAGAATATTTTTTATGAGTAAAACCGTTTTAGTGTTTTTCCGTTGCACCGGCCCGGCCCATTGTAGAGATTTTGCGAATTTCGCTGTTCGGACTCTTCCAATATTTAGCAAGTCATTCGCATGAATTTGCACGACTATTTTTTATGAGTAAAAACCGTTTATTGTTTTTACCGTTGCGCCAGCCCTGGCAATTGTAGAGATTTTGCAAATTTCGCTGTTCTGCCTCTGCCAATATTTGGCTTGCCATTCACATGAATTCGCACGACTATCGTCCGAATACACAAGACTATTTTTTATGAGTAAAAAACTGTTTTAGTGTTTTTACCGTTGCGCCAGCGCGCCCCATAATATAAATTTTGCGAATTTCAGGACTTTGACTATACCAATATTTAGCACGCCATTCGATTGATTAAAACGACTATTTTTTTAACGCTAAACAAACCAAAATTTAAATTTTGCGAATTTTGGAACTTTGACTATACCAATATTTAGCACGACATTCGCATGAATTCTCACGACTATCGTCCGAATACACAAGACTATTTTTTATGAATAAAAAACTGTTTTAGTGTTTTTACCGTTGCGCCAACGCGCCCCATAATATAAATTTTGCGAATTTTGGGACTTTGACTATACTAATATTTAACAAATCATTCGCATGATTTCAAACGACAATTTTAAACGCTAAAAAACCATTTTTCTTAACTGCCGTTGCGCCAGCCCGGCCGATAATATAAATTATGCGAATTTTGGGACTTTGACTATACCAATATTTAGCACACCATTCGCATGAATTCTCACGACTATCGTCCGAATACACAAGAATATTTTTTATGAGTAAAAACCGTTTATTGTTTTTACCGTTGCGCCAGCCCTGGCAATTGTAGAGATTTTGCAAATTTCGCTGTTCTGCCTCTGCCAATATTTGGCTTGCCATTCACATGAATTCGCACGACTATCGTCCGAATACACAAGACTATTTTTTATGAGTAAAAAACTGTTTTAGTGTTTTTACCGTTGCGCCAGCGCGCCCCATAATATAAATTTTTCGAATTTCAGGACTTTGACTATACCAATATTTAGCACGCCATTCGATTGATTAAAACGACTATTTTTTAACGCTAAACAAACCAAAATTTAAATTTTGCGAATTTTGGAACTTTGACTATACCAATATTTAGCACGCCATTCGCATGAATTCTCACGACTATCCTCCGAATACACAAGACTATTTTTTATGAATAAAAAACTGTTTTAGTGTTTTTACCGTTGCGCCAGCGAGCCCTATAATATAAATTTTGCGAATTTTGTGACTTTGACTATACTAATATTTAGCACGAAATTCGCATGAATTCTCACGACTATCGTCCGAATACACAAGACTATTTTTTATGAGTAAAAAACTGTTTTAGTGTTTTTACCGTTGCGCCAGCGCGCCCCATAATATAAATTTTGCGAATTTCAGGACTTTGACTATACCAATATTTAGCACGCCATTCGATTGATTAAAACGACAATTTTTTAACGCTAAACAAACCAAAATTTAAATTTTGCGAATTTTGGAACTTTGACTATACCAATATTTAGCACGCTATTCGCATGAATTCTCACGACTATCCTCCGAATACACAAGACTATTTTTTATGAATAAAAAACTGTTTTAGTGTTTTTACCGTTGCGCCAGCGAGCCCTATAATATAAATTTTGCGAATTTTGTGACTTTGACTATACCAATATTTAGCACGACATTCGCATGAATTCTCACGACTATCGTCCGAATACACAAGACTATTTTTATGAATAAAAAACTGTTTTAGTGTTTTTACCGTTGCGCCAGCGCGCCCTATAATATAAATTTTGCGAATTTTGGGACTTTGACTATACCAATATTTAGAACGACATTCGCATGAATTCTCACGACTATCGTCCGAATACACAAGACTATTTTTTATGAATAAAAAACTGTTTTAGTGTTTTTACCGTTGCGCCAGCGCGCCCCATAATATAAATTTTGCAGCGAATTTTGGGACTTTGACTATGCCAATATTCCAGCACGCCATGAATTCTCGTATCCTCCGAATACACAAGACTATTTTTTATGAATAAAAAACTGTTTTAGTGTTTTTACCGTTGCGCCAGCGCGCCCCATAATATAAATTTTGCGAATTTCAGGACTTTGACTATACCAATATTTAGCACGCCATTCGATTGATTAAAACGACTATTTTTTAACGCTAAACAAACCAAAATTAAAATTTTGCGAATTTTGGGAATTTGACTATACCAATATTTAGCACGCCATTCGCATGAATTCTCCGACTATCGTCCGAATACACAAGACTATTTTTTATGAGTAAAAAACTGTTTTAGTGTTTTTACCGTTGCGCCAGCGCGCCCCATAATATAAATTTTGCGGATTTCAGGACTTTGACTATACCAATATTTAGCACGCCATTCGATTGATTAAAACGACTATTTTTAACGCTAAACAAACCAAAATTTAAATTTTGCGAATTTTGGAACTTTGACTATACCAATATTTAGCACGCCATTCGCATGAATTCTCACGACTATCCTCCGAATACACAAGACTATTTTTTATGAATAAAAAACTGTTTTAGTGTTTTTACCGTTGCGCCAGCGAGCCCTATAATATAAATTTTGCGAATTTTGTGACTTTGACTATACTAATATTTAGCACGAAATTCGCATGAATTCTCACGACTATCGTCCGAATACACAAGACTATTTTTTATGAATAAAAAACTGTTTTAGTGTTTTTACCGTTGCGCCAGCGCGCCCCATAATATAAATTTTGCGAATTTCAGGACTTTGACTATACCAATATTTAGCACGCCATTCGATTGATTAAAACGACTATTTTTAACGCTAAACAAACCAAAATTTAAATTTTGCGAATTTTGGAACTTTGACTATACCAATATTTAACACGCCATTCGCATGAATTCTCACGACTATCCTCCGAATACACAAGACTATTTTTTATGAATAAAAAACTGTTTTAGTGTTTTTACCGTTGCGCCAGCGAGCCCTATAATATAAATTTTGCGAATTTTGTGACTTTGACTATACCAATATTTAGCACGACATTCGCATGAATTCTCACGACTATCTTCCGAATACACAAGACTATTTTTTATGAATAAAAAACTGTTTTAGTGTTTTTACCGTTGCGCCAGCGCGCCCTATAATATAAATTTTGAGAATTTTGGGACTTTGACTATACCAATATTTAGCACGCCATTCGCATGAATTCTCACGACTATCGTCCGAATACACAAGACTATTTTTTATGAATAAAAAACTGTTTTAGTGTTTTTACCGTTGCGCCAGCGCGCCCCATAATATAAATTTTGCGAATTTTGGGACTTTGACTATACCAATATTTAGCACGCCATTCGCATGAATTCTCACGACTATCGTCCGAATACACAAGACTATTTTTTATGAATAATAAACTGTTTTAGTGTTTTTACCGTTGCGCCAGCGCGCCCCATAATATAAATTTTGCGAATTTTGGGACTTTGACTATACCAATATTTAGCAAGTCATTCGCGTAATTCAAACGACGATTTTTAACGCTAAAAAACCATATTTCTTAACTGCCGTTGCGCCAGCCCGGTCGATAATATAAATTATGCGAATTTTGGGACTTTGACTATACCAATATTTAGCACGCCATTCGATTGATTAAAACGACTATTTTTTAACGCTAAACAAACCAAAATTTAAATTTTGCGAATTTTGGGACTTTGACTATACCAATATTTAGCACGCCATTCGCATGAATTCTCACGACTATCCTCCGAATACACAAGACTATTTTTTATGAATAAAAAACTGTTTTAGTGTTTTTACCGTTGCGCCAGCGCGCCCCATAATATAAATTTTGCGAATTTCAGGACTTTGACTATACCAATATTTAGCACGCCATTCGATTGATTAAAACGACTATTTTTTAACGCTAAACAAACCAAAATTTAAATTTTGCGAATTTTGGAACTTTGACTATACCAATATTTAGCACGCCATTCGCATGAATTCTCACGACTATCGTCCGAATACACAAGACTATTTTTTATGAATAAAAAACTGTTTTAGTGTTTTTACCGTTGCGCCAGCGAGCCCTATAATATAAATTTTGCGAATTTTGTGACTTTGACTATACTAATATTTAGCACGAAATTCGCATGAATTCTCACGACTATCGTCCGAATATACAAGACTATTTTTTATGAATAAAAAACTGTTTTAGTGTTTTTACCGTTGCGCCAGCGCGCCCCATAATATAAATTTTGCGAATTTTGGGACTTTGACTATACTAATATTTAGCAAGTCATTCGCATGATTTCAAACGACAATTTTAAACGCTAAAAAACCATTTTTCTTAACTGCCGTTGCGCCAGCCTGGCCGATAATATAAATTATGCGAATTTTGGGACTTTGACTATACCAATATTTAGCACGCCATTCGCATGAATTCTCACGACTATCGTCCGAATACACAAGAATATTTTTTATGAGTAAAAACCGTTTTAGTGTTTTTCCGTTGCACCGGCCCGGCCCATTGTAGAGATTTTGCGAATTTCGCTGTTCGGACTCTTCCAATATTTAGCAAGTCATTCGCATGAATTTGCACGACTATTTTTTATGAGTAAAAACCGTTTATTGTTTTTACCGTTGCGCCAGCCCTGGCAATTGTAGAGATTTTGCAAATTTCGCTGTTCTGCCTCTGCCAATATTTGGCTTGCCATTCACATGAATTCGCACGACTATCGTCCGAATACACAAGACTATTTTTTATGAGTAAAAAACTGTTTTAGTGTTTTTACCGTTGCGCCAGCGCGCCCCATAATATAAATTTTGCGAATTTCAGGACTTTGACTATACCAATATTTAGCACGCCATTCGATTGATTAAAACGACTATTTTTAACGCTAAACAAACCAAAATTTAAATTTTGCGAATTTTGGAACTTTGACTATACCAATATTTAGCACGCCATTCGCATGAATTCTCACGACTATCCTCCGAATACACAAGACTATTTTTTATGAGTAAAAAACTGTTTTAGTGTTTTTACCGTTGTGCCAGCGCGCCCCATAATATAAATTTTGCGAATTTTGGGACTTTGACTATACTAATATTTAGCAAGTCATTCGCATGATTTCAAACGACAATTTTAAACGCTAAAAAACCATTTTTCTTAACTGCCGTTGCGCCAGCCCGGCCGATAATATAAATTATGCGAATTTTGGGACTTTGACTATACCAATATTTAGCACACCATTCGCATGAATTCTCACGACTATCGTCCGAATACACAAGAATATTTTTTATGAGTAAAAACCGTTTATTGTTTTTACCGTTGCGCCAGCCCTGGCAATTGTAGAGATTTTGCAAATTTCGCTGTTCTGCCTCTGCCAATATTTGGCTTGCCATTCACATGAATTCGCACGACTATCGTCCGAATACACAAGACTATTTTTTATGAGTAAAAAACTGTTTTAGTGTTTTTACCGTTGCGCCAGCGCGCCCCATAATATAAATTTTTCGAATTTCAGGACTTTGACTATACCAATATTTAGCACGCCATTCGATTGATTAAAACGACTATTTTTAACGCTAAACAAACCAAAATTTAAATTTTGCGAATTTTGGAACTTTGACTATACCAATATTTAGCACGCCATTCGCATGAATTCTCACGACTATCCTCCGAATACACAAGACTATTTTTTATGAATAAAAAACTGTTTTAGTGTTTTTACCGTTGCGCCAGCGAGCCCTATAATATAAATTTTGCGAATTTTGTGACTTTGACTATACTAATATTTAGCACGAAATTCGCATGAATTCTCACGACTATCGTCCGAATACACAAGACTATTTTTTATGAATAAAAAACTGTTTTAGTGTTTTTACCGTTGCGCCAGCGCGCCCCATAATATAAATTTTGCGAATTTCAGGACTTTGACTATACCAATATTTAGCACGCCATTCGATTGATTAAAACGACTATTTTTTAACGCTAAACAAACCAAAATTTAAATTTTGCGAATTTTGGAACTTTGACTATACCAATATTTAGCACGCCATTCGCATGAATTCTCACGACTATCCTCCGAATACACAAGACTATTTTTTATGAATAAAAAACTGTTTTAGTGTTTTTACCGTTGCGCCAGCGAGCCCTATAATATAAATTTTGCGAATTTTGGGACTTTGACTATACCAATATTTAGCACGCCATTCGCATGAATTCTCACGACTATCGTCCGAATACACAAGACTATTTTTATGAATAAAAAACTGTTTTAGTGTTTTTACCGTTGCGCCAGCGCGCCCCATAATATAAATTTTGCGAATTTTGGGACTTTGACTATACTAATATTTAGCAAGTCATTCGCATGATTTCAAACGACAATTTTAAACGCTAAAAAACCATTTTTCTTAACTGCCGTTGCGCCAGCCTGGCCGATAATATAAATTATGCGAATTTTGGGACTTTGACTATACCAATATTTAGCACGCCATTCGCATGAATTCTCACGACTATCGTCCGAATACACAAGAATATTTTTTATGAGTAAAAACCGTTTTAGTGTTTTTCCGTTGCACCGGCCCGGCCCATTGTAGAGATTTTGCGAATTTCGCTGTTCGGACTCTTCCAATATTTAGCAAGTCATTCGCATGAATTTGCACGACTATTTTTTATGAGTAAAAACCGTTTATTGTTTTTACCGTTGCGCCAGCCCTGGCAATTGTAGAGATTTTGCAAATTTCGCTGTTCTGCCTCTGCCAATATTTGGCTTGCCATTCACATGAATTCGCACGACTATCGTCCGAATACACAAGACTATTTTTTATGAGTAAAAAACTGTTTTAGTGTTTTTACCGTTGCGCCAGCGCGCCCCATAATATAAATTTTGCGAATTTCAGGACTTTGACTATACCAATATTTAGCACGCCATTCGATTGATTAAAACGACTATTTTTTAACGCTAAACAAACCAAAATTTAAATTTTGCGAATTTTGGAACTTTGACTATACCAATATTTAGCACGCCATTCGCATGAATTCTCACGACTATCCTCCGAATACACAAGACTATTTTTTATGAGTAAAAAACTGTTTTAGTGTTTTTACCGTTGTGCCAGCGCGCCCCATAATATAAATTTTGCGAATTTTGGGACTTTGACTATACTAATATTTAGCAAGTCATTCGCATGATTTCAAACGACAATTTTAAACGCTAAAAAACCATTTTTCTTAACTGCCGTTGCGCCAGCCCGACCGATAATATAAATTATGCGAATTTTGGGACTTTGACTATACCAATATTTAGCACACCATTCGCATGAATTCTCACGACTATCGTCCGAATACACAAGAATATTTTTTATGAGTAAAAACCGTTTATTGTTTTTACCGTTGCGCCAGCCCTGGCAATTGTAGAGATTTTGCAAATTTCGCTGTTCTGCCTCTGCCAATATTTGGCTTGCCATTCACATGAATTCGCACGACTATCGTCCGAATACACAAGACTATTTTTTATGAGTAAAAAACTGTTTTAGTGTTTTTACCGTTGCGCAGCGCGCCCCATAATATAAATTTTGCGAATTTCAGGACTTTGACTATACCAATATTTAGCACGCCATTCGATTGATTAAAACGACTATTTTTTAACGCTAAACAAACCAAAATTTAAATTTTGCGAATTTTGGAACTTTGACTATACCAATATTTAGCACGCCATTCGCATGAATTCTCACGACTATCGTCCGAATACACAAGACTATTTTTTATGAATAAAAAACTGTTTTAGTGTTTTTACCGTTGCGCCAGCGAGCCCTATAATATAAATTTTGCGAATTTTGTGACTTTGACTATACTAATATTTAGCACGAAATTCGCATGAATTCTCACGACTATCGTCCGAATATACAAGACTATTTTTTATGAATAAAAAACTGTTTTAGTGTTTTTACCGTTGCGCCAGCGCGCCCCATAATATAAATTTTGCGAATTTCAGGACTTTGACTATACCAATATTTAGCACGCCATTCGATTGATTAAAACGACTATTTTTTAACGCTAAACAAACCAAAATTTAAATTTTGCGAATTTTGGAACTTTGACTATACCAATATTTAGCACGCCATTCGCATGAATTCTCACGACTATCCTCCGAATACACAAGACTATTTTTTATGAATAAAAAACTGTTTTAGTGTTTTTACCGTTGCGCCAGCGAGCCCTATAATATAAATTTTGCGAATTTTGTGACTTTGACTATACTAATATTTAGCACGAAATTCGCATGAATTCTCACGACTATCGTCCGAATACACAAGACTATTTTTTATGAATAAAAAACTGTTTTAGTGTTTTTACCGTTGCGCCAGCGCGCCCCATAATATAAATTTTGCGAATTTTGGGACTTTGACTATACTAATATTTAGCAAGTCATTCGCATGATTTCAAACGACAATTTTAAACGCTAAAAAAACATTTTTCTTAACTGCCGTTGCGCCAGCCCGGCCGATAATATAAATTATGCGAATTTTGGGACTTTGACTATACCAATATTTAGCACGCCATTCGCATGAATTCTCACGACTATCGTCCGAATACACAAGAATATTTTTTATGAGTAAAAACCGTTTATTGTTTTCGTTACCAGCCCGGCCCATTGTGGTGCAATTTCGCTTTGTTCGGCGTCTTCAATGTTGCTGCAAGTCATTCGCATGAATTTGCACGACTATTTTTTATGAGTAAAACCGTTTATTGATTTGTTTTTTTTACCGTTGCGCCAACCACAGCAGTGTAGAGATTTTGCAAATTTCGCTGTTCTGCCTCTGCCAATATTGGCCCGAAACGACATTCGCATGAATTCTCACGACTATCGTCCTAATACACAAGACTATTTTTTATGAGTAAAAAACTGTTTTAGTGTTTTTACCGTTGCGCCAGCGCGCCCCATAATATAAATTTTGCGAATTTCAGGACTTTGACTATACCAATATTTAGCACGCCATTCGATTGATTAAAACGACTATTTTTTAACGCTAAACAAACCAAAATTTAAATTATGCGAATTTTGGGACTTTGACTATACCAATATGTAGCACGCCATTCGCATGAATTCTCACGACTATCGTCCGAATACACATGACTATTTTTTATGAGTAAAAACCGTTTTAGTGTTTTTCCGTTGGACCGGCCCGGCCCATTGTAGAGATTTTGCGAATTTCGCTGTTCGGCCTCTTCCAATATTTAGCAAGTCATTCGCATGAATTTGCACAACTATTTTTTATGAGTAAAAACCGTTTATTGTTTTTACCGTTGCGCCAGCCCTGGCAATTGTAGAGATTTCGCAAATTTCGCTGTTCTGCATCTGCCAATATTTGGCTTGCCATTCGCATGAATTCGCACGACTATCGTCCGAATACACAAGACTATTTTTTATGAGTAAAAAACTGTTTTAGTGTTTTTACCGTTGCGCCAGCGCGCCCATAATATAAATTTTGCGAATTTTGGGACTTTGACTATACCAATATTTAGCACGACATTCGATTGATTAAAACGACTATTTTTTAACGCTAAACAAACCAAAATTTAAATTTTGCGAATTTTGGAACTGACTATACCAATATTTAGCACGCCATTCGCGTAGATTCTCGACTATCCTCCGAATACACAAGACTATTTTTTATGAATAAAAAACTGTTTTAGTGTTTTTACCGTTGCGCCAGCGAGCCCTATAATATAAATTTTGCGAATTTTGTGACTTTGACTATACTAATATTTAGCACGAAATTCGCATGAATTCTCACGACTATCGTCCGAATACACAAGACTATTTTTTATGAATAAAAAACTGTTTTAGTGTTTTTACCGTTGCGCCAGCGCGCCCCATAATATAAATTTTGCGAATTTTGGGACTTTGACTATACTAATATTTAGCAAGTCATTCGCATGATTTCAAACGACAATTTTAAACGCTAAAAAACCATTTTTCTTAACTGCCGTTGCGCCAGCCCGGCCGATAATATAAATTATGCGAATTTTGGGACTTTGACTATACCAATATTTAGCACGCCATTCGCATGAATTCTCACGACTATCGTCCGAATACACAAGAATATTTTTTATGAGTAAAAACCGTTTTAGTGTTTTTCCGTTGCACCGGCCCGGCCCATTGTAGAGATTTTGCGAATTTCGCTTTTCGGCCTCTTCCAATATTTAGCAAGTCATTCGCATGAATTTGCACGACTATTTTTTATGAGTAAAAACCGTTTATTGTTTTTACCGTTGCGCCAGCCCTGGCAATTGTAGAGATTTTGCAAATTTCGCTGTTCTGCCTCTGCCAATATTTGGCTTGCCATTCACATGAATTCGCACGACTATTTTTTATGAGTAAAAACCGTTTATTGTTTTTACCGTTGCGCCAGCCCTGGCAATTGTAGAGATTTTGCAAATTTCGCTGTTCTGCCTCTGCCAATATTTAGCTTGCCATTCGCATGAATTCTCACGACTATCGTCCGAATACACAAGACTATTTTTATGAATAAAAAACTGTTTTAGTGTTTTTACCGTTGCGCCAGCGCGCCCTATAATATAAATTTTGCGAATTTTGGGACTTTGACTATACCAATATTTAGAACGACATTCGCATGAATTCTCACGACTATCGTCCGAATACACAAGACTATTTTATATGAATAAAAAACTGTTTTAGTGTTTTTACCGTTGCGCCAGCGCGCCCCATAATATAAATTTTGCGAATTTTGGGACTTTGACTATACCAATATTTAGCACGCCATTCGCATGAATTCTCACGACTATCGTCCGAATACACAAGACTATTTTTTATGAATAATAAACTGTTTTAGTGTTTTTACCGTTGCGCCAGCGCGCCCCATAATATAAATTTTGCGAATTTTGGGACTTTGACTATACCAATATTTAGCACGACATTCGCATGAATTCTCACGACTATCGTCCGAATACACAAGACTATTTTTTATGAATAAAAAACTGTTTTAGTGTTTTTACCGTTGCGCCAGCGCGCCCCATAATATAAATTTTGCGAATTTTGGGACTTTGACTATACCAATATTTTGCAAGTCATTCGCATGAATTCAAACGACGATTTTTAACACTAAAAAACCATATTTCTTAACTGCCGTTGCGCCAGCCCGGTCGATAATATAAATTATGTGAATTTTGGGACTTTGACTATACCAATATTTAGCACGCCATTCGATTGATTAAAACGACTATTTTTTAACGCTAAACAAACAAAAATATAAATTTTGCGAATTTTGGGACTTTGACTATACCAATATTTAGCACGCCATTCGCATGAATTCTCACGACTATCGTCCGAATACACAAGACTATTTTTTCTGAATAATAAACTGTTTTAGTGTTTTTACCGTTGCGCCAGCGCGCCCCATAATATAAATTTTGCGAATTTTGGGACTTTGACTATACCAATATTTAGCACGCCATTCGATTGATTAAAAGGACTATTTTTTAACGCTAAACAAACAAAAATTTAAATTTTGCGAATTTTGGGACTTTGACTATACCAATATTTAGCACGCCATTCGCATGAATTCTCACGACTATCCTCCGAATACACAAGACTATTTTTTATGAATAAAAAACTGTTTTAGTGTTTTTACCGTTGCGCCAGCGCGCCCAATAATATAAATTTTGCGAATTTCAGGACTTTGACTATACCAATATTTAGCACGCCATTCGATTGATTAAAACGACTATTTTTAACGCTAAAAAACCCATAATATAAATTTTGCGAATTTTGGGACTATGACTATACCAATATTTAGCTCGTCATTCACATGAATTCGCACGACTATCCTCCGAATACACAAAGACTATTTTTTATGAGTAAAAAACTGTTTTAGTGTTTTTACCGTTGCGCCAGCGCGCCCTTTAATATAAATTTTGCGAATTTTGGGACTTTGACTATACCAATATTTAGCACGACATTCGCATGAATTCTCACGACTATCGTCCGAATACACAAGACTATTTTTTATGAATAAAAAACTGTTTTAGTGTTTTTACCGTTGCGCCAGCGCGCCCCATAATATAAATTTTGCGAATTTTGGGACTTTGACTATACCAATATTTAGCACGACATTCGCATGAATTCTCACGACTATCGTCCGAATACACAAGACTATTTTTTATGAATAAAAAACTGTTTTAGTGTTTTTACCGTTGCGCCAGCGCGCCCCATAATATAAATTTTGCGAATTTTGGGACTTTGACTATACCAATATTTTGCAAGTCATTCGCATGAATTCAAACGACGATTTTTAACGCTAAAAAACCATATTTCTTAACTGCCGTTGCGCCAGCCCGGTCGATAATATAAATTATGCGAATTTTGGGACTTTGACTTTACCAATATTTAGCACGCCATTCGATTGATTAAAACGACTATTTTTTAACGCTAAAAAACCCATAATTTAAATTTTGCGAATTTTGGAACTTTAACTATACCAATATATAGCACGACATTCGCATGAATTCTCACGACTATCGTCCTAATACACAAGACTATTTTTTATGAGTAAAAAACTGTTTTAGTGTTTTTACCGTTGCGCCAGCGCGCCCCATAATATAAATTTTGCGAATTTTGGGACTTTGACTATACTAATATTTAGCAAGTCATTCGCATGATTTCAAACGACAATTTTAAACGCTAAAAAACCATTTTTCTTAACTGCCGTTGCGCCAGCCCGGCCGATAATATAAATTATGCGAATTTTGGGACTTTGACTACACCAATATTTAGCACGCCATTCGCATGAATTCTCACGACTATCGTCCGAATACACAAGAATATTTTTTATGAGTAAAAACCGTTTTAGTGTTTTTCCGTTGCACCGGCCCGGCCCATTGTAGAGATTTTGCGAATTTCGCTGTTCGGACTCTTCCAATATTTAGCAAGTCATTCGCATGAATTTGCACGACTATTTTTTATGAGTAAAAACCGTTTATTGTTTTTACCGTTGCGCCAGCCCTGGCAATTGTAGAGATTTTGCAAATTTCGCTGTTCTGCCTCTGCCAATATTTGGCTTGCCATTCGCATGAATTCGCACGACTATCGTCCGAATACACAAGACTATTTTTTATGAATAAAAAACTGTTTTAGTGTTTTTACCGTTGCGCCAGCGAGCCCTATAATATAAATTTTGCGAATTTTGGGACTTTGACTATACCAATATTTAGCACGAAATTCGCATGAATTCTCACGACTATCGTCCGAATACACAAGACTATTTTTTATGAATAAAAAACTGTTTTAGTGTTTTTACCGTTGCGCCAGCGCGCCCCATAATATAAATTTTGCAAATTTTGGGACTTTGACTATACCAATATTCAGCACGCCATTCGCATGAATTCTCACGACTATCGTCCGAATACACAAGACTATTTTTTATGAATAAAAAACTGTTTTAGTGTTTTTACCGTTGCGCCAGCGCGCCCCATAATATAAATTATACGAATTTTGGGACTTTGACCATACCAATATTTAGCACGCCATTCGATTGATTAAAACGACTATTTTTTAACGCTAAACAAACCAAAATTTAAATTTTGCGAATTTTGGAACTTTGACTATACCAATATTTAGCACGCCATTCGCATGAATTCTCACGACTATCGTCCGAATACACAAGACTATTTTTTATGAATAAAAAACTGTTTTAGTGTTTTTACCGTTGCGCCAGCGCGCCCTATAATATAAATTTTGCGAATTTTGGGACTTTGACTATACCAATATTTAGCACGAAATTCGCATGAATTCTCACGACTATCGTCCGAATACACAAGACTATTTTTTATGAATAAAAAACTGTTTTAGTGTTTTTACCGTTGCGCCAGCGCGCCCCATAATATAAATTTTGCGAATTTTGGGACTTTGACTATACTAATATTTAGCAAGTCATTCGCATGATTTCAAACGACAATTTTAAACGCTAAAAAACCATTTTTCTTAACTGCCGTTGCGCCAGCCTGGCCGATAATATAAATTATGCGAATTTTGGGACTTTGACTATACCAATATTTAGCACGCTATTCGCATGAATTCTCACGACTATCGTCCGAATACACAAGAATATTTTTTATGAGTAAAACCGTTTTAGTGTTTTTCCGTTGCACCGGCCCGGCCCATTGTAGAGATTTTGCGAATTTCGCTGTTCGGACTCTTCCAATATTTAGCAAGTCATTCGCATGAATTTGCACGACTATTTTTTATGAGTAAAAACCGTTTATTGTTTTTACCGTTGCGCCAGCCCTGGCAATTGTAGAGATTTTGCAAATTTCGCTGTTCTGCCTCTGCCAATATTTGGCTTGCCATTCACATGAATTCGCACGACTATCGTCCGAATACACAAAACTATTTTTTATGAGTAAAAAACTGTTTTAGTGTTTTTACCGTTGCGCCAGCACGCCCCATAATA
Source organism: Nasonovia ribisnigri (assembly GCA_027563435.1). NCBI lineage: Eukaryota > Metazoa > Arthropoda > Insecta > Hemiptera > Aphididae > Nasonovia > Nasonovia ribisnigri. Next base: position 1,003 of record JANEHU010004119.1, on the reverse strand, counting down.
TAAATTTTGCGAATTTCAGGACTTTGACTATACCAATATTTAGCACGCCATTCGATTGATTAAAACGACTATTTTTAACGCTAAACAAACCAAAATTTAAATTTTGCGAATTTTGGAACTTTGACTATACCAATATTTAGCACGCTATTCGCATGAATTCTCACGACTATCCTCCGAATACACAAGACTATTTTTTATGAATAAAAAACTGTTTTAGTGTTTTTACCGTTGCGCCAGCGAGCCCTATAATATAAATTTTGCGAATTTTGGGACTTTGACTATACCAATATTTAGCACGCCATTCGATTGATTAAAACGACTATTTTTTAACGCTAAACAAACAAAAATATAAATTTTGCGAATTTTGGGACTTTGACTATACCAATATTTAGCACGCCATTCGCATGAATTCTCACGACTATCGTCCGAATACACAAGACTATTTTTTATGAATAAAAAACTGTTTTAGTGTTTTTACCGTTGTGCCAGCGCGCCCCATAATATAAATTTTGCGAATTTTGGGACTTTGACTATACCAATATTTAGCACGCCATTCGATTGTTTAAAACGACTTTTTTTTAACGCTAAAACCCATACTATAAATTTTGCGAATTTTGGGACTTTGACTATACCAATATTTAGCAAGCCATTCGCATGAATTCTCACGACTATCGTCCGAATACACAAGACTATTTTTTATGAGTAAAAAACTGTTAAAGTGTTTTTACTGTTACGCCATCCCGGCCCATTGTAGAGATTTTGCGAATATCGCTGTTCGTTCTCTTCTAATATTTAGCAAGTCATTCGCATGATTTCAAACGACAATTTTAAACGCTAAAAAACCATTTTTCTTAACTGCCGTTGCGCCAGCCCGGCCGATAATATAAATTATGCGAATTTTGGGACTTTGACTACACCAATATTTAGCACGCCATTCGCATGAATTCTCACGACTATCGTCCGAATACACAAGAATATTTTTTATGAGTAAAAACCGTTTTAG
>JANEHU010004117.1:0-16461 GCA_027563435.1 Nasonovia ribisnigri | reverse complement strand
TTTTTACGGCCAAGTTTTTATGCCGTGTGGGCTTTTCTTGGCCACAACGTAAATTTCTTTTTTATTATATTATTATTATTATCAAAATAAAAATACATTTATCTCGCCCATCAATCAGGTGTTATTACTATTTATTATTATGTTTCTTATTATTATACAAATCCCACATGCTCCGATTCTCGAATCTCGGCTGTGGGTTGGCGACCTTACCACGAAAGTTTCGTCAATGTACGCTCCACCCCGAATCTGGGTATGCCATGGTGTGAGACGTTGCAGTTGGCGACCTTGCCAGGATCAATTTTATTAAGTGTACATACCATACACTAGTGACCTGTAGGCCAAATATATATATATCTATACGTCGAGTGTTCATTAAACGACAAAAGGTTACGTGCACCAAGCACCACGTTAGTACAGAATACCGGCCGTAGGTTGTAGATATAAGTTTACGTAGAACCAGTACTGCCTGCGTGTAATTTCAGAAATGCTCCGGTGGTCAAGTATAATGATGATATGACGGTGCCTCTCTGCCGGATCTCCCCCATGCTGGGATCGGAGGGTGATAGTGCAGGTGTGTGTACTGCGGTCGTCCCGATGAGTTGTTGGACTTGGACATGTTCCACAATTATCCGTTGCTGTTATAACCGGTACCCAAGAACCGTGTCTCATCGACGTCATGAGGAGGTGCATATCATCATCGCGGTGTGGGTAGAATCGGCGGCTAGCTATAGGTTGTAAATTTAAGTATGTTATTTGTAAACGTCTTTGTGTGCACCTGTATATATGTCTCATCCTATTGATTTGGTTCGATTACGTAACCACCAGTAATTAACGTTTATCGGTCTACCGCCGTTGTACGATATTGATTATTTATAATTGGGTGCGTGTCGTTCCGGTACGGCTGTGCGATCGTTCCCCGATGTCTAATTTAAATTATCACAACGCTTTACCTATCGTTATAACTTATAACCGTTCCAAATTGTTTTGTTATTCTTGCTGATGTGGTGTAATCACTGATCAGCTGGTATGTAGATTTTACTCGCGTAATATATGTGCTATGACGACGATTTTTCCGTCCGCCGTATTTATTTCCGCTGTTTGGTTTAATAACGCTGAAAATATTTGATCACGATTGGTAGACCGAGACTTAAAATTGTTTTACCCACGTTAGGTCCGTGCACACATTGACGATTAGCTGTAAGTTGCCCATAAGCTGTATGTCCCGCGGTGACCGGAGCGCACGTATATCGCTCGCGTTATAGGATGTCGCACGTCTGTGCATTTCCGTGACTACGTTTCGCATACGTGTTATTAGGTCCTCGTCGCGATACGAGTGTGGTATAACAGGTGATAGAGTGTTGATGTTTGGTGGGGTGAACAATTTATATTTTTGTTCGTCGTTCGTCTAATGAAGTTTGTTTTTTTTCTTTCGTCAAATTGTTGAGTCTATCTGTGTAAGGAATTATTTTATACATTTTGTTTTGTTTTTTTTTATTATTATATTTCAATGCAAGTCGATCAATGACATTCTGTTTGTTGCTTCTATATTTATTTCTTGCTGAGATAGTTTTTCTGTTTATTTGAATTCAAAATATTATACCTACCGACCAAGGTTATTTTTTTAATATGTTACCAATTCGCTGTGTGTTCTGAGTGTCGTCCCGACGTACCGGTGATGATTTTCATCCATAATATTTCAGTAATTTTTTATTATTATCGAAATCGATATCTATTGTTTTTTTTTTTTTTCTCGTTATTCATATACGAGTTACAGTTGTCCGAGGTCGCCTCACGTTTGACGATTTGTAATCTATATTTGTCTGAAATTGTGCTCCTATTTATATTTATTTCGTGATTTCTTTCATTACCAATAAGCAATCGCTTCCGTTTTGGTTGTCTGTTTTTCGTTGTTCGCCGTTGATGTATGCAGCTGGCAAGCGAGAGACTCGTCCCCCCGACCGTTTGATCAATAGTCTATTCCAGCAAGATCAAGTCAAGATGGGGCCAATCACGAATACTACTACGTCAGATTTGACACCCACTACCCCGACAACGAGTACAACCATGGTTTCTTCGATGTCTGTGGCAACGACGTCTGTGGCTCAGTCAAAACTATCAGTCACTGAACAGTCTAAATCAGAATCAAGTGTCCAATCAATACTCCACCAAATGATGGCAAAAATCAATGCCAATCATACCAGAACTGAGGAACAGTTTGAAGCCCTACATCGAAGGACGGAAGAGGGAATTAATCAATGTATCCAGCGTTATCAACTGACGGACACTCGTCTAACAAGAGTAGAGGACGAAAATGCGGTCATAAAAACTCAGGTGGGCCAACAAACCACGAATAACCAGGTCACCGAGGATCGCCTCAACACACTGGAGACACAAATTGTGCAGATGAGAACGGAGATCTCCCAGATATCGGACAAACACCGAATATCTACGAACCATGATCTATCACAAATTCTAAAACCCAGTGTCTTGTCTTCAACTGCTGTTCAACCCAATCTGTCCGGCCGCAGTAATGTGTCTCCGATGCCCCTGACAGCTTCAACCACTAACCTTGTGAATACGTTCGATTCACGAAGCTCATCGTTTTTGGGAGCTCAAGAACGTTTCCAGGATTCCGTATCTGAATTCTCCGGACAAATTAAAGAAATCCATCCACAAAAATTTATTGGACAAGTTGACGCCTACTTCGACAGCGTACATGTGTCACCTGCCCAACAACTTATCTCCACACATCGACGTTTAGTAGGAGATGCTCAAATTTGGTACGAGTCATTAATCCCATCACCTCGTTCATACGCTGAGTTTCGTCTGTTATTTCTTCAACATTTCTGGTCTCCGGCGACTCAACGGAAAGCCCGAAATGAGATTTTTCGGCATTATCAATACACTAGATCCGATGGTTTAGCTACACATGCCATGAAATGGATAGCTGGGGCTAAGTATCTCAACCCACCTATCGAACAATCCGATCTCGTGTCTACTATTATTCAACACTATCCCACATCACTCGGAATGGCAATTCGAGGTCGAGGACCCCGTGACACCAACGAGCTGTTATCAGTTTTGATGGAATTTGAAGAATCAGCGTCATTTTGCGAACGACGTCGTGAAGACAACCAGGTTCGACCACCATTCCAACACCAAAATAATGGAAATCAACAACCTCGTTATAATGCTCCCCGTCGAGATAATTACCGTTTCCAACCACGAGTCGTAACACCGGATAACGCGGGTCCTCGTCCTGTAGCACAAGTCGATCTGTCGGGAAACGACGACGAGGCTCGTACGTGAGTATGTCATGTCACGAAGTCTCTAATCTAAACGAACATACAAAATCCACACAAATTATCGCAGATGGAGTCTCACCAAAATGTAAACGCCCAGAGTTGTCACTTTTAATTTATAACAAACCATTCAACGCATTACTTGATTCAGGTGCCTCTGTCTCGGCCATTTCAGAAGAGATATTTGCCTCCATCAAACGAAGCATTCCGGAGGGACAACAACTATCAATTTTACCCGTCACGGGGGTCACCATATCGACCGCTGTAAAAGGTCGTAGCCGGAAAGTCACTACTCAGGTCCTCATCCCGTTCTCAATTTTTGGGCATACTACCGACTGCATTTGTCTTGTAGTTCCACATCTGGCAACCTCCATGATCCTGGGAGATGACTGGCTGACTCAGAACAAAGTGTGTTTAGACTACTCTGAACGGATTATACGTCTCACCAGTTGGAGTCTGAATATACCATTTTCAAAATCACCTGAAGATGGGATCAATCGTATGAGTGCTCTTTTTACCATGTCTATCTCACCTCAAGACTGTGCGAGGTCAATACCTGAGCACTGTATAGCTAGTGTCGAAATGATTTCTCAGCAGTTACAAGCGTCAACAAACAACAATATGATCACCAGTTTACAGGTGACCCCTGAAGATGATTTAGAACCTTTTGACCAAGTCACCGAACACCTGTCATCGATCCAGAATCTCTCGTCCAACCAATTTGAACAAGTCGTTGATCTGTTTCATGAGTACCACCACATTTTTCGCACTCGTCCTGGCTTAAATTTGTTGTTTACATGTCGTTTCAATGTCAGTGAAGACATTCCTTTCAAAATCCGCCCATATCCAGTACCGTTTGCACGACGCCCTGCAGTTGAAAAGGAATTGGCTCGTATGCTAGAGTGGGGGGTGATCGAAAGATGTAGTTCACCTTATAGCAACCCAATTATATGTGTCGGTAAAGCCGATGGTTCGGTCAGAATATGTTTAGACGCCAGACGAGTAAACAAAATAATTCTGCCGATGCGGGACTCATCGCCGCCACTTGACGAACTACTCGCCCGTTTTGGAGGGAAAACAATTTTCTCAAGTATAGATTTCACGGCCGGATATTGGCAAGTTTCTCTACATCGTGACGTCCGGAAGTATACCGCGTTCGTGTACGACGGCCGAACATACCAATTTTGTGTAGTGCCATTTGGGCTAAACATCTCAAACACAGCATTCCAACAGGCGCTAGAATCAGTTCTCTCCAATCCAGTTGAAAACTACAATGAAGACAGATTAGGGGATCTCCATATCTATGTTGACGACGTGTTGGTATCGTCAACGACATTCGAAGATCACTTACGTCGCCTCCGACTTCTATTTAAGAAAATCGCTGTCTCCGGGATGTCTTTAAAGTTGAGCAAGTGTAAATTTCTCCGTGATAAAATTAAGTTTCTAGGTCATATCATCACGCCGTCAGGCATGTCTATGGATCCCTCAAAGTTGTCGGCTATTCATGATTTTCCAGTTCCCCGACACAAAAAAGACCTTCAGTCGTTTATAGGTTTTTGTAACTTCTATAGGAAATTTACCGACCACCACGCTTCTCTGATCGGTCCATTGATTGCGTTACTGAAAAAGGGTACTCCGTGGCGATTCAACGAGGAAGACGTGGCCAACTTTAATTCTGTTAAATCTGCATTTACCGCTCGTTTCCTCGCCCATCCCGATTTCACATCAGAGTTCTATGTGCAAACTGATGCCAGTCATCTTGGTCTTGGAGTCGAATTATTTCAGGTTGATGTATCCGACGAACGACAAACGATCGGATTTGCCAGTCGAACTCTAAACTCCGCTGAGAAAAATTACAGTGCCACCGAGTTAGAGTTATTGTCTATTGTGTTTGCCTGTGAAAAGTTTCGGGTGTTCATTCTCGGCTACCCTGTCAATGTATTGACTGACCACAAGGCACTTACATTTTTGTTCCGATGTAGGCTCCGAAATGCCCGTCTTACCCGTTGGACCCTTGTTCTTCAGGAGTTCGATCTGCGAATCCAATATATCACCGGACCTAGCAACGTAATCGATGCATTATCTCGCAACCCGGTAGGTCGTGATCGAATAAATAATCAATCCGATTCACTTGGTATTTTCATCGTTACACCCCGTAGGTTACTCTTGGAGTACCAATCTCGGATAGAATCTTTTCACCATATACTCCGGGAACAGCAGATGGACCCGGCACTTCGGAAGGTAGTTGATCTGTTGTCCAATCAGTCTCCCGTATTAAGTGCCATTGCTGAACGTTATTGTATGTATCGAGACATTTTATTCTATCGTAGGCATCCCGACTCTGATAGGTGGCTAGTCTGTGTGCCTCTACATCGAGTCGATGAGCTGATCTCGAAATTCCACTTGCATTTTGGACATGTAGGTCCGAAAAAATGTATTGCAGCCATCCGAGAGGTGTGTTATTTTCGTGGTCTAAGTGGAAATGTACGTAGGGTCGTTAAAAGTTGTGACACCTGTCAACGTGCAAAATTTAGTACCGTGAGGACAGAAGGTGAAATGCAACATGTACTAGCTAATGCACCCCTCCAACGAGTATGTGTTGATTTGTATGGTCCATTGCCATCTGGGTGGAATCATGTTAAGTATGTTTTCGTTGTACTCGATTGTTTTTCTAGATTTGTCCGATTATTTCCTATAAAACGGTCTACTGCAGTTATAGTGACTAACCGCATGATCACCGACTATATTGAAGTCCATGGAACTCCACAAACCGTTGTATCGGATCACGGAGTCCAATTTGTTAGTAATGTATGGCGAGCTCGTCTTACTGCGCTTGGAGTATCTGTGACAACTACGAGCGTATATCATCCTCAAAGTAATCCGGCTGAAAGGGTTATGCGCGAACTAGGTCGACTATTTCGTACTTATTGTCATCAGTCCCATACCGAGTGGCCCCGATACGTGCAGTATATTGAGTGGGTGTTGAATAATACCGTTCATGAATCGACGGGTTTCACCCCTAGCGAAATTTTCTTAAAAACTGAAAGGTACAGTCCCATATATGAAGCTGTTGAATGTCCGCCGAAAGGTAGTGATGATTTTACCGTCAAACTAACCATGGCTGCCGAGGTTCAACGAACTAAGGCTGAGGAACGCCGAATCCGGCATGACCGTCATGGAAGAGCTACCATATTTCTGATCGGGGAAGAGGTGCTCGTTCGTGCACATCGCTCCTCTTCCGCCGTTGACCATCAGATAAAGAAATTTTTTATGTTATATGAAGGACCGTATAAAATTGTAGAAATTAAAAGCTGTAATGCGTATGTTGTAGCTGATCCCGTAACGGATAAAATTCGTGGAACTTTTAATATTATTTTTCTCAGAAAGTATATCCGACCTACTAATGCTCAGCCATCAGCGTAATAACGGCACGGATTAAGAGCAGCCCCTAATCAATCGTGTATAATTTCTCCCTATTTCTTTCTGTAGAAGCGTCCAAGACAGGTCCAGGACCTTTCTACAGGGGGGTTTCTGTAACGGTCGAAAAGCCATAACTATGGATATCGCATATTAGACTAAGATAGTGTTCTCCGTCCCGCGGGCAGTTCTGCCCACACCGATTAAACACGCAGGTATCAGCAGTGTACACACACACTATCACCGCTGCCTAGTACCCGTGGTCGAGATTGACCGATAGGCATTATGTCATTATCATTATTTGCACACAAATAACTCGAATACCGACCAATTATTATGTAATATGTTAATTTTCCGTGTGTGGTGTTCGACGCGTCCGACGCCCTTTTACTTTTGTTGTGCCTCTCTGCCGAACAACATGATGTGTGAGTAGAACACCGCCTCACCGAGGACGTCCTGGGGACGATGCTCGGCATCACACACCGTTTGGGTAATTTGTTTTTGATTTATTTATATTACACCTTGGTCGGTATTTGTGTTGTTGTCTATCTATTATTATTATTATTTATATACGCCGGCAACCATATACCTAGGTGTCGTGTTTTAGGTATACTGCGAAAATGCAATTATTCTATTATTATTACCAAATATATACATATATTTGTGTTTGTCTATAAGGTGACCTTTTTTTTTACGGCCAAGTTTTTATGCCGTGTGGGCTTTTCTTGGCCACAACGTAAATTTCTTTTTTATTATATTATTATTATTATCAAAATAAAAATACATTTATCTCGCCCATCAATCAGGTGTTATTACTATTTATTATTATGTTTCTTATTATTATACAAATCCCACATGCTCCGATTCTCGAATCTCGGCTGTGGGTTGGCGACCTTACCACGAAAGTTTCGTCAATGTACGCTCCACCCCGAATCTGGGTATGCCATGGTGTGAGACGTTACAGGCAAATACTTCAAAAGGAGTGAGAAAAAAAGTTGATATGGCACAAGGTTGTTGATGTTCAAATAATCTATAATGTAAGAAAATCATAAATATTTAAATTTAGAAAAAAATATGTATAAAGGGGAACGTTGGAGCCCGCTGCTAAGGCGGATTAAAAGGGGAAGGTTTAAATCCGCGAGTAAATACTTTCTAAGGAGAATGAAAATTAAATTTAGAAAAAAATTAATATGGTACCATGTTGTCAATTTTTAACAAGTCTATATTTTAAAATCATCAATATTTAAATTGATAAAAAAATTTTTGAAGGCGAAGGTTGGAACCCGCAGGCAAATACTTTTTCGTGAGTAAGAAAATTAAATTTAGAAAAAAGTTATATGCACTAGATTTTTGATGTTTCAAATTTGGTTTAGAAATATCTACAAGAATTAAATTGATAAAAAAAAATTTGGAATAGGAAAGTGGGAGCCCGCAGGCAAATACATTTTAAGGAGTAAGAAAATTAAATTTAGAAAAAAATTAATATGGCACCTGGATGTTTATGTTAAAAAAATTTATATAAGTGAATCATTAATATTTAAATTTAGAAAAAAAATTATGAAGGGGAAACGTTTGAGCCCGCAGCCAATTACGTTTTAAGGAGTAAGAAAATTAATTTAGAAAAAAGTTATATGCACTAGGTTATTGATATTTCAAATTTGGTTTAGAAATATCTACAAGAATTAAATTGATAAAAAAATATGGTAGAGGAAAGTGGGAGCCCGCAGGCAAATACTTATTAAGGTGTGAGAAAAAAAATTTATATGGCAACAGGTTGTAAAATTTAAAAAAAAAATCATTAATAATATATAATCTGAAAAAAAAAATTTGAAGGAGAACGTTTGAGCCCGCAGGCAAATACTTTGTAAGAAGTAAGAAAACTAAATTTAGAAAAAAATTGTATGGCACCAAGATGTGTATATTCAAACGAAATGTATATAAATTATAAGTAAATTATTAATATTTTAATTGATAAAAAAATTTTTTGAAGGGGAACGTTTGAGCCCGCAGGCCAATACTTTTTAAGGAGTAAGAAAACTAAATTTAGAAAAAAATAGTATGGCACCTGGATGTTTATGTTTAAAAAATCTATATAAGTAAATCATTAATATTTAAATTTAGAAAAAAAATTATGAAGGGGAACGTTGGAGCCCGCAGGCAAATACTTTTTAAGAGTTAGAAAATTAGGATGGCACAATGATGTTTATGTTAAAATAATTTATATAAGTGAATCATTAATATTTAAATTTAGAAAAAAAATTTTTGAAGGGGATCGTTTAAGCCCGCAGGCAAATACTTTTTAAGGAGTAAGAAAATTTAATTTAGAAAAAAGTTATATGCACTAGGTTTTTGATGTTTCAAATTTGGATTAGAAATATCTACAAGAATTAAATTGATAAAAAAAAATTTGGAATAGGAAAGTGGGAGCCCGCAGGCAAATACTTTTTAAGGAGTAAGAAAATTAAATTTAGAAAAAAATTAAAATGTCAAAAACATCCCAAATACCGTCGATCCTAATTAATATTTATACTTATATTTTGTTGTAATATTATATTAAAATTAATTTTTATAATATTTCGTGTTAAAGAAATAATTAATTAGGATTGGCGGTATTTAAAGTTTTTAATTATACTGGTACAACACTACTCGGTCGCCCTTTACACCGTGGTTAAAAATTATGATGATTAGTTAGGTTCTAATATTTTACCCTACCCATGCCTATCCTAACCCAGCCTCACGAATAATATTTAAATATTCTCTTTCATTGTTATGTTTTCAATATCGAATACCTTAATAGTTAGTAGGATAAGAACATTGCAAAGCTCACGACCAGTGATGACAGCCGTCTATCATCGCCATAGCTTTAACTAACCATAGGTTTACCTAACTAACCTCCTTATGACTTATTAGGACACTTTGAACAAAAAGATCCTGAGTTGGTTGCCGAACTTAAGTGTTTTTTTATCAAGTTGAGCCGTTGATTATTGATCCTTAGAACACCTTAGATCATATACCATGCCCAGTTTACCTTTGTAAACAATTTGAAGCACATATTATAAGGTAGGTATACTCGTAGGTCTCTGACATTTTTTTTGATCGATATCAATTCAATATATATTTAGTCAGAGACCATTGTCGCTAATATGTGCTACACATTATCGGGATAAGGGCCATTCATGGTATATGATCTAAGGTTGACACAATAACTGTGATCACAACTTGAAAGTATGATTGGATGTAAATATTGTAAACGTCGTTATTATTTTTTTTTTTTTTTTGGCAGAATTTTGATTGGGCACCCGAAGGTTTCTGCTATGCCTGGGCGGGGGATGGCGGAAAAGTCATAATTATATTAATTATTTATCAGCATGTATCGTCTCCGTCTCACAAGTGGGTATTAATTTCAGCTGATCATTTAATCAAGGAAAGTTTTGAGATTTGGAGCAACTTTATAACGTATTCCAATCATTTTATTTTAGACCAATATTGAAGCATTCTCTGGAGGGTGGTTTTGGTCACACAGCGTGAACAAATATTTCTACTTATGATACAAAAGCGCATCTCTTTCTCCATCCTCTGATATTAAAAGCCCAGATTCTCAACAGAAAAAATTAAGACAAAATTATAAATCAAGTCACGACAGTATCTCTTTCGTAACAATATTTCTGATTCCATTGATTTTTAGGATTTGTACAGTTAGGGAAAATAGAAGACGATATCGTTTGCACAAGATTGTGACTAAAGGATATGACATATATGTACCTAATAATTTTGAATTATGGGCATTAACCTTTTTTTTTTTTGTAGATTGTTTATATGGTTGAGAAAAGATTGTTTAAAATAATTGTGTTTATGTATGGCAAGGATTTGTTGCTAAAAATCCCGGGTGGTCACCCATCCGGGAGCTAGCAATACCGGCCGATAAGTACACTCAGAGCGTTTCTTTGTTTCGAGCGTGGCCCCGCACCACTTTATTTTTTTTTATAGATAACAGTCGCTGCTTGACAGCTCGACCTAATAAGGCGACCGGATACGTCTCTTTTTCGATAAATGTGAAATTCTCAATCAATTTAAATACTAAAGATTAATATCTTGCAGACGGCATAATTTGAAAGAGAGACTGTGTGAACTGTGCAGTAACATAATATTGTCATTATAAATATTCTTCATCAACTTTAATAAGTCAATATTACCTTAATTAAAAATTAAAAACAGAGACTTGTTTCGTGAAAAGATTCACCACCACTCCAGATAGTACTTCTCACCAATATTATTGATTTTGATTTAGTGTACCTAAGCCTACAAATAGACAATAGTTACACTCAGCCAATCAAAACTAGAATATTATATTAGTTAAATTAAACTCCAAATGTACCTATTTTATGTGAAATTACGGTGCTTAGCCTTCCATTATAATTTTTTTATGAATATATTATAAGTAAAAGCTCAAGTTTAGCAATTATATTTATTACATTTATTACAAGTATTTTAACAGAAATTATTAAGCGAAATATATAGAATTCCCTATATTATGGACAGTGAGACATGGGACATGCTAAGATAAGTCCATTGTTCATGGTTTTATATAATTTATAATAATAATACTTTAAGTAATATATTTTTTCATAAATTAATATAATATAAATTTGGTTTTAATGTTTAAACAATTTGTACGTATTTTTTCAGGAGATCTCTATTATTACTACATATTTACTAATAACTCCGGTTTCCACTACTCATCATCATTACTTATTAGTAATTATATTTACTTCCAATCATACCGACCACAGTTAATGTTAAATGTCAACAATCAACAGCTTCATCAACTTGATGACACTTAATAGGATGTCTGATTTTTGCGCACCACTTATTTCTCTCTCTGACCCACGCACAACTAGGGGGTGGCTAAGAGAGGCTTAGCATGCCAAAACTTGTAATAGCCTCCCCCACAACTATTTTAATTTTTTCGACTATTAATGCTCACACAGCCTAGCCGTGCGCAAGAACCGTCACTGGGTGAGTGTTCTTAGATTGAATTTAACCATTACCCAACTTTAGTATTATATGACTCTTTCACAAATGAATTATTATTTTTTCCAGTGCTGGAATTAAATATTATTTTTTTGTTTTATATATTTTGAATATTTTGCATATTGTGATAATTTAAAAATTAATAAATTACACATTTTTTTTTTAGATTTCTTTATTAATTATACTTACATATTATTATTTTTTTTTGTGTGCCTTTAGATATCTCTTATAATTTTAAATTATTATTTTGGTATTGGATATTTTTTAAACTTTATAACTTAAAGTATTAACAAATCATAAACTTTTTTTTAAATTTTTTCACTACTTTTTATTTTTTTTACACAATTTAACCATTACCCTATTTTAATATTATATAATTCTTTCACCGTTGATTATTTTTTTCCCAGTGGCCGGGATTAAAGTTTATTTTTAAATTTTATTTTTTTGTATTATATAATATATTGAATATTTCACATATTTTGATAATTTAAGTATTAATTAAACTTAAATTATAATTTTCTTGTCTGTCTTTGGATTTTTATAATAATTTTTTGCATTTTTTTTAATTGAATATTTTGCATTTTGTTATACTTTGATATTAATTATTTCATAAACTTTTTTTAAACATTTTTATTACCTTGACTTAACTTAAACAATTATTTTTTTGTACATGTCTGAATTTTTCTTATTTATTTTATGAATTTTTGTTTGTAGTTCATATTTTGCATATTTTAGTACTTCAAATATTAAAATATTTGTTAAATTTTTATTTTTTTATTTTTTTACTACCTAGACATAACTTATTATTATTATTATTATTTTGTTTGTTTGTGTGTGGGTCAAATATGGAATAGTGCGCTGACATCCTAACCGGCAACCGATCTTTTTATTCTATCCTATCTCATAAGAAGGTAAGTTAGATAAACTTATATGGTTAGTTGACGCTACAGTGATGATTGACGACTTCCATCACAACTCGCAAGGTTTCCAATGATCATTTCCTACTAACTATATATGTATTCAATATTGTAAACATAACAATGAAAGATAATATTTAAATATTATTCTCTCCTCTCACCCCTCTCTTTCCCCCAACATTTATAACTCTCTCATAACCTCTCTCAAAACCTTTCTCACAATCTCTATCACAACCTCTCTTACAACTTGTCTCACTACCTGTCTCACAATCTCCCTCAAAACCTCTCTCACAACCTCTCTCAAAACTTCTCTCACAACTTGTCTCACTACCTGTCTCACAATCCCTCTCAAAACGTCTCTCACAACCGCTCTCATCACCTCTCTCACAACCTCTCTCATAACCTCTCTCACAAACTCTTTCACAACCTCTCGCAACTGCTATTCTCACTCCACTAACCTACACTTGAAAATATCGTACCTGACTAATTTCCTAATTTTTATCACGACTTTAATGGCTGGAATAGTGTTATTATACCAGTAGTTAAAATAAAAATAATTTAAAAAGTTGAGGGCAATACACACCCTGATCAATGAACAATACCTGATAAAAAAGAAAACTACTGAAAAAATAAATAGGTACATACCCTGTGTCCGAACCAAAATCTTATATACAACTTAGTCTTCGAAATACTGCAACGTTTATACGCTATTCATCTGCTTATAATAATACATTATTATTCCTAGTTGGCAAATTTTCACTGACGAATACCATCTCTGAAATAACATGTAGCCTGCAGTAAAATGTTCAACAATATTCTTATAATAGAGTCGGATAGATACACAATAATATGTGTAACGTGTAGGTCACATTATATATTGTATAAATAATGTTTAATTTGTATTATACCTATTTAACTATTATATTATGTTGTTAGTTTGTATTAGATTCTGAGTGGAGTGATGAATGTATTGATTTTACAATGATGTGTGTTTTTTTTTTTTATTATTATTTTTTATTTCATTTTTATTAATTTTTTATTTTTGTGTCTGTCATCACCTTTTAGGGCAGGAAAATGCTTCAATTTTTTTCAATAGTAGCTTTTCTGATAGGAAAGTGAATCTTGTTGGTGGTACTTTGAGGGGTAAAAATTTCACAGTAGTTTTCATGAGCGCCGAGAGAAACAAATGACAAATTTAAGGAAATTTACGAAAAACCGATTTTTGACCAAATCGATTTTGGTTTTTGAAGTAACTCTAAAAGAAATGACTGTATATACATGACATTTTGACCGAATGCTTATATACGTATTGTTGTATACTATTGTGCTTATATTTTCTACACACCCTAGCATTTTCAAAATATTCTGATATATTTTGAGCTGTTACCTGACATTTTCATTTTCCAATTTTTTTAGGTTCTTTTTCTATATATTTCTATAAAACTTTATTTGTGGGGTAAAAACTTGAAAATTTAATACAAGGCTCTTAATATATTGTTACATTAATATATGAAAAATATTAAAATCTGTTGTCACAAATTTTTTTTATAACCATTTAAAGTTTAAATATTGACAAAATACGTAAAAATCACGACATTGTGCAAATTATTTTTAGATAGAAATTCATAAAAAATTTACTTTTTAAATCTAAGATTTGAAAATGTAACACATGATTTCTCATAAGTTTTGCTAAGTTTATCAAAAAACAAAAAAAACCAATAGATACCAAGTCAAATGAGCGTTTGAATTTATATTTTACCACATTGGATATTCACTCGATTTCTCATGTAGCGATTATCTTATTTTGTTGTAATTCAAAAATGAATAACTGTAGATACTTATAAAACTTCACTGAATGTTTATATTAGCATTTCTGTACACCTGTTTTTATTTTTCGGGCCAAAAATCATGAACATTTTATACAGGGCTCTTGATATATTATAACAATAGCAATTGAAAAATATTAAAAATACATAGGAACGAATTTTTTTATAGACATTTAAAGTTAAAATTTCTTCAAAATTCGTCATAATTTTGACCATCGAATGTTATGAGTAATCTTGTTCCTTTCACAAAATGTGTTTTAATTATTCTTAATTTAATTTATATTTATACTTTTGACATTTAATACGTAGAAATAAATATTTAATTTAACTCTAATAAGTAAATTTAAACCCCAAAATAATATGAAAACAAACTTACGCGTAAACATCGACTCTTCCGGTGAAACCTAACAGTGCAGACGTACAGTATATTCACCGGTCCTGAAGAAACGGCTATCTTCATCCGTCTTCATCTCGCTCAGAACTAAAACTGTAAAGTATCGAATATTTAATGAAAATAAACTGAACGTAACAAAATGTAAGGGTTCGTGTTTAAATAAGGTATATTTTAAGATGATAACATTATGTTTAACGTACTGTCTATTGTTGGCTTATTTTATTTTTTTTGTTCACTGAAATTATTAGAATCGTTAATCGTCTCCGACGAATGTCGACAATTGGCGATTGCCATAGACGATTTAATATGATAAATCCATAGAATTTATATACTCATCGGTACCTACCTATAGAGTATACGGTCTAATGGTTTTGTATGGCGCGGTGTGTACAGTCAATTGCGGAAACGCTCTGAGTGTACGTATTGGCCGGCGTTGCTAGTTCCCGGATGGGTGACCAGCCGGGATTTTTAGCAACGAGTCCTCGCCACTCATACAAAAACGTGTTTCAACTAACCGTGGGTAATGGCCATAAATGCAGGACTTAAGCTCAATAAAAAAAAAAAAAAAAGTAAGTATACGGTCTATACTCTATTGATAAATCATATCATATTCTTTTACATTTACACAAATCTTTGTGATTGTTGGTATTACTTATCGGACTATTTATACAGGCTTTAAAAGTTCAAATTTTTAAAAAATTCATCATAATTTCGACATTTGCATAATATTTTGTAGTCAGATAATCGTACAACATTTTCTTTGTTTGCCATATGACAATGTAATACAAGAAGTTATAATAACAGTTGAGAAATAATAAATATCAGTAGGGACGATTTTTTTTTTTATAAGTATTTAAAGTTCCATTTAAAGATTTATCAAATTAAAAATTTACAAATTGCTATAAGTATTTAAAGTTCCATTTAAAGATTTATCAAATTAAAAATTTACAAATTGCTAAATTGTTAAGATATTCAACTTATTTTGCAATAAACAAAGATTCTTATATATGTATACATATAGTTCCAAGAATAACAAATTTAGTTATTTTGTTGTAATTTAAAAATAATATTCGTAGATATATAAAATCTTTAGAGTAGGTACATCATTATAATTTATATACACGATGACATATTTAAATTTAATATTTTGGAAAAATGAATTTAAGTTACTAGCTGTTAAAAGTACTGTACACATGCCTAATCGTAAAATAAATTATAGGTAGGTACTTTAAACACAATATTATTTATTAAAGTCTATACTTTAAATTTAAATCTTTAAGTTTAAAGTTTATTTTATTTCAATCAATTATTTGTTAGATATTAATTAATAATTGTTGATACATTGTATTTAAGAAAATAAAAATAAATCTGATTACAATAAATTAGAGTTTTGTAATGTACCTACCTATATATGAAAAAAAAAATAATAATAATTATTGTTGTATTCTTAAGGAAACAATATAGGTAACGCATTCGTGTATGATGTACTACGTTATTTAAATATAGATATATTAGGTGAATATTAGTAGTTAAGTATGTTACACTAAGTTAATAGTTATCTATAACTTATAACA
>JANEHU010004116.1:0-15316 GCA_027563435.1 Nasonovia ribisnigri | reverse complement strand
AGAAAAAAGTTATATGCACTAGGTTTTTGATGTTTCAAATTTGGATTAGAAATATCTACAAGAATTAAATTGATAAAAAAAAATTTGGAATAGGAAAGTGGGAGCCCGCAGGCAAATACTTTTTAAGGAGTAAGAAAATTTAATTTAGAAAAAAATTAAAATGTCAAAAACATCCCAAATACCGTCGATCCTAATTAATATTTATACTTATATTTTGTTGTAATATTATATTAAAATTAATTTTTATAATATTTCGTGTTAAAGAAATAATTAATTAGGATTGGCGGTATTTAAAGTTTTTAATTATACTGGTACAACACTACTCGGTCGCCCTTTACACCGTGGTTAAAAATTATGATGATTAGTTAGGTTCTAATATTTTACCCTACCCATGCCTATCCTAACCCAGCCTCACGAATAATATTTAAATATTCTCTTTCATTGTTATGTTTTCAATATCGAATACCTTAATAGTTAGTAGGATAAGAACATTGCAAAGCTCACGACCAGTGATGACAGCCGTCTATCATCGCCATAGCTTTAACTAACCATAGGTTTACCTAACTAACCTCCTTATGACTTATTAGGACACTTTGAACAAAAAGATCCTGAGTTGGTTGCCGAACTTAAGTGTTTTTTTATCAAGTTGAGCCGTTGATTATTGATCCTTAGAACACCTTAGATCATATACCATGCCCAGTTTACCTTTGTAAACAATTTGAAGCACATATTATAAGGTAGGTATACTCGTAGGTCTCTGACATTTTTTTTGATCGATATCAATTCAATATATATTTAGTCAGAGACCATTGTCGCTAATATGTGCTACACATTATCGGGATAAGGGCCATTCATGGTATATGATCTAAGGTTGACACAATAACTGTGATCACAACTTGAAAGTATGATTGGATGTAAATATTGTAAACGTCGTTATTATTTTTTTTTTTTTTTTGGCAGAATTTTGATTGGGCACCCGAAGGTTTCTGCTATGCCTGGGCGGGGGATGGCGGAAAAGTCATAATTATATTAATTATTTATCAGCATGTATCGTCTCCGTCTCACAAGTGGGTATTAATTTCAGCTGATCATTTAATCAAGGAAAGTTTTGAGATTTGGAGCAACTTTATAACGTATTCCAATCATTTTATTTTAGACCAATATTGAAGCATTCTCTGGAGGGTGGTTTTGGTCACACAGCGTGAACAAATATTTCTACTTATGATACAAAAGCGCATCTCTTTCTCCATCCTCTGATATTAAAAGCCCAGATTCTCAACAGAAAAAATTAAGACAAAATTATAAATCAAGTCACGACAGTATCTCTTTCGTAACAATATTTCTGATTCCATTGATTTTTAGGATTTGTACAGTTAGGGAAAATAGAAGACGATATCGTTTGCACAAGATTGTGACTAAAGGATATGACATATATGTACCTAATAATTTTGAATTATGGGCATTAACCTTTTTTTTTTTTGTAGATTGTTTATATGGTTGAGAAAAGATTGTTTAAAATAATTGTGTTTATGTATGGCAAGGATTTGTTGCTAAAAATCCCGGGTGGTCACCCATCCGGGAGCTAGCAATACCGGCCGATAAGTACACTCAGAGCGTTTCTTTGTTTCGAGCGTGGCCCCGCACCACTTTATTTTTTTTTATAGATAACAGTCGCTGCTTGACAGCTCGACCTAATAAGGCGACCGGATACGTCTCTTTTTCGATAAATGTGAAATTCTCAATCAATTTAAATACTAAAGATTAATATCTTGCAGACGGCATAATTTGAAAGAGAGACTGTGTGAACTGTGCAGTAACATAATATTGTCATTATAAATATTCTTCATCAACTTTAATAAGTCAATATTACCTTAATTAAAAATTAAAAACAGAGACTTGTTTCGTGAAAAGATTCACCACCACTCCAGATAGTACTTCTCACCAATATTATTGATTTTGATTTAGTGTACCTAAGCCTACAAATAGACAATAGTTACACTCAGCCAATCAAAACTAGAATATTATATTAGTTAAATTAAACTCCAAATGTACCTATTTTATGTGAAATTACGGTGCTTAGCCTTCCATTATAATTTTTTTATGAATATATTATAAGTAAAAGCTCAAGTTTAGCAATTATATTTATTACATTTATTACAAGTATTTTAACAGAAATTATTAAGCGAAATATATAGAATTCCCTATATTATGGACAGTGAGACATGGGACATGCTAAGATAAGTCCATTGTTCATGGTTTTATATAATTTATAATAATAATACTTTAAGTAATATATTTTTTCATAAATTAATATAATATAAATTTGGTTTTAATGTTTAAACAATTTGTACGTATTTTTTCAGGAGATCTCTATTATTACTACATATTTACTAATAACTCCGGTTTCCACTACTCATCATCATTACTTATTAGTAATTATATTTACTTCCAATCATACCGACCACAGTTAATGTTAAATGTCAACAATCAACAGCTTCATCAACTTGATGACACTTAATAGGATGTCTGATTTTTGCGCACCACTTATTTCTCTCTCTGACCCACGCACAACTAGGGGGTGGCTAAGAGAGGCTTAGCATGCCAAAACTTGTAATAGCCTCCCCCACAACTATTTTAATTTTTTCGACTATTAATGCTCACACAGCCTAGCCGTGCGCAAGAACCGTCACTGGGTGAGTGTTCTTAGATTGAATTTAACCATTACCCAACTTTAGTATTATATGACTCTTTCACAAATGAATTATTATTTTTTCCAGTGCTGGAATTAAATATTATTTTTTTGTTTTATATATTTTGAATATTTTGCATATTGTGATAATTTAAAAATTAATAAATTACACATTTTTTTTTTTAGATTTCTTTATTAATTATACTTACATATTATTATTTTTTTTTGTGTGCCTTTAGATATCTCTTATAATTTTAAATTATTATTTTGGTATTGGATATTTTTTAAACTTTATAACTTAAAGTATTAACAAATCATAAACTTTTTTTTAAATTTTTTCACTACTTTTTATTTTTTTTACACAATTTAACCATTACCCTATTTTAATATTATATAATTCTTTCACCGTTGATTATTTTTTTTCCCAGTGGCCGGGATTAAAGTTTATTTTTAAATTTTATTTTTTTGTATTATATAATATATTGAATATTTCACATATTTTGATAATTTAAGTATTAATTAAACTTAAATTATAATTTTCTTGTCTGTCTTTGGATTTTTATAATAATTTTTTGCATTTTTTTTAATTGAATATTTTGCATTTTGTTATACTTTGATATTAATTATTTCATAAACTTTTTTTAAAAATTTTTATTACCTTGACTTAACTTAAAAAATTATTTTTTTGTACATGTCTGAATTTTTCTTATTTATTTTATGAATTTTTGTTTGTAGTTCATATTTTGCATATTTTAGTACTTCAAATATTAAAATATTTGTTAAATTTTTATTTTTTTATTTTTTTACTACCTAGACATAACTTATTATTATTATTATTTTTTTGTTTGTTTGTGCGTGGGTCAAATATGGAATAGTGCGCTGACATCCTAACCGGCAACCGATCTTTTTATTCTATCCTATCTCATAAGAAGGTAAGTTAGATAAACTTATATGGTTAGTTGACGCTACAGTGATGATTGACGACTTCCATCACAACTCGCAAGGTTTCCAATGATCATTTCCTACTAACTATATATGTATTCAATATTGTAAACATAACAATGAAAGATAATATTTAAATATTATTCTCTCCTCTCACCCCTCTCTTTCCCCCAACATTTATAACTCTCTCATAACCTCTCTCAAAACCTTTCTCACAATCTCTATCACAACCTCTCTTACAACTTGTCTCACTACCTGTCTCACAATCTCCCTCAAAACCTCTCTCACAACCTCTCTCAAAACTTCTCTCACAACTTGTCTCACTACCTGTCTCACAATCCCTCTCAAAACGTCTCTCACAACCGCTCTCATCACCTCTCTCACAACCTCTCTCATAACCTCTCTCACAAACTCTTTCACAACCTCTCGCAACTGCTATTCTCACTCCACTAACCTACACTTAAAAATATCGTACCTGACTAATTTCCTAATTTTTATCACGACTTTAATGGCTGGAATAGTGTTATTATACCAGTAGTTAAAATAAAAATAATTTAAAAAGTTGAGGGCAATACACACCCTGATCAATGAACAATACCTGATAAAAAAGAAAACTACTGAAAAAATAAATAGGTACATACCCTGTGTCCGAACCAAAATCTTATATACAACTTAGTCTTCGAAATACTGCAACGTTTATACGCTATTCATCTGCTTATAATAATACATTATTATTCCTAGTTGGCAAATTTTCACTGACGAATACCATCTCTGAAATAACATGTAGCCTGCAGTAAAATGTTCAACAATATTCTTATAATAGAGTCGGATAGATACACAATAATATGTGTAACGTGTAGGTCACATTATATATTGTATAAATAATGTTTAATTTGTATTATACCTATTTAACTATTATATTATGTTGTTAGTTTGTATTAGATTCTGAGTGGAGTGATGAATGTATTGATTTTACAATGATGTGTGTTTTTTTTTTTTATTATTATTTTTTATTTCATTTTTATTAATTTTTTATTTTTGTGTCTGTCATCACCTTTTAGGGCAGGAAAATGCTTCAATTTTCTTCAATAGTAGCTTTTCTGATAGGAAAGTGAATCTTGTTGGTGGTACTTTGAGGGGTAAAAATTTCCCAGTAGTTTTCATGAGCGCCGAGAGAAACAAATGACAAATTTAAGGAAAAACGGCAATTTTTACGAAAAACCGATTTTTGACCAAATCGATTTTGGTTTTTGAAGTAACTCTAAAAGAAATGACTGTATATACATGACATTTTGACCGAATGCTTATATACGTATTGTTGTATACTATTGTGCTTATATTTTCTACACACCCTAGCATTTTCAAAATATTCTGATATATTTTGAGCTGTTACCGGACATTTTCATTTTCCAATTTTTTTAGGTTCTTTTTCTATATATTTCTATAAAACTTTATTTGTGGGGTAAAAACTTGAAAATTTAATACAAGGCTCTTAATATATTGTTACATTAATATATGAAAAATATTAAAATCTGTTGTCACAAATTTTTTTTATAACCATTTAAAGTTTAAATATTGACAAAATACGTAAAAATCACGACATTGTGCAAATTATTTTTAGATAGAAATTCATAAAAAATTTACTTTTTAAATCTAAGATTTGAAAATAAAACACATGATTTCTCTTAAGTTTTGCTAAGTTTATCAAAAAACAAAAAAAAACCAATAGATACCAAGTCAAATGAGCGTTTGAATTTATATTTTTACCACATTGGATATTCACTCGATTTCTCATGTAGCGATTATCTTATTTTGTTGTAATTCAAAAATGAATAACTGTAGATACTTATAAAACTTCACTGAATGTTTATATTAGCATTTCTATACACCTGTTTTTATTTTTCGGGCCAAAAATCATGAACATTTTATACAGGGCTCTTGATATATTATAACAATAGCAATTGAAAAATATTAAAAATACATACGAACGAACTTTTTTATAGACATTTAAAGTTAAAATTTCTTCAAAATTCGTCATAATTTCGACCATCGAATGTTAAGAGTAATCTTGTTCCTTTCACAAAATGTGTTTTAATTATTCTTAATTTAATTTAT
Organism: Nasonovia ribisnigri; assembly: GCA_027563435.1. Taxonomy (NCBI): domain Eukaryota; kingdom Metazoa; phylum Arthropoda; class Insecta; order Hemiptera; family Aphididae; genus Nasonovia; species Nasonovia ribisnigri. Next base: position 9,570 of record JANEHU010004116.1, on the reverse strand, counting down.
ATTTATACTTTTGACATTTAATACGTAGAAATAAATATTTAATTTAACTCTAATAAGTAAATTTAAACCCCAAAATAATATGAAAACAAACTTACGCGTAAACATCGACTCTTCCGGTGAAACCTAGCAGTGCAGACGTACAGTATATTCACCGGTCCTGAAGAAACGGCTATCTTCATCCGTCTTCATCTCGCTCAGAACTAAAACTGTAAAGTATCGAATATTTAATGAAAATAAACTGAACGTAACAAAATGTAAGGGTTCGTGTTTAAATAAGGTATATTTTAAGATGATAACATTATGTTTAACGTACTGTCTATTGTTGGCTTATTTTATTTTTTTTGTTCACTGAAATTATTAGAATCGTTAATCGTCTCCGACGAATGTCGACAATTGGCGATTGCCATAGACGATTTAATATGATAAATCCATAGAATTTATATACTCATCGGTACCTACCTATAGAGTATACGGTCTAATGGTTTTGTATGGCGCGGTGTGTACAGTCAATTGCGGAAACGCTCTGAGTGTACGTATTGGCCGGCGTTGCTAGTTCCCGGATGGGTGACCAGCCGGGATTTTTAGCAACGAGTCCTCGCCACTCATACAAAAACGTGTTTCAACTAACCGTGGGTAATGGCCATAAATGCAGGACTTAAGCTCAATAAAAAAAAAAAAAAAAGTAAGTATACGGTCTATACTCTATTGATAAATCATATCATATTCTTTTACATTTACACAAATCTTTGTGATTGTTGGTATTACTTATCGGACTATTTATACAGGCTTTAAAAGTTCAAATTTTTAAAAAATTCATCATAATTTCGACATTTGCATAATATTTTGTAGTCAGATAATCGTACAACATTTTCTTTGTTTGCCATATGACAATGTAATACAAGAAGTTATAATAACAGTTGAGAAATAATAAATATCAGTAGGGACGATTTTTTTTTTTTATAAGTATTTAAAGTTCCATTTAAAGATTTATCAAATTAAAAATTTACAAATTGCTATAAGTATTTAAAGTTCCATTTAAAGATTTATCAAATTAAAAATTTACAAATTGCTAAATTGTTAAGATATTCAACTTATTTTGCAATAAACAAAGATTCTTATATATGTATACATATAGTTCCAAGAATAACAAATTTAGTTATTTTGTTGTAATTTAAAAATAATATTCGTAGATATATAAAATCTTTAGAGTAGGTACATCATTATAATTTATATACACGATGACATATTTAAATTTAATATTTTGGAAAAATGAATTTAAGTTACTAGCTGTTAAAAGTACTGTACACATGCCTAATCGTAAAATAAATTATAGGTAGGTACTTTAAACACAATATTATTTATTAAAGTCTATACTTTAAATTTAAATCTTTAAGTTTAAAGTTTATTTTATTTCAATCAATTATTTGTTAGATATTAATTAATAATTGTTGATACATTGTATTTAAGAAAATAAAAATAAATCTGATTACAATAAATTAGAGTTTTGTAATGTACCTACCTATATATGAAAAAAAAAATAATAATAATTATGTTGTATTCTTAAGGAAACAATATAGGTAACGCATTCGTGTATGATGTACTACGTTATTTAAATATAGATATATTAGGTGAATATTAGTAGTTAAGTATGTTACACTAAGTTAATAGTTATCTATAACTTATAACAATGGATTTGGAAAACAATTGACATCATTAAATTAAAATTGTATCTTCTGAGTCAGAATAACATTCTAGCAAATCTGCGTACTAAAATGACACTGAAACATATAGGTATTAACTATATAATATAATAAACGATTACGGCGTTTATATTATTCGAACTAGGAACTAAAATATTCGTCTACAACACTTAGATAGCACATTTTTAGTGACATTAAATATTTAACTTAACTTAATTTGAAAATCAAATAAATAAAAAACAAACTTACATATTTTAAACATCGATTCTTTCGGCATTCGTCGGAATCCGTGACGTGTACACTAAGCTACGACGTTACTCTGAAAACGCTCAAGATACATATCTGAAAATTTTGTAATTTGTGAAAAATAACACCATACGAAACGCAGTATATTTTTTGTTCATGTCAGTTTCGTTTAATAAAATACTAAAATGTTTCATCGACCATGGCATATTCGCATCGATTTTGACAATTGCCATAGAATATAAATTATAGATATTATATATTATACGTCAATATGATGAATCCACGGATCTAATAAAATGCAACTTTTTACATCAAGCAGTTCCGTGTTTAGGAACAATTTGATGGTGTATAGATACTAGAAGCATATAGGCATAGTTATTTTTATGAATCTTTAAGTAAAACTGTGATTATAAATAATTGTAATTTCTGGTTTTTAGAGTTAATTTACAGGTTTATAATAAACACATCAAATCGACAGTACATTTACCGACTATACCAACTAGATTTATAAAATTACAATCCAACAATTTCACCGAATACCGTCTAATTTAAAATTAATAATAATTAGGTATTTAATATGTTAATTTTAATTGTATCTGGTATATTTTATATTTTATAATCATGTGTGATTAGAATGATGTGTTTTTCTAATTTTTAATCTGTAGCTTTGATTTTTAACTTCAGTATCTTTTATTTTCCGATGTGAAATTGAATTTAGTAGATGCATTCGGGAAGTCTAAATTTATAATGCATAAACAAAAAAAAATTCAAAAAAAAACCGGTATTTTTACACAAAATTGGTTTTCGGTAAAACCGATTATGGTACTCTGTGTAAGTGTAACTAAAATATGTACTGTAGTCCGTAGATACACGAAGTTTTCATTTAATGTTTAAATTAGCATTTTCTATACACCAGAAATTATTTTGACACATGTTGTGCTATTTATAGCCATATAACAGTGTGGATTATTAATTTTTTTTTATAACTAAGATTTGAAAATTGAATACAAGATTTCTTATAATTTTTTTCTATTTTATTAAAAAAATTTAAGTTAAAATATCCAAGTACGAAAATTGTTTTTCGTATACAATGAAATTACCTACCACCTCTTAATAGGTACCTATACAACATCATTGAGTTTAAATTTAACACAATACATTACAGTGTCCCTCTTGTAACCGTCTGTACAGCAGAGCGTCACCCAGTTACCCACTTATTTTGATATTAAGCTATTCAAGAATATTTTAAATTTCTTTCGTTTATTTCCGTTAGATATTAATAAAAATATGTTATCTTCAAAAAACCTTGTAAATTTAATACAAAATCCATCATAATGTATTTGTTCATTATTTTTTTCTATACACACCTACTCAATGCAATTTTCAAAATACTTATACTATTAACTAATTTTCAGCTTTTATTTTGCGAGACATAAAAACGCCTGTGTGTGGCATGTTCAACACAATTTATAAATAATTATATTAATATATTATTATTATATTCTACGACCTATGTGTGCCGTCGTCACCTGAGCTTACGTATTTTATACGCACCTAAAATATGCATCTACGTCACCCGAGTATCAGATTAACCGTGGCAATAAATATTGATTTTAAGAGTAAAACGTAAATGTAAGGCCCTAAAGAATAGGTAATCAAACTTACGAAATATGTCGACTCTTCAGGTTGAATATAGGTTTGCCATGTCTAGAGTACATATTCCATATCAAAGAACTGCTATTTCTTCATCCGTCTTCATCTTGCACTGAAATAATAGTATCGAGATTTTTTATGAAATTAACTTGAGCAGATTGAAATATATGAATAAATGTTGTATAGGTACAATATTACTGTTTAACGACTTGTCTGTTCATTGTTGGCCTATTAATTTTTTTTTGTTCTTTGAAATTATTAGAACTGCGAATCGTCTCCGACGAATGACCAGGATTGTCGTTTGCCATAGATGATATAGATATTATAATATGATATCGACATCAGTTTCCAATTTGCTTACTTCTTTGGATGAGACCATTCATTTTTATTGCATAATTCAAAATATAAAAATATTCAGAGTATTTAAATCTATAAAACTAATGACAAGGAACTCTGTAGGCATACAATGTTATTTAGCTACATTTTTGTTGAGAGTCCATTTTTTTGGCGTTTTACAAAATTAGCAGTAATATTGTTTTTAGTTTTAAAGGCAAAACTATAACTTAATATAAAATTACTATAGTGCCGGGTTGCACTAATAGTGCACTAGATTTTAATAAATTGTTTGTGCAACACCGCATCAAAGCGTTGAGTCTCAAACTCAAGAGAAATTCAAAAGTATGCTTTGAAATTTAGAGGACTGCAAAAAATTTGTATATTTTTTACTAAATGCACACTATTTTATCTGTGAAATCAAATTCAATAGTAACAGACATATTATAAACTACAATAACAACTTAAAATGAAACAAATGAATAATAAACAATTTCATTGACGGAAGTGATTGATTTATTTTGCAATGTTAATACACATTATTATAATTAAAAATAAATTATAAAGTTATCCTACTGTTTGGGCTATGGCTTTTTTGAGTTTGAGATTGATGTGGACTTGAATTAGCAGTTCTGAAACAAAAAAAAATGTTGTATATATATTTAATATAGACGATTAGTACAATATACAAATGTATTATTTTCTACTTGGTAGAATTAAATAATCAATTCTTATGGGATTCAAAAATTCCTTTACAGTTTATAGAGTTGTAAAAAATATTATTAAAATCGTATTTAAATAAAGAAATGGCTAAGCCTTAAAATTAAAAATGATTTATAAAAAGTTAAATAATTACGAATTACGATAAAACATGTAAAATAAAATAAGGAACAAATGCACTTTACCACCCATTATTTATGTATATACATAATACTATAACATATTGTACCTACAGAATTCCTTGTTATTAGCTTTAAGCTAATATTAAGCCTAACCTAACCATTAGCTCACTATATCGATTCATTATTCATTAAATGTTTAGTGCAACCCGCCACTAGAGTAGTTTTATATTAAGTTATAGTTTCGCCATTAAAACTAAAAACAATATTATTGTCAATGTTGCGAGATGCCGAAAAAATTGGAGTCGCAACAAAAATGTGGCTAAATAACATAGTATACATCCAGAGTTCCTTGTTAAAAGTTTTATATATTTGAATACTCTGAATAATATTCTATTTTGAAATATGAAATAAAAATTAATGGTCTTATCCAAAGAAGTGAGAAAATTGAAAACTGATGACAATGCCATATTATAATATCTATCATCTATGGCAAACGCCAATACTGGTCATTCGTCGGAGACGATTCGCAGTTCTAATAATTTCAATGAACAAAAAAAAAATGAATAGGCCAACAATGAACAGACAAGTCGTTAAACAATAATTTAGTTCCTATACAACATTTATTCATAAATTTCATTCTGCTCAAGTTAATTTCATAAAATATCTCGATACTATCTGTTCAGTGCGTGATGGAGATGGATGAAGAAATAGCAGTTCCTTGCTATGGAATCTGTACTCTAGATATGGCACACCTATAGGTATTCAACCCGAAGAGTCGTCATATTCGTAAGTTTGATTACCTATTCTTTAGGAGCTTACATTTACGTTTTAGTCTTAAAATTAATATTTATTGCCACGGTCATTCTGCTAGTCGGTTATTAGGTTAGGTAAGGAAAATTATCTTTTTTTTTTTTAATCCGTATGGATGGTAAATTTTCACTAATAGATAAATTTGTGTCATATTTAAGAGATAATTTTTGATTACCCCAATTTACATAATTTTGTGATGCGTTTTGAATTTCTTTAAAATCTCAGAAAAGGTTTTCAAACAATCAACATATTTTATATTAATAAAGTATTATTAAATATTTAGATATAAAAAAAACGCACAAAATAACTATATAAAATAAAATAATACAAACGACAATACTTGTCAATACATAGACAAAATTTAGTTTTGTAAAAAAAACTACCTAATAATAAATATCATGTAAAATTAAAACACGTTTAGTACAAAATAAATGTTTAGTATTAACTTACCGCACTTAATAAACATATCTGTTAATTTCAAACATTTCTTTCCACCTTCTTGCAGTTCCTTTTTTTGTTTTGCTAAACGGTATGCAAAACCGGACAATTTTGGTTTTTTTGTTTTATTCATATTTTTGAATTTTTCTACATCAAATTTGAATACGTATAATACATGATAATTTTTACAAATTAGTATAATTATATTATTCTTACCATTAATATTATACAGCCTTTGCCACTTTGCCAGTATCTGATTTGATCATACGATTACAAAATCAAAGATACAGACACAAAAAAAGTAGGTTATAAAAATTAGAAACACACGTCACTCTAGAATTACATCATTCTAATCGCACATCGCATTATAAATTATAAAATATACCTACCCAATGCAATTCAAATTAACATATTAAATACCTAATTATTATTAATTTTAAATTGTTAAGCTTGGAATTTTATAAACTAGTTGGTATTATAGTCGGTATATGTACTGTCAATTTGATGTGTTTATTATAAACTCTAAAAACCAGAAATTACATTTATTTATAATCACAGTTTTACTTAAAGATTCATAAAAATAAATACGCACGTATAGATATACTTCTAATATCTATACACCAAAATGTTCTAACCACGGAACTCTTTGATGTAAAAAGTTGCATTTTATTAGATCTGTGGATTCATCATATTGACGTATAATATAATATCTATCATTTTTATTCTATGGCAATTGTCAAAGTCGATGTGGAAGACACAGTCGATGAACAATTCTAAAATTTTAACAAATGAAACTGACATGAACAAAAAATATAATACTTCGTATGGTTTTATTTTTCACAAATCACAATATTTTCAGATATGTTTCTGGAGCGTTTTCAGAGTGACGTCCTAGCTATTATAGTGCACGGATTCCGACGAATGCTGAAAGACTCGATGTTTAAATGTAAGTTTGTTTTATATTTATTTGGTTCTCAAATCTACCTTTTAGAGTTAAATTAAATATTTAAAGTCACTAAAAATGTGCTAACCAAGTGTTATAGACGAATATTTTAGTTCCTAGTTCGAAATGTATAAAATACGCGAGATCGAAAAATACCAACGCCGTAATCGTTTTTCTTGTTCCAGGTCGTAGAAATATTATAATAATTAATAGGTACATTCCTGTATGCTATAGGTACCTACTTGAAATCGACATATACATTTTTGTTTAATTTATAGAAATACATGTTCTAACTTATAAGTAGGTACAGGCCGGATTTATAATCTCTTAAAAGTTTTAAAATATAAGATTTTCATGTCGTTTAAAATAGGCAACATATTATTCTCTTGTTCTCTGGTAATTTTTTTCTCCAAATCTAACGTTATAAGTTATAGATAACTATTAATTTAGTGTTACATAATTAACTTCTATTATTCACATAATATCAGTAGATATTAAGGACGTATAACTATGTAAGTACATTGTGTCTATCCTAACGTGTGCGCACTTATGAATAATATACTTATATAGGTACTCGTATTGTCGTGTAGGTACATATCAAAATAATGTAATACATACATGAATGTGTTACCTATATTGTTTCCTTAATAATACAACATTTTATATTATATATTTTTTTCATATAGGTACATTACAAAACTCTAATTTATTGTAATAAGATTTATTTTTATTTTCTTAAATACAATGTATCATAAATTATTAATTAATATATCGCGACCCTCATGGCAATACCTCTTATCTAACGTTTTTGAAATTGTTCAGGAGACACAATAAACTAAATAAATCGCTTTTCAATCAGAAAAATTTAATTGTTAGACTTTAATTTTATTAAATAATTATAATTAAATAGTAAAATGTATTATTTTCAACAATTTAGTCAGTTTAATTTTAGTTGTATGAGATAAGTGTTATTGCGAAAAAGTATGCGAGATACGGTTTGTTACCAATAAATTATATTAGATAAGTGTTATTATTTATTTAATTAAATTAAAATATTATTAATTATTAATAATAAAATTGTTTTAATTTTACTGAACTCATGAATAATAAATTGTTATAATATGTTATAACTAAATAATTTACACATAATATTAAATTTTAAAAAACACAACCTTTATTATTATTATCAATACAAAATTAGGTAAAGGAACAAATTGTTATACCTTATGACAGTCTTAATTAATACAAATTTGAGATCATAACCTTTGATTCTCACTGATTATTATTTTAATAAACTTGATATTTACTTATTCAAAATAAATATCTTTAGGAACAATAAATTAATCAAATTGAAATATAAACTTAAAAAAACAATTTATAAAATATTATAGAAATAGAAATCAACATATTAAATATAAAAACAATTGTCATAGTATTATAAACTTAAAAAACATTTTATAGGTACTTACCTAATATATTATTAAAAACCTTTGACATTAATATTAAAGAAAATAATTAAAAAAAAAATAAAAAAATTGTTAAACTTTGGTAGTTTTGCGAGCTTGTAACTGTTGTTCATGAGGTAAATTATCATAGAAATCATGCACATCTCTGGGCAAAACCACTTTTAGTTTCTGCAAATCACTCCACTTTGAAAGTGTTAGTACATTTCTTCTTTGGTATAAGTTTGGTACTTCTTTGTTGAAATCAATATTTTTTCTGGAACGATTATATTGTGGAATTTCCTGATACTCATCATCAAAATTTAACTTAAAATAAATATTTTGAGAAATCGGATCATATTTTAATGCCCTAATATCCTTTACTTCTGGGTCTCCTTTTGATTTTCCTGGTCTTATGGACTTATAAAATATAATATCTTTGTAATCTTTAAAATCTGAATGAACCATCAAAATTGATTCATAAGGATTGGGATTTTGGCGAGCAATTTTGGTAAGCTTCCAATAATCTGAAGGTAAATAAATTTCTTTATTTTTTAAAACTTTTTCTATCTGGCTATGGACACTATCACAAGGCATCTGTGTATGTCCTTTAACCAAAAACTTTTGCTCGATTGTAATATTATTTTTAATAGCAAACTGGAGTAAAGCGTTTGATAAAACACTATTACGATTCTGGTAACCACATCCATCTGAATAAAGTATTATGTCATTTTGAGCTGTAGATTCTTTAACGCAATTTTGAGTTAAATGTTTAATTATAAGGGATGCAAAAACAGATGCTTCTAACTCACCCTCTGATTCGTCCCACCAATAGTTTGAGCACTGGTGTTCTGGTGCTAAATTAAACATAGTAAAATTATGAACTTTCAATTTCATACTATAGTAAAGTGCGCTGGCATTTAATGCTGGGCATAACTTGACTGCCTGTAAATCCATGGTAAATACATTTTTTTGATATGCCTGAGCATCAAGTGTATCTTTAGTAAGCTCTTCTCGGGCTCTGTCTTTTTCTTTAATATGCTGTTGATAGTCATTTTCACTCACCTGTTTAACTTTATAACTAGAACATTTGTCACATACATCTTTCCTTGGTTGAAATATTGATAAGTTTTTTTTTTCATAACTGTAGAAAAAAGACTGTT